>CM020180.1:19022630-19081411 GCA_009805545.1 Oryza longistaminata | reverse complement strand
CCCGGGACTCCCAGCCACAGCTCTCATCAGCTTGTAGCTGATGACCCTTATCTTCCACTCGCACCCCGGCCCCCAGCACGATAGCTTCTCTGGGTTGCCACACAAAGGACAGACCATAATACTAAGTGTGTAAGGGCCTGGATCTAACTTTCTCTCTCATGAAGCAGCGCGCGTGTCTGAATTGCACTGTCTCGATCGGGGCAGGGCCTTAATGCGACTTGTTGGGATGTGGTTGGATGGTTTCATAATCTCACCCGGACTGCAGCAATTAAAATCAATCGCCCGGCTGAGGTAGCGAGGTGTGGATCTATCGGGGATTGGGTAGGTGGGATGCGTACGTACGTGGACTATACTCCTTGACATCGATCCCTGGTTTTAATTTGGTACTAACACACGTAGTACGGCTCTGTATGAGTAGGCATAAGGCATGCTAGCTATCAAATGTCGCCAGTTCGTCGTCGTACATAGCCTACAGTAAGGAGTTACCAGTGTGCAAAAGTTAGGAGTTACAGTATTTATGTGCATGTATATGTGTTCGACGTCTAGGCTGTGTTAGTTCAGCGCAAAGTTTGAATTTTGGTTGAAATTGGAGACAATGTGACTAAAAGTTGTGTGTGTATGATAGGTTAATGTGATGGAAAAGTACTGAAGTTTGATCCAAACTTCGATTAAACACAGCCTAGTCCTGCTGTTAATTATTGACTCGCCTTTTTACTGCCTGTGTTTGTACTCTGTGCAGACTTCACATGCATGACATGTATATTTTTTGTGTTTGGAGATTTTATTCGGTCCTTTTGCAAGGCATTTGGGACTCTAGAACTGAAAAAACTATAGATGTTTCAGCGTTTGTACATGTCCTATAGATGCTTTTCTCTGCACTATGTAAATGCATGGTACCAAAAAACTATAGATGTAGTATTTACATCGACCTAAATATTACTACGGCCGGCCGGCCTGCAAACATTGCAATTAATCTTACAATGTTAGTGCTTGTACCCCCCTTCGATCTCAATTAATATGGCTAGCTGTTGGAGAGGATAAGCTAAAGAGTGCATATGTTGAAGCGCAGGATTTTTACTACAACTAATATTATGTAGGGAGGATAGTATTGATCTCTCAACCTTGCTGCCTCCTGCTTCCTATTAATTTGATGGTGAAACCGCTCAGTGTATAGTAATAGAAAATAAGGATGGAGGAGATTTGGCTGTCGAAAATGATAGCTTCATTCCGTGAAAAGCGTAATGTGTACTTATTATAGCTTCATTGTACATGATATATAGTTTCATTAGACATGTAAAAGGTAGAGTTGATATGAACTTATACTTAGGGTGCGTTCGCTGCTCTGGTTCCCATCAAGAACAGTAAATACGGAAACGGAGCGGTCCATTAGCGCGTGATTAATTATGTATTTGCTAAATTTTTTTTTGAAAAATGGATAATTTGATTTTTTAAGCAACTTTCGTATAGATTTTTTTTTTAAAAAACGCACCGTTTAGCAGTTTGAAAAGCGTGCACACGGAAAACGAGGGAGATGGGTTGGGAAAAAGGGGTTGCAAAACACACCCTTAATACATACTACTACTCATCCAGAAACCATTTTTCTATAATACTCCTAAATAGTTGATAACCTTTATTATAGCTTCAGTGTACAGATAGTTTCATTAGACATGTACAAAGGTAGAGTTTGATATGAACTTATACTTAATACATACTATACTCATCTAGAGACCATTCTTCTATAATACTCCTAAATAGTGAGAACCTTTTAACCACTAATGCACCTAAATAGTTTTTTTATTACTCTTCTTTTCTATTGATCTTCATCCCATGCAACAATTTTTTACTTTAATAAATGCTAAGAGACGATCATGAGTCGTTGTCATACATAGCAACCATATTTGTATTTCCTCCCCTATCTCTCTTCCGTGTTACTATTTGTTTTCATGTATCAAATTTACTTGCGTAGAACGAAGAGATCCTATTAATAAGCATCGTTGTACATTTCTTTGTTTAAAAAAACTTCATTAATTATCGATTTGTAGGATAATTTTTCCATGGACCGTGAATGGATCTCAGTGCGTCCATGCATCATGCTTGTTACGTAGTCACTGATGACATGATGATAGACTGTAACTACGTGCGTTAATTGATATGACATTCTAGACGAGACTCGTATGCAATTAGTAATTAGTACCAAAACAGTAGTAGTAATTCTTATGTACCTGATCAGGCAGTACAGTGTAAATACTTTCTGCTCCTGAAAGGAAAGCGAACAAGGTACTAGTAGAGCAAAAGCTAGGCATGCAGGATGTATGTGCGCTGTATATGAGACAGGAAGATGATCGAGATCAAGGACACCAATTATGCGCTTATAAGGTCCCAACTAATCCTTCATCAAGGCCGGAAGCATGCCCAGCCAGTACACACAAACATGCATGCTTAGTATAGCTAGGACCGCGTCTTGGCCGGCCGGAGCAACACTGTGGTACGGTCCCTGCTATATATCACATACTACTAGCTTGTAGGAGTACTATATACACATGCACCTATCTAGCTGATCGAGTTCTCATAGAATTGATATGCATGTACTATACTGATGGTAATTAATCAGGGTCAGGTCTTGGGCACTCATCATGCCATTCTGGCATGTCATGTGCGTTGTCTTATACTTCCTCCATTTTCAATAGATGACGCCGTTGACTTTTGAACATATGTTTGACCATTTGTCTTATTTAAAAAATTATGTAAATGTATAGATATAAATCATGCTTAAAGTACTTTGAGTGATAAATAAACTCACAACAAAATAAATTATAATTACGAATTTTTTTTAAATAAGACGAATGGTCAAACATGTGATAAAAAGTCAATGCGTCATGTATTAAAAAACGGAGGTAGTATACTATAACTCTATATAAATGTGCATGCGTACGTACATATTCGGTGAATCATCTCTGGAGCTTGATTTTAAGCATCCTCAAATGAGCTAGTGGGGGGAATTCAAAGTCAGCTGCAAAAAAATTGGGGCATCATAGAATTTCCCTGCTTAATTCGGTAAGAGCGACATTAAAATCACCAATCTAGCAGTATTCCGGTACTAATGGATGTATCAAGCATGGAAAGAAAACTTTTTGTGTGCATATATGCTTTGTTTCAGCTGGGGCTACGAATCATGGAGACACATGTACATCAACCCATATATAACTAAGCACTAAGCAAGACGAGATGCCAGCTGTGTAAGCTTATACTACTAGTACTCATAGCTAAGGAAAGTTGCTTCTTAAGCAAATACATTTTTTTACTTTTTTGTCTTATCATTAAGCAGTGATGTTTTTTTTCCCAAGTACAATGATGCGCGTGCATAGACGGCCGCTATACCCGTATACGGTAGAAGGGACGCAAAGGTTTGGTCCGTGAAAAAAAGAGAAGGGGATCAGCACTACTTCGGCAGTGCAGAGGCATTTTATGCAACATGGAAATGGAAAGCTCCTTCTTCTGTTGCTCTGCAGCAGAATGGGCCCTCTGTTTTTGCAACATCTGTGTAACAAAAAGGCTGCCTCCTAGCTAAGCCGGGCCGGCGGCCTTCTCCTTTGGCCTTGGCAGTTTCACCTTTCCTTTATGCTGCTGCTGTGCCTGCGCTTCGCTTGCTACTACTCTTTCTTCTTGCTTCCTGCCTGTATGTTTGCATGCATGTACTACAGCCCTATCGTTAGACAACAGTATGCATGCATGCAGAGACAGAGGGAAAGAGAGAAAAAAAATAAATTAAAGACGAAAAACATCATGATGCATGTGTCAGGTGTGGAATTAGAAGCCTCTGCAGACCCAGCCCAGCTAGCTGCTGCTATTATTGACGCCAATAATGTGTACTCCATGTACGTACCACCACCATACTGCTATACTGGAGTACTCTCGTCCAATTAGGATTTTGAGTTTTTAATGTAACGTTTGAACCACTCGTCTTACTTTAAATTCTTTTTCAAATATAAAAAACGAAAAGTTTGCTTAAGTACTGTAAAGATAATAAGTAAGTCCAAATAAAATAATAATAATTTCAAAAAAAATTAAATAAGACGAGTGGTCAAACGTTGCAAGTAAACTGAAAATCCCTTATTATTATGGGACGGGAAGGAGTACATCTCTTGGCCTTAGGCGTATAAGCGACTGCTGTATTTGCCATTTCTGAAAGGCGACCGTGCTGTGCAGATGATATCGTCGTCTCGATCAGATATGCAGTTACTTAACAGGTACAATGCAGGCTATAAGGTATAAATATATCAAAAAAAAAAAAGAGAAAGGGCTACATTTGTACCGCTGCAACACGGATTCCAAATGTTATTGTATGGAGTCATATTATGGTGTAGTATATTTTTATGTAACTATGTACGAATGAGCTATTAGATTGGCTAAGATGTTTTGGCCAATAGTTGGCTATACTATTGAATTGCTATGTTTGCATAAGATGATGCTGGAAACTTCGAGGCAATTAGAAATATACAATTTGCTTGCCACTAGTAACCGCAAGAAATGATTTCGTGTGCCACAGACATCGAGTTTGGTTATGGCTTAAACTGCAACTTAATTAACTCAAAGATGTCAAAATGTAACCATATATAAAAGCCAGCAATCAAGAAATTCTCACAGTGTGTGCACACTGTGACACACAGACAACGATCGAATCGCATTGTTTGACGACGAGTCGACGACGATTGGTTTCGGCAGGAACCCACTGGTGTCAAATGCATGGTTTGTGTGTAAATTGATCCGCCAATTGTGCCCGACTTGAATGAGCTGAGCTGTGTGCCATGCCACCCAACCCACTGACACCCCTTTCCCAGGACCACTCTCTCTCTCTCACACACACAATGATCAAGAAGCTAGTAGAGATCATGGAGGAGGAACAACACCGTAACACGCCGAGTGATAGAAGCTAGCAGTGCAGTGCCATCGCTCGCAAAATTTTGTTGCTTAAAGTCATATGTTCCCTGCTGGAAAAGGCGTGTAAGCTAGCTTAGCTTCATTCAGGCTGGTTTGTCCATGGAGGCAAACCATGCATGCAGAGCGGCCATGGCCTGCCGGTTAGTTGGAGCCATCGAGTGTCATCACCCGTCGCTCGATTGCTGAGACCAGATGATTGTTCCATCCATCCATCCACATCTATCTGAGAGTGCGGTGTGCGTGCGCATGCTTCGGCGCAAGGATTGCTTCTTCTCTGACAGCACTGGTAGCTAGCACTAGCTACACTGCACATGCATATATTACTGTGGCATATTTCGACCAGAAAAGTTGGTAGCTGCATAGTAGTAGACAGTAGGACACTGCTTGACGCGTTGTGACTTCGATCTTTTCGTCCATAACATTTGAGAGAGCCCCTCGATCTGCATCCGTGAAAATTCATGTTCGCCACTTTACCTGTACAGTTTGTGTAAACCCCAGCACTTCTCCTTGAGTTTGTGTTCTCGATCTGCATCATTCTTTATGAGCATGTACTGTTGAGTAGGTGAAAACCGTTTCTTTAGGAAGAAAACAGTCAATTGAAATCTATTGCCTTTCTTTCCAGGGCATCAGTTTGATCTGATCATCTAAATGGCATTTCATGAGAGCATGATGCCATTTCGTTATAACCTAACCTTTTATTAGCACAGGAGTACGATCTGATTAAAGAACCGTAGCTAGGTCGTACTATATGTTCAAGGATAACGAGTAAACAGAGAAAGAATCTGTGGATGGCTGTGCTTTGTGCTTAACAAATCCCAGCTACATCTCGGTTTCAGGCCCTATATGGCTAGGTTTGGAGTAGATGTTCACTTTCACGTGCTTGCTAGCTTTCCCCATTACAACGATTAATATCTTGGAATTATTTTGCAATTAACTCCATTTCCAAGTACGACCACGCTTTTGCTTGAAGCCTTGAAGGATGAACAGATGATTGATATGTAGTCGATCCATCATTTTCGTGTAAATAGACAAGTGGTTATTTCCAGCTGTACATGTGTGAAAAATGCAACTTGTCCCACATCAAACTAACAAGTTGCCACAAAATGAGAGATGGCTCATACGTTGCCCTAAACCAAAATAGGGATATCAAAAAATAGTTTCACATGCCTATCATTTTTAAAAAATCATCTAAATTAAAGCCAACCTCACAACTTGTGTATGATCTGACTATGCATGGTTGACAGAATAATCTCTATAGGAGCTAGAGACAGTCTGTTTCTATCTGAACAGAAGGTGGGCGTGGTGTTATATACACTGCAATCAGTATGTGTAGTTGTCTACTGGCCGTACTATCTCTACGAGATTTTGGTGTGTTAGGCATACTATACTTTTCAGAACTGCCTATAATAAATATCCCCTATACTTACATGATGGAATACAAAACTCTATAGATATATACAAACCATATAAATATGTGTGGCTAATTTTCTTAATTAGCTAGCCTAGTGGTCCAGGAATTTGGTGGAAGTTGAAAGTAATTAAGAAATGTCTTGAACAAAAAAAATATATATAATCCAGCTCTGTCAAAGCAAGCTACATATGGTTATTCAATAAGAACGTTATTATGTTCAAAAGACTAGCCTCGATCTTATCTTATAAACCCCAAGTAGTACACACACCAATTCATATAATTGACATGCCTAATAACCATACCATGCAAGCTAGTTAGCAAAGGCAAGGAGCCGGATTCAAGCTAGTGAGTACTTCAATATACAGTGTATGCCTCTTAACTACTCCAATATCCAGCTGATCAATTGCATGGAGCGCTAGATTAAATCTTTTCTGAAAGTGATATACAACAGTTGTTTCTAGCTAGTTTCATAGGTGCAACTGCATTCTGTACACATCTATATATCGCAACAAATTTCTATCACTACAATCTGGGCTCAGCATGATCATGTGGTGTACGTAAACCTAGCTTTCTATTTATATCCAATGAACGTGGTAATTATAAAGCCTCCGATGGACGTGTACTTTATATATAATAGATTTAATCTGTCTCTCTCATGAAGCAGCGCGCGTGTCTGAATTGCACTGTCTCGATCGGGGCAGGGCCTTAATGCGACTTGTTGGGATGTGGTTGGATGGTTTCATAATCTCACCAGGACTGCAGCAATTAAATCAATCGCCCGGCTGAGGTAGAGCAGGTACAATAGCATGCTATAAGCCAGCTGCAAATATATTTTAAGAAGATAAATAAGAAGAGAGAAGAGCAGCGGGCTACAGATTTATAGCCAGCTGTAGTACGGACTCCAAGACACAGTGTGTGTATATATGACAGGTGGGATCATATATTAATAGTGTAGTATGTAACTATTGTATGAATGAACTATTATATTAGCTATATATGAATTGGAGCTAATAGTCTCGTAGCGAGGTGTGGATCTATCGGGGATTGGGTAGGTGGGATGCGTACGTACGTGGACTATACTCCTTGACATCGATCCCTGGTTTTAATTTGGTAACACACGTAGTACGGCTCTGTGTGAGTAGGCATTAAGGCATGCTAGCTATCAAATGTCGCCAGTTCGTCGTCGTACATAGCCTACAGTAAGGAGTTACCAGTGTGCAAAAGTTAGGAATTACAGTATTTATGTGCATATATATGTGTGTTTGACGTCTAGTCCTGCTGTTAATTATTGATCTCGCCTTTTTACTGCCTGTGTTCGTACGCTGTGCAGACTTCACATGCATGACATGTATATTTTTGTGTTTGAGATTTTATTCGGTCCTTTTGCAAGGCATTTGGGACTCTAGAACTGAAAAAACTATAGATGTTTCAGCGTTTGTACATGTCCTATAGATGCTTTTCTCTGCACTCTGTAAATGCATGGTACCAAAAACTATAGATGTAGTATTTACATCGACCTAAATATTACTACGGCCGGCCGGCCTGCAAACATTGCAATTAATCTTACAATGTTAGTGCTTGTACCCCCCTTCGATCGCAATTAATATGGCTAGCTGTTGGAGAGGATAAGCTAAAGAGTGCATATGTTGAAGCGCAGGATTTTTACTACAACTAATATTATGTAGTAGGAGTAGTATTGATCTCTCAACCTTGCTGGCCTCCTGCTTCCTATTAATTTGATGGTGAAACCGCTCAGTGTATAGTAATAGAAAATAAGGATGGAGGAGATTTGGCTGTAGAAAAATGATAGCTTCATTCCGTGAAAAGCGTAACGTGTACTTTATTATAGCTTCATTGTACAGGATATATAGTTTCATTAGACATGTACAAAGGTAGAGTTTGATATGAACTTATACTTATACATACTACTACTCATATAGAGACCATTCTTCTATAATACTCCTAAATAGTTGAGAACCTTTATTATAGCTTCATTGTACAGGATAGTTTCATTAGACATGTACAAAGGTAGAGTTTGATATGAACTTATACTTAATACATACTACTACTCATCTAGAGACCATTCTTCTATAATACTCCTAAATAGTTGAGAACCTTTTAACCACTAATGCACCTAAATAGTTTTTTTATTACTCTTCTTTTCTATTGATCTTCACCCTATGCAACAATTTTTTTTTACTTTAATAAATACTAAGAGACGATCCTGAATCGTTGTCATACATAGCAACCATATTTGTATTTACTCCCCTATCTCTCTTCCGTGTTACTATTTGTTTTCATGTATCAAATTTACTTGCGTAGAACGAAGAGATCCTATTAATAAGCATCGTTGTACATTTCTTTGTTGAAAAAAGGCTTCATTAATTACCATTTGTAGGATAATTTTTCCATGGACCGTGAATGGATCATGCTTGTCACGTAGTCACATGATGATAGACTGTAACTACGTGCGTTAATTGATATGACATTCTAGGACGAGACTCGTATGCAATTAATTAGTACCAAACAGTAGTAATTCTTAGTACCTGATCAGGCAGTACAGTGTAAATAATTTCTGCTCCTGAAAGGAAAGCGAACAAGGTACTACTAGTAGAGCACAAGCTAGGCATGCAGGATGTATGTGCTGTATATGAGTAGAGGAAGATGGTCGAGATCAAGGACCACCAATTATGCGCTTATAAGGTCCCAACTAATCCTTCATCAAGGAGATCGTCGTGGCCGGAAGCATGCCCCAGCCAGTACACACAAACATGCATGCTTAGTGGACCGCGTCTTCGCCGGAGCAACACTGTGGTACGGTCCCTGCTATATATCACATACTACTAGCTTGTAGGAGTACTATATACACATGCACCTATCTAGCTGATCGAGTTCTCATAGAATTGATATGCGTGTACTATACTGATGGTAATTAATCAGGGTCAGGTCTGGGCCACTCATCATGCCATTCGTGCATGTCATGTGCGTTGTCTTATATAGTACTCCCTCCGTTTCGAAATGTCCGTCACCGTTGACTTTTTAGCACATGTTTGACCGTTCGTCTTATTCAAAAACTTTTGTGAGATATGTAAAATTATATGCCTACATAAAAATATATTTAACAATGAATCAAATGATAGGAAAATAATTAATAATTATTTAAAATTTTTGAATAAGACGAATGGTCAAACATATGATAAAAAGTCAACGGCGTGAAACATTTCGAAACGGAGGGAGTATAACTCTATATAAATGTGCATGCGTACGTACATATTCGGTGAATCATCTCTGGAGCTTGATTTTAAGCATCCTCAAATGAGCTAGTAGGGGGGGAATTCAAAGTCAGCTGCAAAAAAATTGGGGTCATCATAGAATTCCCTGCTTATTCGGTAAGAGCGACATAAAATCACCAATCTAGCAGTATTCCGGTACTAATGGATGTATCAAGCATGGAAAAGAAAACTTTTTGTGTGGCATATATGCTTTGTTTCTGGGGCCTACGAATCATGGAGACACATGTACATCAACCATATATAACTAAGCACTAAGCAAGACGAGATGCCAGCTGTGTAAGCTTATACTACTAGTACTCATAGCTAAGGAAAGTTGCTTCTAAAGCAAATACATTTTTTTTTACTTTTTAGTCTTATCATTAAGCAGTGATGGGTTTTTTTTCCCCAAGTACAATGATGCGCGTGCATAGACGGCCGCTATACCCGTATACGGTAGAAGGGACGACGCATGCAAAGGTTTGGTCCGTGAAAAAAAAAGAAGGGGATCAGCACTACTTCGGCAGTGCAGAGGCATCTTTTATGCAACATGGAAATGGAAAGCTCATTCTTCTGTTGCTCTGCAGCAGAATGGGCCCTCTGTTTTTGCAACATCTGTGATAACAAAAAGGCTGCGCCTCTCCTCAGCTAAGCCGGCCGGCCGGCCGGCCTTCTCCTTTGGCCTTGGTCAGTTTCACCTTTCCTTTATGCTGCTGCTGCATGCCTGCGCTTCGCTTGCTACTACTCTTTCTTCTTGCATTCCTGCCTGTATGTTTGCACGCATGTACTACAGCCCTATCGTTAGACCAACAGTATGCATGCATGCAGAGACAGAGGGAAAAGAGAGAAAAAAAATAAATTAAAGACGAAAAACATCATGATGCATGTGTCAGGTGTGGAATTAGAAGCCTCTGCAGAGACCCAGCCCAGCTAGCTGGTGCTATTATTGACGCCAATCAATGTGTACTCCATGTACGTACCACCACCATACTGCTATACTGGAGTACTACATCTCTTGGCCTTATGGGCGTATAAGCGACTGCTGTATTTGCCATTTCTGAAAGTGCGCTACCGTGCTGTGCAGATAGATATTCGCCTCGTCTCAGATCAGATATGCAAGTTACTTATTGTTTGCATAAGATGATGCTGGAAACTTCGAGGCAATTAGAAATATACAATATGCTTGCCACTAGTAACCACAAGAAATGATTCTCGTGTGCCCACACAATCGAGTTTGGTTATGGCTTAAACTGCAACTTAATTAACTCAAAGATGTCAAAATGTAACCATATATAAAAGCCAGCAATCAAGAAATTCTCACAGTGTGTGCACACTGTGACACACAGACACACGATCGAATCGCATTGTTTGACGACGAGTCGACGACGATTGGTTTCGGCAGGAACCCACTGGTGTCAAATGCATTGGTTTGTGTGTAAATTGATCCGCCAATTGTGCCCGACTTGAATGAGCTGAGCTGTGTGCCATGCCACCCAACCCACTGACACCCCTTTCCCAGGACCACTCTCTCTCTCACACACACAATGATCAAGAAGCTAGTAGAGATCAATGGAGGAGGAACAACACCGTAACACGCCGAGTGTATGAAGCTAGCAGTGCAGTGCCATCGCTCGCAAAATTTTGTTGCTTAAAGTCATATGTTCCCTGCTGGAAAAGGCGTGTAAGCTAGCTTAGCTTCATTCAGGCTGGTTTGTCCATGGAGGCAAACCATGCATGCAGAGCGGACGCATGCTGGCCGTGGCCTGCCGGTTAGTTGGAGCCATCGAGTGTCATCACCCGTCGCTCGATTGCTGAGACCAGATGATTGTTCCATCCATCCATCCATCTATCTATCTGAGAGTGCGAGTGTGCGTGCGCATGCTTCGGCGCAAGGATTGCTTTCTCTGACAGCACTGGTAGCTAGCACTAGCTACACTGCATGCATATATACTGTGCAATATCTCGACCAGAAAAGTTGGAAGCTGCATAGTACTCCCCCGTTTCAAAATGTTTGACACCGTTGATTTTTTTAGTACGTTTTTGACCATTCGTCTTATTAAAAAAATTAAGTAATTATTTATTCTTTTCATATCATTTGATTCATTGTTAAATATACTTTCATGTACACATATTGTTTTACATATATCACAAAGTAGACAGTAGACACTGCTTGACGCGTTGTGACTTCGATCTTTTCGTCCATACATTTGGCAGAGCTAGCCCCTCGATCTGCATCCGTGAAAATTCATGTTCGCCACTTTACCTGTACAGTTGTAGTAAACCCCAGCACTTCTCCTTGAGTTTGTGTTCTCGATCTGCATCATTCTTTATGAGCATGTACTGTTGAGTACGGTGAAAACCGTTTCTTTAGGAAGAAAACAGTCAATTGAAATCTATTGCCTATCTTTCCAGGGCATCAGTTTGATCTGATCCATCTAAATGGCATTTCATGAGAGCAATGATGCCATTTCGTTATAACCTAACCTTTTTACTAGCACAGGAGTACGATCTGATTAAAAGAACCGTAGCTAGGTCGTACTATATGTTCAAGGATAACGAGTAAACAGAGAAAGAATCTGTGATGGCTTGTGCTTTGTGCTTAACAAATCCCAGCTACATCCTCGGTTTCAGGCCCTATATGGCTAGGTTTGGAGTAGATGTTCACTTTCACGTGCTTTGCTAGCTTTCCCCATTACAACGATTAATATCTTGGAATTATTTTGCATATTAACTCCATTTCCAAGTTACGACCACGCTTTTGCTTGAAGCCTTGAAGGATGAACAGATGATTGATATGTAGTCGATCCATCATTTTCGTGTAAATAGACAAGTGGTTATTTCCAGCTGTACATGTGTGAAAAATGCAACTTGTCCCACATCAAACTAACAAGTTGCACAAAAATGAGAGATGGCTCATACGTTGCCCTAAACCAAAATAGGGATATCAAAAAATAGTTTCACATGCCTATCATTTTTTAAAAAAATCATCTAAATTAAAGCCAACCTCACAACTTGTGTATGATCTGACTATGCATGGTTGACAGAATAATCTCTATAGGAGCTAGAGACAGTCTGTTTCTCATCTGAACAGAAGGTGGGCGTGGTGTTATATACACTGCAATCAGTATGTGTAGTTGTCTACTGGCCGGTACTATCTCTACGAGATTTTGGTGTTGTTAGGCATACTATACTTTTCAGAACTGCCTATAATAAATATCCCCTATACTTACATGATGGAATACAAAACTCTATAGATATATACAAACCATATATAAATATGTGTGGCTAATTTTCTTAATTAGCTAGCCTAGTGGTCCAGGAATTTGGTGGAAGTTGAAAGTAATTAAGAAATGTCTTGAAGCAAAAAAAAAAAATATAATCCAGCTCTGTCAAAGCAAGCTACATATGGTTATTCAATAAGAACGTTATTATGTTCAAAAGACTAGCCTCTGATCTTATATAAACCCCAAGTAGTACACACACCAATTCATATAATTGACATGCCTAATAACCATACCATGCAAGCTAGTTAGCAAAGGCAAGGAGCCGGATTCAAGCTAGTGAGTACTTCAATATACAGTGTATGCCTCTTAACTACTCCAATATCCAGCTGATCAATTGCATGGAGCGCTAGATTAAATCTTTTCTGAAAGTGATATACAACAGTTGTTTCTAGCTAGTTTCATAGGTGCAACTGCATTCTGTACACATCTATATATCGCAACAAATTTCTATCACTACAATCTGGGCTCAGCATGATCATGTGGTGTACGTAAACCTAGCTTTCTATTTATATCTAATGAACGTGGTAATTATAAAGCCCTCCGATGGGACGTGGTACTTTATAATATAATAGATTAATATACTCTATATGTCCTAAAATAAGAGCAACCATGAGTTTCTGTGTCCAATTTTGATTGTCCATTTTATTTGAAACTTTTTTATGATTAGTATTTTTGTTATTATTAGATTATAAAACATGAATAGTACTTTATATGTGACTTATGTTTTTTAGTTTTCTAAAAAAAATTAAATAAGACGAACAATTAAAGTTGGACACGAAAACTCATGGCTGCACTTATTTTGAGATGGAGGGAGTAGCAAATAAGGGCATATGAGGGCTTAGGAATAGTTGCAGAAAGAAAGGAACCCTTAAAGGTGCATCCTTTCGTGTCATTACTTTCAAATTACAATATTCCATTCGTATATGTCATTATAATCTACAATATCGAGATGATGTGCCACTATCTTTCCTCCTCCCCGATATTTCCCGTTCTGTAAGTATATATACCATGTGCAACAGTAAAGTAGATTTATAATAGTGACAGATCAAACAATTAAACTGGTACTAATTCATAATGAATTGAGGATACAATAAAAAGGCCCTTTAATTTATATACTATCCTTTTTGCCTCATAATTAACTCGGTTTCATTTTCGTCTCTAAAACTCTAAAAATTTGTAGAATATAAATTTCCTCAGTCCCAAAATAAATTGAACCTTTGCATCCCAGAAAAAGTTAGCGGCATGAGAAAAAAGGACAAAGTTCAGTGCCTCTTATATATTAATAGGAAATTAGTATTGATAGGTGGGTCGGTAAGGAGTATTTAAGGGTAAAATTTTAAATCCAGCGTACGCAAGGGGTAGAAATCAACTTATTATGTGACAAAGTTTAAAATGTGGAAATAAACTTAATTTGGATCCGAGAGAGTGGCATTCTGTTGGCTAATTTGATTGTGGTTTTCACCCACATGGTTAAAGTTAGGAGGCTATGGAGCCCACATATCATATAGCTGGTAGTGGGTCCCATAATTTCCTCCTTTTCTCTTGCAACACAAACTCCGATTTTAAGACCTACTGTTTCACTTATGCATATGCTTATTCGTAACGCTTATTAACAAACATAATAAATTTATGATTAAAACTTTTATACATTCATTCTTAGCATCTCAAAAGTAAATCCTATAAAATAAGTTAAGATGAAAAACACAAAATTAACTTTGAAATTAAGTCTTAAATTCAAATTTTAGCTTATAAGTATAAGCATACGAGAAACACTGAGGCTCTAAATGTTGATGCCGTGCGGTAAGAGAACATATATAGTCGAATCAATCGACATGTGTATATGTGATGAATTCTGAATTCTGCCGGATTTTTAATAGTCAAGGAACAACTTCGACCACATTTTAGAGTTCATGGATGAAATTAAGAGTATCATCTTTTCGCATATGCTTATATTTATCATCAAAATTTGAATTTTCAACCTTATATTTGGAGTTGATTTTGAGTTTTTTCATCAAAGTTTATTTTTGAACCTTTACGAACACGTATATAAAAGTTTTATTTACAAATTATTTCTCGTTTGCAAATATACCGTTTGGCTTATTATTTCACGAACAAACCAAACAATGGGGCCGTAAACTGGGAGACACATATTTTCCTAAATAAACCACCACAACTAAAGTATGCCGATCAAATGAGAGGGATAATGTGCACATAGCCTGTTAGTTACTCCCTAAATCTAAATAAAATTTAAATTATTAAACCGGGTAAAGAACGCATGCAGTATAAATTATTGAACGTCTCCACATGCCGAGTCTAATTTGCCGACACACGTACGTAGCGGAAATGCCCAGCCAATGCAGTCTCGATAGCTGTCGATCGATCGATCTTGCACAGATAAGCCGCAGGGGAGATCGATCCGAGGCGGCCATTGGATTACTCTGATAGTCTCGCGTGGTTCGCTCGCTTGCCTCCCTTGGCTTTTGCCGCGTCGCGGGAAGCGCAAGAAGAGATAGGAAAATAACAGGGGGCAACTCTTCCGGCTCCTCAAGCTCCAACTTGCGGATGAGGTCAACATGGGCCTTAATCATGCTACTTAACAAACAAATCCGGCCGTGTTAAACTAATCCCCTGTGGTAATTTTTGTCCAGAAGAACAAGGAATAGTTTTATCAGCCCAATGATAGTGATGTCATGGACTAATTGGAAGATTACATCAGTATTATTCAGCATGCCAGAGGTCAGAAAGAGCGCCAATAGGAGAAAGATACTCAACAATGTTCAGGGAACTGCCACTAGCTAGCTGCAAATGCACGCACATGGCAAGTCAATATAAATACGCGCAAGTACAGTGATAATATATATATGCAGTTCTCATCTCCATTATTTTTTTACAGATACTATATTACTATATACAACTTTGTGTATTCTACTAAACCTGCATACTTTAAGGTTACAAGACTTAGCTGTTGTAGAGGCCATTGACAAGTCAAATTTTCTGTACCGCAACGACTGCAAGTACTTCAATTATTATCCACATATATATGGTACTGTGCCTTAGGGTACAGTTCCTGTTCGATCTGTTATGAATTAGTGAAGCAATCTCTAGTGCGTGCCTGCAGTCAGATGTCAAATTGTAATTACTTACGGACCCATAGCCGAGCCGGACGCAGGGACATACATGCTGGCCAAGAATTAATCTCTTGTTGAGACTATAGATCAGAAAGACGGACCCATGATCGATCGATCCGATCAGATCGATCTCACCAGATGCATGCATGCAACAAACCTGAGAAATGATATGTCCCTGCAGCCTGCAGGTGACTAACTACAGGTCTACAGCTCGGTGAGGACATGGAAGGCTGTGTTTAGATCTGAGAGAGGCTTATATTGTACATATGGGTACAGGTACCCGTGGTGTTGCCCGATCGGCATGGACTTAGGATTTAATTTTTTAATTTGGTTGTGAACATGTCCGATCTGGTGCCCGGAAATTTAACGGGCAGGTGAGAGCATGGGTATTGTTTTATGTCCGTAGATAATACAAACCTGACCCGGTATATGTGTTCCACTTTAATATGCATATATTAGTTGTTGAATGATTGTGTTGAATTGAGGACTTGGAAGTATTGAACACTTTAACTTCGATGAAAGTTTGCTAGCTACTAGCTTGTTGGTGATAATTTGTGTTGCTCTCTATTATTTAATTATCTATCTATAATTTGCTGAGTAGCTTGTTATCTATCTATAACATTATAGATAGATCCAACGGTGTAGGATGAAAGTTGCATTATTGCACCGAATTAGGTGATTGCACCGAATACTTCCCCGAGCTCAACCTGTCTTATTGCCATCCCTAAACCAGCTAGCTGGACGGGATCGGAGCAATGGGGAACATCGCGATGCTGGTAACTGCTCGAGATGTCTCACTCGTGATTAGGAAGAAAAGGAGAAAGAGAAATCCGGAATCAGGGAATTTGACCATGAAACAATAGTTTTGACCAAATATCGGACCACAGTCGCTAGCTACCCATCAGGACCCACAGGTAAGCCCAAACTTTTGGATATTTCCTTCAGAAATATTTTAGAGGGGGAATTATTTGCTAAAAAAATTACTGTCACAAGCTTTCTGGGTGAAAAACTTTCAAATATGAATTTCACTGATCTGGAGTAAAAGCTATGCACAGTGACCATTGGATCTAGATCTAACGGCGCCAAAAATTGGAATGAGATATTTAGACGATCGAAAAACAGTCAAGCACTGTGTAATAATTCCAGCACTTCTAAATCTTATCACAGTAGTATACTGTCAAAATATGATTAAGAACTACAGAACTAGGACAATAACGTGCATTGAATAGTCTGCCCACGACTCACGGAGTCACGGTATTGTATTCTAATAGTAGAGGTCTATAATTAGATAACCGTTGAGCTGATACCGATGTGATAGTATTGTATAATGCGGATGTTTGCTTATAAATGGAAGCCATGAGGCGTGCTGGGTGGTGGTTTCACCATATATAGAAGCTCATCCTGTTATTTCGAGAAACTTGGCATATAAAAGGAAATTCACCATGCGCCGCCGTGCGACCTGTAAGATGCTTTACGTGATGAACACGGCATCAAAGCCCTTATTTAGTTGCAAACTTTTTCTTGGAACTTTCAACATTTCCATCACATCAAAACTTTTTTACACACATAAATTTTCAACTTTTCCATCACATCGTTACAATTTCAATTAAATTTTCAATTTTGGCGTGAATTAAACACACCCAAAGTGAGAAAAGGAAATGGGGTGAAGCAGTAGTGTTCGGAACACCGTTGGCTTAAGCTATTTATTTCGTATTTTCTGTAAATAAATTCAAACTCCTATTAATGGACTGATCGTGATTATGCTGCAAAATACTACTACTAATTACAACGGCAAGTCGGCAAAACGTGTTCCAATCAATATTGTACTTTTAGTTAGAACTCCGGAGTGATCGAAAGAGCATCTCGGTCTAATTATATACTATGATCCATTGTGATCTATAGATAAGCTTATTTATTTTCAGAGACATCACCTTAATTCCACTAGTACTAATTAATTAACTCTGTCTAGTCACTGTCTAAAAAAAATTAACCCGGTTAATTGCCATCCACAAGTTGGCTTTAGAGCAGGTACAATACTATTAGCCAGCTATAAACATATTTTAATGAGATAAAATATGAGAGAGAAGAGCAGCGGGCTATAGATCTGTAGCCAGCTGTAGCACGGACTTCAAGACGCAGTGTGTGTATGACAGGTGGGACCATATATTAATAGTATAATAAACAACTATTATATGAATTGGCTATAAACAACTAGTATAGTTGGCTATACTATTAACCTTGCTCTTAGGCGGTCGTACTTGTACACGTACTGTCAATTCATTCTCTTTCTCGCTCCAGTTCTTTCTCTCTCGATTCAAGCCGCAGCACGCGCACCACTGTACTGCCCATTGTTCCATCTCCAAAAAAACAAAAAAAGTCAAATAAAGGACACCCTTTTTCTTGTGCATTATTCGGTTCTCCGGCCGGACTAGTTCGACTTGTCTTCGCAGTGGAGCCGCCCACCCGATCACCAAAAGTCTCGCCTATATGCACCAGTGGCCAATGCAAATAGAGCACTTATAGATTTTGTGACCGATCGATCGCCTTCTAATTTGCATGCAGACCCCTCTTTGTTGTAAAATTATCTCAGATACAGTGCATATGAAAGATTCAAAACGATATCATCTCAATCTTATAGGTCATAGGTTGGGCTCATTCATATCATCATGCATGTGTGCCTGTTGCGAATATATGAGGCAAATAGAGGGTATATCTAGTGTGGTACCGGTGCTTTATGGAGAAAAAAAAAAGAGCCTACTAATGTTAGGCATAGCACTATATACAGATTCGCTTGTAACACACACTATAGATAAAAAAAACTCAAATAAATATAGAGAGAACAATTACTAAGGGCATGTTCAATGGTAGAGACGGGTATGGTCTCTTAAACAATACAAGATTATTTAGAGACCATGTCTTTACAATAGTTGAGACGACAAAGGCTCTAATCATTAACTCAAAAAATATTCCTTTTATTAATATTATTTCTATATTTTTATCCTCATGCAACCATATTTCCATATTATAGTGACTAAGAGTCGTTGTTAAGCCGTTGTCATGCATAACAACGATGTTTTGTTTCTCCTCTTTCTCTTTCCTCCGTATCATCAAGTATTCCTAATTAGCAACGCTAAGAGACCGCTATTAACAACCATTGTACATGCCCTAAGGTACGAAGTTATGGGTATATTATTTTATCCACCGGGATTCAAATTTGTGGTCAAGAATTTACCACAGACACCTTTTTCCTTGATCGAGCACATGTTCAAAGGGACACACTTGCCAGTATGCGCATGTGGTACGTGTGACGTGCACATGTTACAATCACAAAACGAGAGTAAATTATTAATCATCTAAGGGCATGTACAAAGGTAGGTAGGTAGAGTCTAATATGAGCTTTCTATATTAATTAATGTCACCAGAGACTATCCTCCTATAATAATAGAGACAATAAGATTTCTAAACCATTAATGCACTAAATAATTTTTATTATACTTCTTTCCTTTTCTCTACTCTCATGCAACAAACTTTCCGTTAATAAATGCTAAGAGTCGACTTTAAGCCGTTGTCATGCGTAACAACGATGTTTCTCCTTCATTCCCTCTCTTAATTTCTTCTACGTCACTAAATTTACTTGTATGATAATAAAGAGAGCCCGTCATTAGACACTATTGTCCATGCCCTAATGCAGCTTCTTTCTTTTTCTTCATCTATTATCACTCCCGTTTCCCATGCACGCACCACGCTAACAAAATTACCAATGTCAGTTATCCTGATCTCACGGTAGCTACAAAAGATTTTTTTTTAAAAAAAAAACATACCATTTGAGGCAAATGAATCACTCTGCTTTACGTGTGGGAGGGATTAGTTCCCAACTCATTTTGCCGAACACAACCTTAATCAGCTAGAAAAAGTTTATTCCCTATCCCACAAAGCTTGACAAGGTTTAATTTTTTTCATCCTTAGATTATAATGTTAATAATGCTTTTGACTCATGTAATTAGTAGGATCCACATGCCATTATACTATATATAGCTAGAGAGATGAAAAGAGAGTAAATTGAACACACCCATTTAACCCTATAATTTATAACAAACATGAATTGGAAAATATCGTACCTTCGATGAAAAACTAAGGTTAGAGACTACTTGAAAGAGAAATTCACCGATGTCGGCCCCCTCAGATTGCACAGGCAACCGCCTCTACGAACACGGTTGATCAAACAAAATACATTTTATCTATCCATAACAAAATGTTTTAAAACTAGAGAAATATATCGAATCTTGGATGACCACCATGAAACAAGTTGGAAGGGTAGGTTTAACCTTTTATGAGTTGATGAGGAACATATTTTACTCAATCCTGGAATTGAGGAACAAATACAAAATTAGTTAAGAATTGTGGGGATGAAAAGTAAAGTTTTTCTCTAGTTAACTAGCTAGTACTTCCTCCATTCACAAATATAAGGGATTATGGGTACTTTTGGAGATATTAACTAAGGGACAAGAGAAAAGATTATGAGACCCTCGTTAAATGAGAGGTGGTTGGAGAGTGGGAGAGTGATTGGGGTAAGTTAAGAAGAAAATTAAATGAGAGATGACTAATGAGACATGTAGTACTTTATATTTGTGGACAAATAGTGAATCCTAAAATGGCTTATATTTGTCGATATAGGGGGTAGTAATTTTTTATGCATATGCAATGCATTTTTCTGCCATTTTTCTACCATGGTTACTGCGACTGTCGGTAGGGAAACCTTGCTCCAAGGCTTACTTTCTAATGTAAGATCGAGTGAAATATCAATCATTACACATTTTTGCATAGTTTGTCTCCACAAACAAAATGCTTTTTGACTATATTTGGCTTATGAGTAAGAAAATAGAAAGTAAAAGCTACTTAATCCCTCCATCTTAGAATAAGAGTATTTTTAGCCCCCTTCCGTTTGTCCCAAAATATATTCATTTTAAGTAATCGTACGTTACATCGGAGTTTTTAAAAGTAGAAAAAAATTACTAGGAATATGTAAAGCGAAGAACGATTGAATTAAGATTTGATAAAAAGAAATGGGGGTATTCTAGTCATTTTATTTTATTTTGTATTGGTATGTGTAGGATAGGTGAAAAATAAACTTATTTTTTATTGCGAGTACTCCCTAAGTCAAAAAGGATCATATTCTGTCTACGAAATATGGATTCAGATTCTTAGCCTGCAGAGGGTGTATATGCTATTGCACCCAAACCACACGTGGTAGGAGTATTTGTTTTCGTCAGAAACTGAACATGCTGGATTTTCGAGACCTGCTACAGGTCACATCAATCAGCCAAAGTTAAGGACATTTCATGACTCGATGTGATCCGAGTTGAAGTCTGGCCTGGAATCTACATTCTTTTTGCACGAACTCATCCCCATGGCTGCACAAGTTTTATATATTATGTGTAAAATTTATTGCCAGTTTTGCCTAAAAAATATGTACTTCTAAGTTGCAAAGATTTAACACAAACATTATGTAAATAATTAAATTAGTTAGAATCAAAGTTGTAACGTTATACTCTATTTGTAGCTAGAAGTACTTTACCGATATCATGCACAAATAAATGTACTACATCTATCTCAAAATAAGTTTATTCATAGAGTTCGAACTATATCTCAACATAAGTTAACTTATATCCTTTTACATGTTCTTGTTTCGTAAATCGAAGAGTTTTCAATTTTTTATCAATTATAGAACTTTCCTATTGCACTACTACAAAATTAGTTTTGATAGCCGGGTAAACGGACCACCTCCTAGAATCATAGGCCTGCAAAAATTGATCACATGTGATACTTAGAATGCCCGCTTGCAAAAACTTTTTGGGTGCAAAAAAATTGATGTTCAAGCCTAATCTGCCAAATCCAAATCACGGATTCACATTCTTTTCTAAAAAAAATCAATGATTCGAAATCAGCAATAGTAGCAACATGTATGAATGGAATTTTTGAATTTTCAGGTCCATCGAACCCCGATATGAAAAGATTTCACCCAACTTATTTTTGGAATTTTTCAAAATTTTCTAAATTAGAATATTTATTTAAATTTGACCAATTTTTGTTCCAAATTTAAAAGTATTTCGGCCTGATATTATTTCCAAAATTTCAGTCCTACAGATGCCCTGATAGGAACAGGCAAACCAATATATTAAACCCCGGGAACAGGACGTCGTTGTCGCATTCGCCGAGCAGTTCTCTTCAGTCACCCTCATCGCCATCACCGAGCTTTGTTGAATAGCCACCGCCATCGCCGCCGTCTTTGCCATCCTCGAGCCATGCTAGATCTGAACTGAGTCACCCTCCATCTTTGTCGTCACCGAGTCATGCCAAATTTGGACCGACTCGCCACCCTTGCCTCCATCGTTATCGTCACTAACTCTCGCCAGATATATAACAAGATGCCCCTCCCTTCTGCTACCACCCATCCTCTGTGCCGCCGAGCCCCGCTGCTGCTCCCCTTCACCACTACCGCTGACGGCTTGTTTGGCAACTCGAGGGAAGGCGATTGGGAGTTTACACGAAGAAATTGATAGTGAGATTAAGATGAGAATTTGATTTTTAATCCCAAAATCTTGTTTGGTAGAGGTGGTAGAAATTGATAGGGACTTTAGTTGGAGATTAGGTCATGAATTAAAAGGATGGCTGAGATTTGTTTAGACAAATTAAAGGAGGAATTCCCTCCCAATTACCACCCCTACCTAGGTATTGAAAATGAGGGAGTTCATTCCTCAATTCCCCATCCCCATCCCACCAGAATTCACATGTCTTCCAACCAAACAAAGCAGTTAATAGCCTCATCCCTCTAAACTCCCAATGCCTCCTAAAAACTTCCTCCAACCAAATGGTCCGTGAATCTAAGGTGAGGGAGGGAAGAGAGGATAGGAGGGGAGGGCAGGATTGAAGGCCAAAGAAGAGAGGGAGAGTGGGAGAGCTAAGAGGGAGGGGAGAGGGGGAAGAGGACTTTGCTTTTCCGGGCTATCATGTGTCGTATTTAACCCTTCCCACTATTTACACAACTGGACCTCTTTAACCCCACCTATAAAAATCATTTTTACAGTGGGGGCTAGATTTACAGGATCTCTCCCACTATTTTTACTAACGGGTTTTATTTAATCCACTTGTAAAAGTAAAATTTAGGTTGTTAGAAAATCACATTTTATAGCTAATGATAGGTACTTTGGCCATTTGCGCTTCTTACTAAATATTTCTTATGATTCAAGGAGTCCATTTATAGACAGAAGAATCGGAATAGTTGTCAAAGTTTATCAACTATCGATCGAAACCAACAAGTTCTCCGGAAACATAGAGAGTATCATCAATTCTATAGTTGTTCTAAAAATTCTTAAAACAATTAACTAGTTGCATGCTAACTATTCCCTCTGTCCCTAAATGGATTATCTTTTTAGCTTGAAGATTTGTCCTACAAAGACTGTCACTAGATCTCTTAATAGCCCTTCATCTTTCTCTTCTCTTTGTAGTCATCTAACCAGCAGTACCCCGATCCCCTCTACTTCTTGTTTTCTCCCTCTTCTCGTTTTCTCTCTATATTACTGAAGGACATTGTAGACTTTTAGACTGTTACTCGATATGCCTTTAACTTTTGAAAACACGTTTTTTTTTTGGACAGATCGCTGAGTAGGATTAAGTACAACAAAATTCCTTGGTAAACCTATATAATTATATATAGAAGACTTTTTGTAGGATTGACTAGTCAGACAAACTATAATTAATCAAATCCTAGTTTCAACTATCAATTACAGAATACAGAGGGTACTAGCTAGAACGTTGATAGGGCTAGAACACCTTGCTTTAATTGGCAGCACTTGCGTGCGTGCAACCTAAACACATAAAAAAAAATAATGAGCTGGTTGTTGACGAGGAGGTTTGCTTATGTACAACATCGAGCTAACGAAGAAATACAGAGAGGTATACTTCATTAGCTACTGGTTCATCTCATTTGTCCTTGGAAATACTCAAATAAAGGAAAATTGTTATCTGACCACAGTTCACTATTACAAAAAAACAAAAAAAAAA
The DNA here is from genome assembly GCA_009805545.1 of Oryza longistaminata. NCBI lineage: Eukaryota > Viridiplantae > Streptophyta > Magnoliopsida > Poales > Poaceae > Oryza > Oryza longistaminata. Next base: position 19,057,320 of record CM020180.1, on the reverse strand, counting down.
TCAATCTGACCAAAATCCAAAATTTCAAAAAAGAACCTTAACTTTAGAAAGATGGTTTCAAACAACTTTTGAAATTTGAACAAAATTTATTACATTTGAAGCACACCGGCTTTATGCATCATACCCATGGTGCGCTAGCTCTACACCAGATTCCTCACACTTCACAATGTCATTGTTGTTTGGCTGTCTAAAAAAAAATTAACCCGGTTAATTGCCATCCACAAGTCGGCTTTAATTTAGGCGGTCGTACTTGTACACGTACTGTCAATTCATTCTCTTTCTCGCTCCAGTTCTTTCTCTCTCGATTCAAGCCGCAGCACGCGCACCACTGTACTGCCCATTGTTCCATCTCCAAAAAAACAAAAAAAAAAGTCAAATAAAGGACACCCTTTTTCTTGTGCATTATTCGGTTCTCCGGCCGGACTAAGTTCGACTTGTCTTCGCAGTGGAGCCGCCCACCCGATCACCAAAAGTCTCGCCTATATGCACCAGTGGCCAGTGGCCAATGCAAATAGAGCACTTATAGATTTTGTGACCGATCGATCGCCTTCTAATTTGCATGCAGACCCCTCTTTGTTGTAAAATTATCTCAGATACAGTGCATATGAAAGATTCAAAACGATATCATCTCAATCTTATAGGTCATAGGTTGGGCTCATTCATATCATCATGCATGTGTGCCTGTTGCGAATATATGAGGCAAATAGAGGGTATATCTAGTGTGGTACCGGTGCTTTATGGAGAAAAAAAAAAGAGCCTACTAATGTTAGGCATAGCACTATATACAGATTCGCTTGTAACACACACTATAGATAAAAAAAACTCAAATAAATATAGAGAGAACAATTACTAAGGGCATGTTCAATGGTAGAGACGGGTATGGTCTCTTAAACAATACAAGATTATTTAGAGACCATGTCTTTACAATAGTTGAGACGACAAAGGCTCTAATCATTAACTCAAAAAATATTCCTTTTATTAATATTATTTCTATATTTTTATCCTCATGCAACCATATTTCCATATTATAGTGACTAAGAGTCGTTGTTAAGCCGTTGTCATGCATAACAACGATGTTTTGTTTCTCCTCTTTCTCTTTCCTCCATATCATCAAGTATTCCTAATTAGCAACGCTAAGAGACCGCTATTAACAACCATTGTACATGCCCTAAGGTACGAAGTTATGGGTATATTATTTTATCCACCGGGATTCAAATTTGTGGTCAAGAATTTACCACAGACACCTTTTTCCTTGATCGAGCACATGTTCAAAGGGACACACTTGCCAGTATGCGCATGTGGTACGTGTGACGTGCACATGTTACAATCACAAAACGAGAGTAAATTATTAATCATCTAAGGGCATGTACAAAGGTAGGTAGGTAGAGTCTAATATGAGCTTTCTATATTAATTAATGTCACCAGAGACTATCCTCCTATAATAATAGAGACAATAAGATTTCTAAACCATTAATGCACTAAATAATTTTTATTATACTTCTTTCCTTTTCTCTACTCTCATGCAACAAACTTTCCGTTAATAAATGCTAAGAGTCGACTTTAAGCCGTTGTCATGCGTAACAACGATGTTTCTCCTTCATTCCCTCTCTTAATTTCTTCTACGTCACTAAATTTACTTGTATGATAATAAAGAGAGCCCGTCATTAGACACTATTGTCCATGCCCTAATGCAGCTTCTTTCTTTTTCTTCATCTATTATCACTCCCGTTTCCCATGCACGCACCACGCTAACAAAATTACCAATGTCAGTTATCCTGATCTCACGGTAGCTACAAAAGATTTTTTTTTAAAAAAAAAACATACCATTTGAGGCATGGGCAGATGCCAAGATGAGTGAGTTCCCAGAAGATGAAAATCAACAATAAATCCGTGATAATCATGGACACTAGGATTTTGAATCTGCGTGGTTAGAATTGTACACCCACGTAAGGGCATGTACAAAAGGTAGAGTCAGATATAATCTCTATGTTATCTAAAGACTAGCATCTTACAACAGTTAGAGATAATATGGTCTCTAATAATTAATGTATCAAAATACTTTTTCTTACTCTTCTTTCCTTTCTTTTATCACCATGCAACAAAATTTGCTCTAATAAATGCTAATAGTCGACTCTAATAGAGCACCTGCAATGGTAAAGTATGGTGCTCTCTATAAAACATGTACATCTCAGCAATAGACTCGATTAATAGTAAACCACCTTAATAGTATGTCTACATTGGTATCTATAGCTCTCTCATGCATTGCCTCGTTTTTCTCTATAGACTATCTCTAAGTTAGTAGATAGCTTTGCTATCTCTCTCTTCATTTAATACCTTTCAAGTAGGAAAATATGCTGACATGGATCTCTTGTAGAGAGCCTATAGATAACCATTGTGGGTGCCCTAAGCCGTTGTCATGCATAGCAACCATACCCCTTTCTCTTTCTTCCATGTCATCGAATTTACTTGCATGGCAACAGAGATAGACCACTAATAAAGACCGTTGTACATGCCCTAATACACCACCGTATATGAAAGGTGCTTTCCTACAGGCGATGCAATCTGATAAGGTTGTAGGATTGTAGGTAGATGTTAGGCTAAATAAGCGGTTGCCAAAGCCTCCCATTGGTGGCGGGCCTATGCCTTTAGTTGGAGGAATAAAAAACCACATCATTTTTTTTAGAAACACAGTGCAAACACATTGTTTTTATTTATTTCCACCATGAATTTTACATGTTGCCCGGTACAACATAATACTGGCAGGCTTGTGGTATAGCATAATTAATGTTGTTTAAATAGTGTTGATCTCCTATTATGTGTAGACGTACACCCACACACATCACACCACATTTACATACTCACACTAACTCATTTGTCCCCTTTTTATCCATTTAACTTGACTATAAAAAATCTGTAATTAAAATTTGATTTATACAAAGTATTATTTTTATAAATATGTTTATACACTATAGGAGACTTTCCTACAATAAATTTCCTAAAAAAAACAATGAAAAAACATCCCACGAATCATCGGGTGTGCAACTAGCTATGTGGCATTTAGTTGAGAAAATTTTCTATGTACCCCTAAAATTTTATCCAATTCCTTCTATACCCTTACTTTTGCTAATTCTCTTATATACTCCCGAATTTTAGTTTGAGTATTAGTTAAATTCATATGCTTCATAAATAATTTTTCATAGTTATAATAAAAAATATCTGTTGTGCCACTATTAAAATATGCTTCATAAGTAAAATTTTTATGTCATATCTAATAATCAATTTTATTATAAATAATATCTCACGGCACAAACTTATAAATATAATAGTCTCATATATATATATAAAAGTTTCTACATCCTAACAATATACTCCATACATTATAATTGTTTCTTCATATCAAAGGGAAAAATATTTTTTAGAAGAATTTAGTGGTCAAATAACAAAAAATATATGTAAGGATCCATGCTAAAATTCAGAGGTATATAATAGAATTAGAAAAATTCAGATGTGAAAAAGTGATTGGATAAATTTATATTGTATACATGGAATTTTATCTCGATTAAAGTGAGGAGAGTGATCCATTGTCCTTGATTAAGGTGAAATTCTGGGGTAAATGACCTTAAATTTCGTGTTGAGACTTGAGAGGCGGATCGACCAATGAAAAGGAGCTGCCACTCAGTTAGACGTGCAGGCGCCAGGCGCTGGCCAGCCATTGGATGCAAGCTAGCACAGCAGCTCCTCACACACAGAGACTACCTTTCCCTGCACTGCACCAACAAGAAGCAGCACGTACCATGCAAGGATTAAAATAGATGAGATGACAAGACACTTGGCATAGGCATGTTGTGTGCGTCGAACATTTCCAAAAGAGTTTCATCAGTGTGCAATGCACGATGCTTTTCTCCTCACCCTGTCAGGGTGCGCATCTCAGAGGGAGATGGATAGATAGATACTTTGGTTGAAGCTCTCTAGAACCCTACTGGCCTTTTTGTCTCAGGGAAGACTCTCTTCCAACTCGTGTAGACCGGGTCCATGCACCATACACGTATCAATCATTACATCCACTCAATAAATCATACAATATTTGGTACTACATAATCTTGCATTTTGGTACCTGTAATGTTTGGATATTGAAAATGCCGTACAAGTGCAGGGGAGCCATATGTGGACTGCCACTGTATGTCCCATCACGCTATCCCTAATAATGTGTCGTCGTTAGTGGCATAGTACTTACCACTTCCCTGTGCTTGCAAAGCAGCGTCACCGATGGAATAATACTCCTTGCACTATGCCACTATGTTTGCATCGAAAGGAAGGGAGCGAGAGCCGAGAGGAGGTAGACAGGTAGTACTACTCCTGCATTCTAAAATAAGAATTTCTGCATGTTTACAAGTTAATTTATAAAAATAAGTAGAATTAAATGGGTGATGATTGTGATTTGTTCAGATATGAATAAATCAAATCAGAGATGTGATTAGTTGAGATGAGTAAGTAGGTAGAGAACTTGCTATATTTTGACACAATTTTTAAACACTAATTTAGAATGAGGGAGTAGTTAATTTATAGGATTTTTTCTTTAAAAAAATACCACTTTGCAATGATTTACTTTCTTTGGAGCAATGACATTGTAACATGCGGTCGAGTCGAGTTGATTGGCTATTTATATATAAAAAATGTTCAAGGCTTCGACGGGTTAGAGCATTAATATATAACATGTGTTGTTGGTGTCGTGTTTCAATTGCCACCTAGATTTGGATGCCACCATGGATAAACAAGTAGCCTCGAAAGTGGTGCCAACGTACCCTATAGAAGGCACAGTTGGTTCTAGAGAAAGTGGTCTAGGTCTAGGACCATGTGTGTGGTCCTAGACCAAGAGACTAGGAAAGGGATGTGGGAGAAAGTGGAAATGAGGAACCTAAAGATCAAACACCAAAGGATCGTTTCCGCTGAGAAGATCTCGTTGATGATGGGAAAACACCATGGTCACTAGTCTTTCACCATTGCCTGTAGCGGCCACTGGCCCCTTGCCACGACGGCTCGATCTGACCACAACAACATCAATAAAATGTATTGGAATGACGACTGATAGCAGTGATAACATAAATTTGGGAAGAACTCCAGAAGGTGGTGTTGATGCCTGCGTTGATGACTCTAGGTCTAGCGGGGATGTCCACCACCAATTTTCGAGATGAGAGGGGAAAGGAGACGAAGGGGCCAAATCTAGGTCAGATTTGCACATGAGTGAGAAGATCCATCTAAGAAGTGACAACGGATGCACTAATTTGAAGCTAAGGTCGTGACCAGCGAGACTACGAAGATGCAAGAGAAGAGATGACTCATGAGAGAAAAACACATTGAGAATAAAACGAGGGTGGCTCATTTACTCACTTGACTGACGAGGACAATGTTGCTTTTCTAATACTACCTCCGTCCTAACTATATGGATATATTTTTGGAACGAAGATATAGATTTGAAGTCCAAGGGTTCGTAAAATAAATATTACCAAGAATATTATCAGGAGGCTTCAATGCAAAACTGTAGGGGCTAAACAACAAAATAGGCCATGAACATACATATATACATCCACAAAATAGGGATGTGGATGTTTTTTTTTCTGGTGACTATTGCATAAGGCTACGACATATTAATTGTAAATGCCAAGTTTTCAAAAATGTCTTTTGATTCATAACTGAATTAAGCGAAACTAAATGTGTGTATGTATGCATTTTCCGTTGCGATAAAAACGATCAAAGGTGTACGGAAGGTAGGCAGGATTTGCTTTGCTGTGCACTTATTTGTACACACGTCACATATAGTATGAAAAAGAGTCATAAAACATCATCTACTATGCTGTAAGTCGTACAAAATCACAGAGATATTATCACGTGGCATATAACAACGAGCATTATAATTATAAAGTTTCACAAAACCACGTAGTTGATCAATTTGCACATACTCATAATGTCAAAATTTGAAAAGGTTATACTTACTCCTTCCATCCCCTTTTAAATGCAATTGCGGATTTTCGTGTCTAACGTTTGACCATTTGTCTTATTAAAATATTATGATTAATACTTTTATTGTTATTAAATGATAAAACATGAATAATACTTTATGCGTGACTTATTATTTTTTTCAAATAAAACGGATGGTCAAACGTTGGACAAGGAAACACACAATTAAACTTAAAATGGGATGGAGGGAGTATATGGATGTAACATCTGTATGATGAATTTAAAACTCATAAATTTAATATATAATTGTAGACTCGAAAATGCTGTAAGAACAAGTGTTACATCAATAGTGTGGTTTTACAAAACTTTATTATTAAAATATCTAGGGTTATATGGTACGTACCAAAATCTATGTGAAATTTACTTTATGAAAAAACAAGTGGAGTATTATCTTCTGACGTGTCTGTCAGAGCTAATGTTGTGGTTGGCCTTGATTGGTTGCAGCCTACGAACCGAGTCTACACGAGCAACTCATCTCTGGTCGGCAGGCGTGTCATATAGATCCCCATATCATGACAAGGACGAGCTCACATGAGCCCAACCAGTTGATTCATGGGCCCACCATCTCCCGCCATCCTTGTAACCACCCTTTGGAAAGCTATATATACACTACACACTGTAAAACCTGCTTTCTCCCTATTGCTTAGACTGAGTTTGCACAGTAAATCATTCTTTTTTTACTTTGGTCATGTTGCCAAAGTTTTACAAAGTTATATGCTGATGCGTGCTTTCCCCTTATTATATGCACTACACCGGCAAATACATTATTTTAGATAATTGTGCCATCTCTACTAGTGTAAAAACGAAGTCGTCCTCCTTCCGTTCTCTCTTTTCACCACATATGGTTAGCGCGACTGCACGAGAGTTAAAAAAAAAATAGATCCGGGCCTTTGGGCTCAGTTAATACTCCCAACTCTTCCTAGTGATACGAAGCCATACAAGTATACAACACCCCTAAATTATATGGCCATGTTACAATGTCATAATAATGTAGGTATTCTATCTCACCGCTTATCAGAATTGTGTCTCAAATTATCAGAAAAATCTAGTTCACGGATGAAATTAAGTGTCCAGCTATAAAAGAACATATTATAAAAGAAAAATTATTACAATTAAATACTAAAATAGGGAACTCGGTTACGATTAAGTACGGATATCTATCTAACTAACTATTATTTAAAACTAACTATAATTTGGAATAAACATAATAAAATTAAAAGTAGAGTTTAGAGTCCGTATAAAAATACAATTTACAAATAACTAAAAGTCGAAATTAAGAAAAAACATGGGAAAAGGAGTTTAAAGTCAATACAGGAATACAATTTAGAAGTAACTGAAATTCGAAATAAAAAATTAGTTTAGAGTCCACATAGAAATACAATTAGAAATAATAAAAATTCAGAAATAAAAATAAATAATATTGGAAGAAGAGCATAGAGTCTATATAGAAATACAATTTACAGAAAATTCGGAATTAAAAAAAGAAATATTAAAAAATGAGTCAATATATATAATTTACAAATAACTAAAATTTGATGTTAAAAATAATTAATAACTAACATGTATATAAAATACAACATGAATATTACACATGGGTAGTTTCGTAAAGTTATTGCAAAATTTAAACTTATGTTGTCATTTTAATATATTTGAATAATATAATGAGAAAATATACCATATGCTATTATATGAGAGATAAATATAATGATGTTAGCCGCACAATTTGTGCGGGCCACCATCCTAGTTCTATTATTATATAGTACTTCCTCCGTTTCACAATGTAAGTCATTCTAGCATTTCCCACATTTATATTGATGTTAATGAATCTAGACATATATATTTATTTAGATTCATTAACATCAATATGAATATAGGAAATGCAAGAATGACTTACATTGTGAAATAGAGGGAGTAGTTATTACCCATAGGTAACTATCATAATCAATCCAATGTTTGATAATCCACTAAACCTCCGAGCATATGGAAGGGTTCTATCATGAATACGTACATAGACACAGAATGTCAAATCTTCTACCGTGGTCAACTCAGATGTCTGTTTACATCAATATGCCTTCTCATCACTTACAGTATCACCCTTTTAATTTGGGCCAATAACACTAGTCGCAACTCGCAAATGCTATCAGCTATCCAGCCGTTGTTTTTCCTCTCCGGGCTCTTATGCGCACCGTCAATGATCCTTCCGCCCTGTGGCTACGGTCAAGGGAGAAAGTGTGTTCCCCTCATGGACCACACGAGTGTTGCTCTCTGAAAGAACATTTCATATTTATATGCTACTGCAAATGATGGCGCGTCACTGGAGACATTTTTATAACCGCGAATCATGTGACCATCAGTGGCTAATACAGCTTTGCATCACGTACTGGATAGGAGCGCGCGTGAATCCTAGGTTTTTACACAAGACCGAAATTAATACAGACGATGGCAGAGGCAGAATTAGGACCAGCTGATACAATACTCCTAATATAGATTACTAATCCAATGTAAGTGCAAGTGCTAGCAATTAGCAATCCACAGTCACCTTCCAGGAATCTTCTAGGGCAGGTCCCTCACACCCTCCCCCTCCACATCGCTTCGGCGCACTCTTCGTCTTCGCTCCTCTCCCCATCTCCCACCGGTGGGCCGGAACGCGAGCGCAGGCAGGCGCAGAAGCAGCAGCAGCGCAGCTTTCCTCACACAGCTCACACAAGCCTACCAAACAACAAGCAGAAAAAGGTAAAAAGCAGCACCATCAATTCCCATTACCTAATTACCGGCTGCAGTTACATGCCCTGCCCGGCCTAGTAGCTTCCCCTCCCTCTTTCTCCACCGCGCGCACCCCACCACGCCGATCGAAAACCCAACCCCAACCCCTCCCTCGCGCTCGCTCGCAGCAAGATCCAAACGCTCGCGCGCGCGAGCAGGCCGGTCAATGCCAGCGCGAGGCCGCGCAGCAGCCCGCATCATCCCTCCTCTCTGGCTGTGGCGCTGGATTGGCTAGATTAGATGAAATCGCGCCCTCCTCCTCCCCGGCCGGGCCTCGCGCGCGCGTGTCGTCTCCGAGCCGGTCAAAATTCGTTCTCGCATACGCGACGCGAGAGGGCGCACACACGCAAACACGCGCGCGGCGCGGCGCGCGCAGGTAGGTAGATAGATAGATGAGATAGATAGGCTCGTACCATACCACTGCTTGGGAGATAGATCCGCCTCTCTCTCTCTCTCTCTCGACTCTCCCTGTCTCCTCTCCTCCTATCTCTCTCGCTCGCTCGCTCTCCCGCCCCCCTCCGCTGCGCGCCGCGCCGGCGGACGACCGCATCGCCATCACATCTCCGCGCCGCGTGCACGGGGCACGCTGGAAAAGGGGACGGGATCGGGGTGGACGCCGGAGGCAGAGGCGGAGCGGAGGGCGCCGCCGCTAGGGGAGGTAGTAGTATCTACTAGATATATATATATGGAGTTTGCTACAACGAGTAGTAGGTTTTCCAAGGAAGAGGAGGAGGAGGAGGAGGAAGGGGAACAGAGATGGAGCAGGAGCAGGATGAAGAGGAGGAGGAGGCGGAGGCCTCGCCGCGCGAGATCCCCTTCATGACGTCGGCGCGGCGGCGGCGGGGCCACCGCCTCATCGTCCTCCCCGACATCGGTCTCCCCTTCCGCCGCCGCTTCGCGCGGCGTCCACGTCGGCGTCGGGCTCTCCCTTCCGGTCGAGCGACGGCGCGGGGGCGTCGGGAGCGGCGGCGGCGGCGGTGGCGAGGACGTGGAGGGTGATCGAGAAGGAGCACATGTTCGACAAGGTGGTGACGCCGAGCGACGTGGGGAAGCTGAACCGGCTGGTGATCCCGAAGCAGCACGCCGAGAAGTACTTCCCGCTGGACTCGGCGGCGAACGAGAAGGGCCTTCTCCTCAGCTTCGAGGACCGAACCGGCAAGCTATGGCGCTTCCGCTACTCCTACTGAACAGCAGCCAGAGCTACGTCATGACCAAGGGTTGGAGCCGCTCGTCAAGGAGAAGCGCCTCGACGCCGGGGACACCGTCTCCTTCTGCCGCGGCGCCGCCGAGGCCACCAACGCACCGCCCTCATCGACTGGAAGCGCCGCGCCGACGTCCGCGACCCGCACCGCTTCCAGCGCCTACCGCTCCCCATGACCTCGCCCTACGGCCCGTGGGGCGGCGGCGCGGGCGCCTTCTTCATGCCGCCCGCGCCGCCCGCCACGCTCTACGAGCATCACCGCTTTCGCCAGGGCTTCGACTTCCGCAACATCAACCCCGCTGTGCCGGCGAGGCAGCTCGTCTTCTTCGGCTCCCCGGGGACGGGGATTCATCAGCACCCGCCCTTGCCACCGCCGCCGCCGCCACCTCCGCCTCCTCACCAACTCCACATTACGGTGCACCACCCGAGCCCCGTAGTCACCGCCGGCCTGCCCATGGTTGTCGACTCGGTGCCGCACGTCAACAACCCAGCGGCGGCATCGAAGCGCGTCCGGCTGTTCGGAGTCAACCTCGATAACCCACATCCGGACGGCGGCCAGTCGTCGAGCGGCCACGACGCCAATGCATTGTCGCTACGGATGCCCGGGTGGCAAAGGCCTGCACCATTGAGGTCGCTGGAATTGCCTCCACACATGCCGGCTGGTGCAGCTGGAGCGGAGTCCTCTGCCGCTTCGTCGCCGTCGTCATCGTCGTCATCCAAGAGAGAGGCGCACTCCTCGTTGGATCTCGATCTGTGAAGGAGGGATCAGGCCACCTCGATCGATCGGGAGCGTACCAAAGGAAAGTTCAAAAAATCCTTCTTCCGTCTGCTGCCTTCTTCTACTTCTCCACCTTTTGCAATTCTCCATCATAACTTTGATCATAGAGTTAGCATAACTTTTGGTTTCCTTTTTTGTTTTTGGCCATTCACATTCTTGTGTTTGTTTGAGAATATATAGAGAAAAATTAGGCGAATTAATGAATTATTAATGCTTTTATTTGGGTTTAGATATCTCATTCTTCTTATTCAAGCACCAAAGTACTATTGCGTTTTATTTCTTCGTGCTGTTATATTCCCATCCCGATTTTACTGGGTGATTTCTCGGCAGCTTGGAAGGTGAATCCTTTTTACCCTTACATATGATAACACACCTCCAAATTTGCACCCCCAAAGCTTTACGCTTCAAAGATCTGAATCATATCACCATAAAGCGCCATATGCTTGTCCTTATTGCATCATATATATATATTTGTGCGATCTCTCTACTATCCTCTTAGATTGAAGTGGCAAGGCAACACAATTCCCGAAAGACAAGGCAACCACATTGACGGAAGATTAAGGGAGCTGCGAACAGCACTCCAGTCCTCATGCATATACATATGGAGATAAGACACTTCTGGTACTTCAGGTCAGCCCTTTAAACTCTAAATTATCACTTCCATTCTTTGTACTTCACTTCTCGTCATCTCTTACATTTAGTATGCGCTGAATGCTGGCATTGTTTTCATCTTCATGCCTTTTTGCCGGTGTGCTGAAGTCTTTTCGTGTGCTGAAGTCTTTTCGTTCAATTCTCTGTCCATAGATACTATAATATGTACCATCTGTTTGATCACGATCGATGGCATGGATCATGTGGTAGGCATGCACAAGGAAGAACAAATTAAGTTTTTTTTTTCTCCTTCTGTTGTGTTTTTTACCCAAGTCGAACAAAAAAATAACCCCCACAGTGGGCCAAATTACGTCTAGTTTGGATTGTCTGGGCCTTGAGTGGCATACACTCCAAGAGTTCTTTATGGTCTTGGCAGTCTGTAAAGAGGGGCACCGGGCACTTGCAACTGGCCTTAACTTCTTTGTACGTCTCTTAAGAATTTATGGGGGAGGAGGACCTCAGTTCTAACTTCTTACTGTTGCTGTAGGAGTAGGAACAGTGTTGTGCGTAGATGTACACATCCCTTGCAGAAGTAGTCTTGGTTGCTATTCTGTTCTTGTCCTTTTTGTGTACGAGTCAGTAAGAGAGAGAGCATGTGTGTGCGTTTATGTATACACACAAATTTTCTTTTCTTCTCCCTCTTCTCCTTTTCACTGCAGTGAGTAGGTACGGCGTGTATGTTTGCTGGGAGCAACGGGGGCAATGACACCCACTGACTCGGCAATAGGTATCCATAACTAGCAAGGTGTAGGATGGGGATCCTTTTGCACAGGTAAGGCCAGAATAGATATATAGATGCTGTGCCTGCTTACAAAAGTACTTTTGGTCCATTGTATGCTGGAAAAAGGAGTGGGGAGTTATGGGGAGGTAAAAAGAAAAAAAAAACAGAGAACGAGACTGTCTATATGTATATGTGTCTACTTGTTTTTCCTTTCCATTGCATGGTTTTTCTCTTCGTTTTCTTTTCTGACCATTCACTCCATCCATGTTGAACCTGCAATCAAGCTTATTTCTTCCACTTGATGTTTGTTGATGCACCTGATTGGTGTGGTCTTTAGGAAACAAGAGAAATTTGGCTATCTTTGAGAAAGTATCTTGAGGTATCTAATATGGAGGTACCATGTTTTGTATTAAAAAATGTGGTATCTCTCGATATATTTTCAGAAATGGTAAAATTATCCTTCTCAATATATGTATATATATACCTTTTCATTCATCCAACATACTAGTAGTTTCTTAGTGCATATCTAGATTGTTTTGCTGTGCTTCCTTCCTCCATTCACAGTTACTCAAGAAGAAACGTGTGCCACTTTGTATAGACTCACTTCTGTGTAATCTTCTAATAGTGGTAAATCACAAAATATGTACATATATTATTTTGTATAGTTAGTCTAGATAAGAATGAGAAACTCAAGTATCTCTTATCTCATAATCTTGTCAGAGAACTAACTCATATCACTTTTGCATCAATTGCGCAATTCATTAATTTATTTATCTTTAAAAATAAATTGCATAAACATATATAGATATATTCAAGTAAAAGAGTAATATATATGCTCCCTCCTTTTCTTAATATACAAAGCCAGTTAGTTCAGAAAAAAGAGAGTATTTTTTCCCCTAAGACCGAACAATTAGAAGTCATATGCAATCAATTTAGAAGCTTGGATTTTCGAAGGCAGAAAGAGAGTTCAGAAGTTCTCTGCACTGTTTTGCATGAAAACGTCATAAACAATGACTTGTCTGAACTAGCTTGCAATTCAACTACTGTCAGTAGCCAATCGTAGGGAAATCGACGGAAAACCTTTGTATGGGGATTAATATAATTGGGCACATCTTCAACCAAAGGGAACTAAGGTTGTAGAGATTTACTACTAGTTAAGTAATTAATTACCTTCTCTTCTCAAACAACACAATTAATTCGTTTTTTTAGAAAAAAACAAAAAAGTCTGTTATATCACAGCAAGTTTGTTACTGATTTTCTAAATCCAGTTAGGTGTGTCTATATAGATAGATATGTAACATTTTGTTTTTTGATAGAAGAGTCATATGCTGTGTTGGTAGTAAGACTTTAGCATTGTTGACTACATGCTACAATTTTGCTGGAGGTTGGAGAACGAAATGTGTTGGGAGATTTTGATAGTGCTAGACGGAAAAAAAAAAAAGGGACAACACTCAACCGTATTACATGCATGGACGATCTACAGTGAAACACATGTGTTAATTAATCATCTTCAACAAATTATTTGTGCATATTTCTTCATTTTTCTTGATTCTTCATCCATATATGAGGAAAGGTTTTTATTGCTGAATATGCCAGAACTAGTAGTGGAAGATGTAAGCAATGTCATGTGTAGTGGTTAATAGATCTAGCCTATGATTTTTATCTATGTATCAAGTTTTAAACAGCTGGTGTGGTTGTCTGCACACTGCTTAATTACTTACATGCACAATGCTGATTTCAATATGCATTTGTAACATAATTATGGAAATGCTGGAAGCCTGGAACTACATATATGCAGATTATGTATCATGTTTAATGCACTTATTTCTTTTTTTCTATGTTAATATATAAGTATGGTTTACATAGCTCGTATCAGTATACTGTATAGTTCAACATATTCTAGATGATGTGATTTCCCATGCACACAATATATATATTTGACAATATATTTCTCAAAAAAAAATATATGAAAAAATGGTGTTGATCCATAAAAGCCATATTTGTTTGTTTTTTACAAAATGCATGCCGGTATGCAACACGTGTTCAAACTAGTAAATACTCAATCTACTAAAAATGATAAATTAATTAAGTGGGGTATTGGTTGTTTATGCTACTTCAGATTGCATTAATAGATGATAGTAACATGCATGCATGTATATGTATGAGATTGAGAGGACAATCTATAGTAATAGTTTTATCCATTTATGATATGTAGATAATTGTATTTATCTATAGTTTCAACCTTTTTAAATGGAGTATGCATAGAATACTTTTGTAGTTAAAGTTTGTATATACCTGTCATACTACACTATACAGGGGCGAGCCAGGAAATTCTCAAACCTATTGCTGACCCATATGTTATATTATATATTCCCAAACTTTCCGTGGAACTGTCATATATATTCTAATTAGGATTATGGGTCCGAGTTAGCCTGGGGATCAAGCCCAAATTACGTACTCCCTTCGTCTCAAAAAAAAAATCAAACTCTAGCTATAAATCTGAACATTTGGTTGTCCACATCCATAGTTAGAAGAAAAAACAAATCCTAGCTATGTATATGGACATAATTTGGCTATGTATATGGATATAGGGTATGTGTAGATAAAAACTACTAGAGTAGCAAGGGTTTGGTACAGATAGTACGTCCACAATCCTGATGGGAATAGCTAGAATTAATGAGTAGTAGCTAGCTAGCTAGAGTAGATGCAATCTGCAGGGTGCAAAAAAAACTATAGTGGTACTAGTACTACCCAATTGTGGGGCCACTGGCTTACTGCCAAGAAAGTTTCACGTATAGTTGATCTCCCTAGGCGTTTGGAGAATTATATGTATTTATAAGGGAGATGAGACATGATCACATGAAATGTGTAGTAATTGAGAACCTGATAGGTTGGTGTATATATGTATGCACCAGTCCAATGTATGTAGTGTTTGGCATGGAAAACTCCATCGTGCATACATACTTAATTGAATATCAACAAATTAAGGTTTCTATCATTTAATTACATATGTGTATTCCTGTGAGAAAGGAAGCACAGCAAGATTTATAGCATTACAAAATTGTTGATTGTGTTCTTGTAAAGTTTCATGAATAGATGATCATCTATTATGATGTGTTAGGTACGTAGCAAGGTGATGCTCGATGTCATTCCTCTTCTAGTAAGCTAATGATCGCATAATGCATTGTGTATGTGTGACACGTTAAGTGTCAGTAACCATACAATGCATGCTAGGCATATATCCCTTATTATCAACTAATGTGTATCTATTTCTTCTATCTTTGACTGATCTCTCTTAACCCTTCGTGCCAGGTCCAGTATCAACATATGTGTAGCTGTTTATCATGGCATCATAATTGATTTTTCATGTACATTGTGCCGATGCTAGGAAACGACCGTCACAGTTAAGTTACCTTTTTCGTACTCCCCTATCCCCCTGCAGGCTCCCTTCCCACCCCCACCCCCAAAATCCCGAGGGAATCAGGAATTAATCATGCACTTCGTATACATCTTGTTACATTGTTAAAGGTAGATATGTTTGTGCAAGCCTTTATTACTAGTAATGAAATCGTGAAAGACAGGTAGGAAATCTAATTGATAGTAATTGACAACTACTCAAACATGAAGTAATCAGAACCGGTCACTGACAAACAGTTCGAGCTAAATTGTCCTTACCTTGGTGCTGTTCAAAATCTTCTACTCCCTCCGTCCTAGAATATAAGAAGTTTTAGAGTTGGACACGGTTATTAAAAAAGTAGGTACACCCTCCATCCTATTTTAAGTGCAACCGTGAGTTTCCGTGTACAATTTTGATCGTCTGTCTTATTTGAAATTTTTTTATAATTAGTATTTTTGTTGTTATGAGATGATAAAACATGAATAGTATTTTACTCGTGACTTATGTTTTTAATTTTTTTTCAAAAATTATTCAAATAAGACGGACGATCAAAGTTGGGCGCGGGAAATCACGGCTGCACTTAAAATGGGACGGAGGGAGTAGAAGTGAGTGGTGGAGGGTTGTGATTGGATGAGTAGTGAAGGTAGGTGGGAAAAGTGAATTGTGGAGGGTTTTGATTGGTTAGAAAGAGAATGTTGGTGGAGAAGTTGTTATATTTTGGGACAAATTCTGAGGGCTAAAAGTTGTTATATTTTGGGAAGGAGGGAGTATCGAATATTGATATGGCATAAATAAGGATATATAGTTGTCCCATCTTTGGACCCACTCCTACATTGATCACTAGCAGATAATAGGGATAGAGTTCATGTTGTAGAAATCTTTCTTATGTGCAACATGTAGGTCCTAGTAATGAAATTACACACACTGCAAGAAAATGGGTAGTAGGATGGAACCATAAGGTGGATCCCACTATTTGGCCCAGCCATCAGAATGAATCCATCATGTGACATGGTATGTGGAAATTATGGCCTAACACAATGCTTTCATACAATTCCATGATTCCTCAGGTGAATCCATGTAATCTTTACTAAAACTTACAATATGTATCAAGACTTAAATGTCTTAGCCGATATTGCACAAGCTAGGTTGGCACTCCGCTCAATTATATAGCGACATCCCTATAGTTGTCATCTTATAGGCTAGCACCTTGGATGCCAGGATGTTTTTCTTTTAAAAAAGAATTCTAGAAAAAAACAAGTTATATTATCCCTCTTATTTGGCATGGCAATGCCTTAAGCTGGGATCTGATACAATTTTAACTTCTAATGTCAACATCCACGTAACTTTAACTTTAAGTATTGGACTTCTACACAATTTTAACATTTTTTTAAAAAAAACCTTTTCTATTGTTTTGATTTGTCTTTCGTACATACGTGTGGCTATGTGAGTACTGAGTATACTATATCTGCTCCTTGGTTATCATCTTAGTACAATTTGATTATATATACCGGAGAGCCAGCACACTGGCACGTACTACGTATATATGTATGCGATAAGCCAGCTTTCAGGGTGCAATCAGTATAAGCCCACAGTACGCCGTACGCCGAGAGTCCAGATCTTGTGAGCAGTTGCACGCGGCGTACGAGTCCCTACAAGCTAGCATCACGGCGATCGACAAGTGGCCCAGCCATCCGTTGCCACATGTCCCGAAAGAACGTGCACACACTCAAAAAAAGGAGATGCATGCCGGCCGGTCGGCCGGCGTCCAGTTCTTTCCTCTCCTGTCATGCATGCATGCGCGAGCTGATCCACGCCAGAAACTAAAACTGCAAAAGGAAGGGTACACAGTTTACGGCTAGCTAAGCTAGTCCATGCATGCCCAGGACATCTAGTCCAAGAGCAGGCTAGCTCGCAGCTTTAATTTATGTGCGTACGTTAGTGCTCCTATACCGACTTACATATACACACCACATGATGATCATCAGTACACTGCAGCCTTTTTTTTCTTCAGATACAGGAGTACACTCTCTATCCCTAAATCAAGTTCACTTTTATACATTAAGGGTGTGTTTAGTTCACGTTAAAATTGGAAGTTTGATTGAAATTGAAATGATATGACAGAAAAGTTAGAAGTTTGTGTGTGTAGGAAAGTTTTGATGTGATGAAAAAGTTGAAAGTTTGAAGAAAAAGTTGGGAACGAAACCATGCCTAATTTACTACTCTCCTTCCCTAACAGATTCTAGGTACACGTACGTCCTAATTCACAGACAAAATCCCTTATATTTTAAAGACGATGAGAGTACTCTAGCTATGAGATTTTTTCCTCATATTTACGCATAAACACTATATTGAAATTTAATTTTGATTTGATATGAAACTCAAATTAATTGTATCATGCATATTAATTTTAAAAGTATATGGATTTAATATATACAATAATTACCTTGGGTTTTCATGGAACAATTTTACTTTCTATACAACTAATTATTGATCAATCTACACTGTTATAGTTTAAACCTTGGCACATTTTATTTTTTTTCGTTTTTCCTTCTTCAATTACTATGCCTTCGTAGCAAATATGGTACGGCCTCCTGTTTAAACTCGCCTATCTATCTAGCTATTTACCTATAACCATAGTATACTCTAATAGAGCTCCCACTTAAACAAAAAACTATTGATTAGGTGGATTGTATGATCATGGCCATAGATTGTAGTATTGAGTGTTTCTTATTAAATAAAACATGCAACTAGGAATATCTTGTGGTCCTTATTTTTATTTTTATTTTTATTTTTTACAAATTTTAATACTGTCAAAATTCAGAACAAAGAGTAAATATGAACCCAAATCAGAGACTCAATTTAGTAACTTTATTAATTTAATTATGAAATTCAAAATAATATTAATTAAGCAACTTGTAACTGACATGTGTACTCATCATTTAAGTCAAAGTCGTTAAGAAAAAAAAGCAAATATTTAGCATATGATGAAAATTTAATAATTAGTGTAATATCCAACAAACAACTTCCAGGATTTAAAATGCCCCACAAAGATAGCATTATTACGGGCTACAACAGATCAGGGTAAGGCATATGCGTATTTTGTTGGAGCTTGCCAAATACACATGGCCCTGTTTGAGGGAGCTTGTCTCAGCTACAGTTTTTCCTAAAAGCTGCTTCTGCTAGAAGCTGTCCCAAACAGTCCACAGCTTCTGATTCTGAAAAATGAACTAAGAAGCCAGAAGCTGGAGAAGCTAGATTTCAGAGCTTTTCCAGATTCTCAGAAGCTGGCTACCAAACAGCTACTTCTCAGAATCTAAAGCTCCCCCATACAAGCCCTAAGTGTTTTAATGTGGGGCACCATGTATAGTCGTTTCTTTTCACTACTAATTTGTTGTTTGAGAATTGTTAAAACAAAGTTACTGTGGGACTGAGGTGTGTATGTACTTCCTCCTTCTAAAAAAAGTCTAACCCTATAGATATATCTAGACATGCAGGTTATACATCTCTACGATTTTTTTGGATGAAGGAGTACCTGTAACTGTGGTCTAACATATCTTAACTGGCTTGACCGGAAATAAAATAGTACGCATTATGGTGCGCGCGTTTTCGTCCCCGTCACGCACGTTTCCATATACCATCGCCGGAGAGGCAGTAGTATCCTGCTGAGTTTTTATCGCATGTCGGCATGCATGGACGGTGTACGACTAATCCACATCATGCATTTTCATGTGTGATATATATGCGATGTAAGCCAAAGTAAATTAGTACTAGTAGTAGTAGCAGCTGGCCACGTCGATGGTACTATGCATTAATAAGGTTAACTTGGTACGACAGGTACGACCACACATGACAGGGGATGAGTACTCGAACAAATCCAGACGAACTGGATACTATGGCCTTCTCAAAACAAAAATTTTTACACTGTCTAAATGTTTAAACATATGTATAAAATATTAAATGTAGAAAAAACCAATTACACAGATGACGTGTAAATTACGAGATGAATCTTTTAAGCCTAATTGCGCTATGATTTGATAATGTAGTGCTACAGTAAACATTTGCTAAAAATGGATTAATTAAGCTTAATAAATTCGTCTCGTAGTTTTCTGGCGGAATCTGTAATTTGTTTTGTTATTAGACTACGTTTAATACTTTAAATATGTGTATACGTATATCCGATGTGAGAACCAAACCTAAAAATTTTCCCAAACTAAACAAGGCCTATATGTAGCAGCTTGCCAGCCGTACTAGTGTAGTATTTCTATACGGGTTTAAATACTCCCTTCGTCTTATAAAAAATCAATCTAATACTGGATATGACACATTCTAATACATACAGATTCGTTGTATTAGAATGTATCATATCTAATTTTAGATTTGTTTTTGGGACGGAGGAGTAGAAACTAGAAACTAAGGGGGAAATTATCATCATTACGCATATTAACAGTAATTAATTAGACGACACAGGGCAGGAGGATGGGAGAGATCAGCCAGCAAGGCGGCCGGCCAGCTAGCCGAGCCGGCGGCAGCTCTGACACAACACAGTAATATATATTTTCTTGATTATTTTTGTTCATGACCGTAATAAGTCAGTAGTACAATAGAGAGATGGAGACAAAGCCGCATGGCAGATCAGGTGCAACACCAGGCAACAAACAACGCTACCACACAGGCGGCATGGCATGCATGCGCGCGCACAAGCTAGCAGCCGATCGACCGAGAGGAGAGGAGAGGGATATGCGCGCGCCGATCGAGACGATGCACCCACACACATGCATGCACAGATTGGAGAAACATGGCCGGCAGCCATACGATGATGGCGCTCCCTTCCTGATATACATTCCCGTCACGCCACGTACGCGCATGCGTACGTTGAGGATGGGAGCTCGCGCGCGAGGACGACGATGGAGAGGATGGCCGTTGAGGAAAGTTGGGAGCATTTTGCCGAATGGGTAGGCGCGCGCGATGATAATAATAACCAGCTAGAGACCGGCGGTTCAACCGGAAAAAACCGGAACCAGACCTAAGCACGGTTCGGTTTCCTCAAAAGACCGGACAAGCATTCAAACCGTTTCGAACCGGATGAACCGGCCGGTTTTTGGGTGAACCGGGCATAAAACCGTATTGGTTGGACCGGTCAACCATGTGAATGGGCCATAAATGGGCTGGCTGAGGGCCCATTTTTCCAATGCTTGTGCGGCTGGTGTGTTTTTCTGGGCAAAAATGGCAAGAAAAGGTGCGCTTGGTTTGAATCGATCACTGGCCGGCTAGATGAGAGCGCCTTTCGCTAACCATCAGGCTATTCAAAGGCTTGTGAATAAGAAGGAATAATGTGATAGATGTATATACATGAACCGCGGTTCGACCGGCCGGGCCACCGGTCAGACCGGTGGACCCGTGAACCGCGAGCCTGGCCGGGTCACCCACCGGTCCGGTTTTTTTTACTATGATCCAGGGGCGCACACTGACGCGCGGCACAGTTGTTTCAAGACTTTCGATCCCGTGCACTGCTGCTGCTAGCTTCCCGCGTAGATAGTCTGAAAACATCGTCTCCGAAGTAGATTATGTGGCCAGTTAATGTTATCGATCATGGTAGTATTTGTGAACGCGTGTATGAAAACCTGCGCCCGAGAGGCTGTTTGCTGAAACATTAATTTGTACAGTATCGGTTTTGTTCGGTTAATCCTCCGGAGAAGGATTGGAGGGGATTGAGGGTCTTGGGTTGAACAAGCCTGTGGTTGGTACATTCTACTAGTAGTTGGTATTGCTCCCGGAAATATATATACCGAAATTTGACAAATAAAAAAGTTCTGTATTTTGACAGGGAACTTCTAACCACCTTATAAGAGTGAAATGGTCATTTCCAAACCTGCTGTGTTAATGGGTTTAATTGAGGTTGATGGTTATATTAATTTCCATGCATAATGTTTTTATTCGTAAGAAATTAGTCTGAGGTGCAAAAATCCAGACGGAACAGTATATAGTGGGGCTTCCGGGGAGGCATCAACTGCAAGCCAAGCATTATTAACCTTTGCAGGTCCTCCAGCGAGTAGCCTAGCTACTTGACCGCCGAAATTCTATGCCCCAGCGAGGGCAATGATCTGCTGCAGGTTGGTTTGTGGCTGCACCACTCCACGAATTACCACTGATTATTATATTATGTCTCCAATACTCATGTTGTACACTGTGTACGCTGTCAGTCCTGAGCCCTCGCAACAAAAAAAAAACAACAATAAAACCGCCCTGGTTTCACGTAGGTAACGTATTCAATTCCACGGTTCGGAGGCCCGGAGCTGCAGTTTATAGCCTGCTATTGTACCTGACCGGAAATAAAATAGTAAACATTATGGTGCGCGCGCTTTCGTCCCCGTCACGCACGTTTCCATATACCATCGCCGGAGAGGCAGTAGTATCCTGCTGAGTTTTTATCGCATGTCGGCATGCATGGACGGTGTACGACTGATCCACATCATGCATATTCATGTGTGATATATGCGATGTAAGCCAAAGTAAATTAGTACTACTAGTAGTAGCAGCAGCTGGCCACGTCGATGGTACTATGCATCAATAAGGTTAACTTGGTACGACAGGTACGACCACACATGACAGGGGATGAGTTACTCGAACAAATCCAGACGAACTGGATACTATGGCCTGTTCTCAAAACAAAAATTTTTACGCTGTCACATTAAATATTTAAACATATGTATGAAATATTAAATGTAGAAAAAAAACCAATTATACATATGGCGTGTAAATTACGAGATGAATCTTTTAAGCCTAATTGCGCCATGATTTGACATTGTAGTGCTACAGTAAACATTTGCTAATAACAGATTAATTAGGCTTAATAAATTCGCCTCGTAGTTTTCTGACGGAATCTGTAATTTGTTTTGTTATTAGACTACGTTTAATAATTTAAATATATATACGTATATCCGATGTGAGAACCAAACCTAGAAAATTTCCTAAACTAAACAAGGCTTATATGTAGCAGCTTGCCAGCGGTAGTAATGTAGTATTTATATACGGGTTTAAGTACTCCCTTCGTCTTATAAAAATTCAATCTAATACTGAATATGACACATTATAATACAATAAATTTGGAAAGATTCGTTGTATTATAATGTGTCATATCCAGTTTTAGATTTGTTTTTTTGGACGGAGGAGTAGAAACTAGAAACTAGTAAGGGGGAAATTATCATCATTATGCATATTATGATATTAACAGTAATTAATTAGACGACACAGGGCAGGAGGGTGGGAGATCAGCCAGCAAGGCGGCCGGCCAGCCGAGCCGGCGGCAGCTCTGACACAACACAGTAATATATATTTTCTTGATTATTTTTTTTCGTGACCGTAAGTCAGTAGTAGTACAATAGAGAGATGGAGACAAAGCCGCGTGGCAGATCAGGTGCAACACCAGGCAACAAACAACGCTGCCACACAGGCGGCATGGCATGCATGCGCGCACAAGAAGCAGCCGATCGACCGAGAGGAGAGGAGAGGAGAGGAAAGGAGAGGGATATGCGCGCGCCGATCGAGACGATGCACCCACACACATGCATGCACAGATTGGAGAAACATGGCCGGCAGCCATACGATGATGGCGCTCCCTTCCTGAAGGTGAAACCAATTGATTTAACCTTTTAGCTTGGCACCGGTTTGAATCCCCAAATCTCGCGTCTAATTAGGGGCGATGCTATGAGCTCTAGTTTGATTGAATAGGTTTGCCAAATCAGTACCATGCGAATATGTTGTTTTGGCTAGCGTTGCGTAAAATCTGTATGATTAAGCCCCAATCGGAACAAAAAAAACGTGCCACAATGCCAGTGTTTGGCGGTAGGTTTGGACTTTGGAGAAGATCAAGCACAGCTGGCTGTGTTTGCTTAAGTTAATTTAGCTTGTGGTCTTGAAACCTTTTGGTTTGCAGCTCTGTGCATTGTTTATCCGTTGTTCACGATCAGGTTTCTACAGAGCTTTGTTGCCGTTGTTCACAATGGTCAATTTGCGATTAACTTCTCTTCAACGCAAATTCTTAATTGATATAGTTTCTTTAATTTACCTTACCTCAATCATAACCATGCTTAGTTCTTCAGGAACATCAG
Organism: Oryza longistaminata; assembly: GCA_009805545.1. Classification (NCBI taxonomy): domain Eukaryota; kingdom Viridiplantae; phylum Streptophyta; class Magnoliopsida; order Poales; family Poaceae; genus Oryza; species Oryza longistaminata. Next base: position 19,033,686 of record CM020180.1, on the reverse strand, counting down.
GGTGCATTGGCCCTGTTTCGATTATGTAGGAAAGTAGATCCCACCCTTCTTATCTTCTTCTTAAAGTTATACTGTGTACTTCTGTAGGTTCAACTATGCTCCTTAAGAGCACTACCAGACTGTTACTTCTATCATTTCACACTTCAAATTGAACATGTCATGGCTTGTTATCTCTGTAAAGACGAAAATATCATCCGCAAAGTGATCAAATATAGCATTTGTTTCCTAGTGAATCCAAATTGAATACCTTTGTTTTCATTAGATGGACACCATATAGCATTCCGAACTGTCATACAAACCAAAGGGAATATTGTTACTTAGACTGATTGCTAGCTTAACTAATTCCTACTTCCTAATTTAGTATTATTGTTTTTAAATTTTGTCGATTCATGGAACCAAGGATTTTACATAAATACATTAAGAGCTTGACAGCAAAACTTATTCCTTCTTATTGTAACAGAACTATTTAAAGGGATTTTTTCTTTTGCTAACCTCAAGACATGTGTGCATGTATTTGTGCTGTGAAAGCAAGGGACATGAACACATCTGTGTTAGGATTTTGCATTTCTGATTCATGGGATGTGTGGTCCATTTTGGACTGTTTATAGTGCGCTATTCTAGTACAGCTGAAGCTGAAGTGCTGAATCCTTGTTCAAAACTGCTTTAAACTGAAAATCACCCTTAAAACTGCTTTCCATTCATGGATGTCTTTCTTCTGATAGATTTTTCTAACCGGTATGCAGTTATGTATGTTCAAACTGGATGCTTTCAGTCTAGTTATAAAATCGTCTTCAATTTTTATATGTTTCCAATTAGATACCGAAAGAAACAATTTTAGTTTGTAATACTAGCAATGATCAGCTAATGCCTTTGAAGTTTTCCTGTTCAATACCAAGTTGAATTTATGTCAGTTTTTTTTAGTATGACTATCACCAATTTTGTTTAGGAGCCTAGCGGCCTAGTGAGCAATGGCTTGTAGACATACAGAAGGATTGCTGTTTACATCTGATAGCTGAAATACATAATATTATATCAATTGAGACGGTTTAACAATCTGCATTGATAAGCTTTACTGAATATTCTGTATGATATACTTATTTTCCAAATTTGAGTCAGTGTTCCAATTGGCTCAGCAGGCTTTACCTTGCCCTTTTTGGGGTTGAATGTGATGAGCAGGTCTCTGAATCTTGTATCAGTCCAACTATCTAGTCAATCAGGGAGACACTGACTTAATTTAATTGTAGTGCATAATCTTCCAGTTTCTAGTTGTGTGTAGACTATATCTCATCGATTTGTTTGTCCATGGTGAAACCCTGGGGATGAAATTTGAATGGTAAAAGTTGTAGCACTGGAGCAAAAAGACATGGAGTAGATATAAGTTTGTCATGTCATTGTTGAAACTAGAAAGCATTATACTTGCATGACCAGATGTGCCACATACGCCCTTATTTCACATTAATTGTCTAGAAAACTACATTTAGGTATGTATTGATTTTGTGATGCTTACATTTTTCTTTTTGATGTTGCAGACTGTTGGAAACAAATGCTTTGCAAAGTGTGTCACTAAACCAGGAACAAGCTTGAGTGGAAGTGAGAGTAGCTGCATATCACGGTGTGTTGATCGGTATATTGAGGCAACTGGTATTGTCAGCCGTGCTTTGTTCAGTTCGCAGCGCTAGGAAGCATTCAGGAATTTGATGGCTCTCAATGGTTTCTTAGGATGATTAAAGTGAACCTATCATAATATGGCATCCATCTTTTATTTTTTCTGTCATTTGTCTTCTAAGAAAGTGCTATGATCTTCTGCATACTAATTTAGAAAAGGCACATGGTGATAAACCTTAAATGTGCAATATTTTTGTATTTAAGTTCATGCAATTGTTCATGGTCTCTTTTCATCCTCTGATGGAGAAATGCACTAATTTTGTATGAAATACGGTAGATTAATGTTTGCCCTTCTAGGGAATGCTTCCACCTTCACCTATACATATGTATACAAATCCATTATGTAATGTATTTTTTCCTATTTTTTAAGGAATTATAACTTTCGGCATCTGAACCAACCAAAGATGATGCATGTAGCTATACTCGTGAATATCAGAATTTAAACCCTGTTGGATGGAGTCATGCACTCATGATTTCACCAATGTACACCAATGATGCTTAATTTTATTTATGAAGTTGGTAATTTTTTTTGTTCAAGCGTATGTATAGGTTTAGTTACCAAGTTGTTGTGTTCATAGTCCTCGTTCTTCTTTCCATCCCCAATTGTCACCCATGAGCTCCAACTCGCCGACCATGAAAACGCCTACAATGTTAGAGTATCATCACCAGTTAGTTATATATATTAAAGGGTTAAAAGTATGTTGAAAAGGTAACGGCATCGAACATTATTATCGTGTGCTAGCTATTATATATGCAAACTAGAACTGATTGACCGGTGTGTACACCGAGATAATATCATGATCAACGAGATTAATCTTGCACGATGCCTGGATGGAGGCACTAAAAAAAATGTAGCGGCATACATGCGTGCGGTGCAGATTAATTATTTAGGAAGTTAATTAGTCGCTTAATTATTTATTAGGAAGTTAATTAGTCAATTGCAGGGCACGCAATATGATCTGTTTGGGGATAAACTGCCCATCGATCTCATGTGCTAGCATGAATAAAACATGCATCGTATATACACAACATTAGAGCATCTCCAATAGATGACTAAAATTAAACTCCCAAAAATCCTGTATTGGGGACAGCCAAAAACATATTTAGCCTAAAATACACCCCCTTCTCCAAGAGATGACTAAAATTTGGTTCCCAAAATTTTAAAATTTCTCCACATCATCATTAGTGGGCCCTTCCCAACTAATTTTCTACCTGCTCGTTAAAATCACAGGCGAGAGCGGAGGGGGAGATCGCGTCGCGCGTGAGAGGCGAGGAGGAGATCGCGGCGTGCGGATGCGGAGGGGAATGGGCATGGTCGACGCGACGCACGCGGACGGAAGGAGATGGCTGCTCATCCTAGTCGTGCGCGAGATCGCAACTGATACCGTTGGCGAGGTTATATATCAGACGCAGGCCGGTAGTCCCCCGACGGGCGGCCGGCGGAACCCTGGACGGACGGCCGGCGAAGCCCTGGACGGCCGGCCGGCGGTGACCTGGATAGGCAGCCGACGGCGCTCGGGACGGAGCTAGCGCGAGGAGCTCCCAAAACCCTAGCCTGGCGGCGTGAGCGCTGTTTCTCGCGAGAAAGGAAACGACGCGAGGAAGGAGCGGGAAGGAAAAGGAGGCGGGCGGAAAAAAATTGGCGCGGACAGTAAAAAAAATTGGCGCGATTGGTGGGATTGGGAGGGCGTACCGCTTCCCAAATTCTGATGAGATTGGCACCGATTTTAGGAGGGGGTAAATTTTAGGACCGTGATTGACAGTCTGTTGGAGGCCTAGTTTTAACCAAAATCCCAAAAAATAATTTTTAGGAACCTATTTGGCCCTCTGTTGGAGATGCCCCATCATATATGTTCACAAAATGCAGCACGTATATACGTACAGAATATAATATGCCAAGTTAATGCATGAGTTTAATTACAATATATATTAATCCTTCCGTTTCATATTATAAGTTGTTCGACCTTTTTCTTAGTTAAACTTAACTTGTTAAATTTAGTCAAGTTTATAGAAAAATATACAGCATCTAAAATATCAAGTTAGTTTCATTAAATCTAACATTGAATATATATATTTTAATAATATGTTTGTTTTATGTTGAAAATACTACTATTATTTTCTTTTATAAATTTGATCAAACTAAAAAAAAGTTTTACTAGAAAAATTAAACGATGTATAATATAAAATGGAGGGAGTATATATGCAACGTGAAGAATTAATTTGACTGATCGAATTAATCACCTGCTGAGGCGCCATCGTTGAACCTAACTTGATCGCTACTATATGTAGCTAAGTATATATCAATCTGATATATTGTGTGCTTATACTTGGGTTTACTTTTGTGATCAATCACAAGCTGCAATGCTGAGGCACAAAGGTTTGCATGGTATTTATACAAGCCATCGTGTGATAAACTAGTCAATTAATGTAAATGAAATTACCGAGCTGCCCTCGGAGTTCAATGGTTGACTTCGTTGCATTCGCATGAATGAACACCGTGCTGGATTTATCGATGCTCGATCCGATCATGATTTGACTTGCGCATTTTCTATCCCTGCAGGATACTCCGAGGTAACGAGCTGGAATTAATTAATTCCCACATAATTTTGTATGAAATACGGTAGATTAATGTTTGCCAATTGCATTAATATATGACTCTTGCTTATGTTTCTATATAGTCGCTATATGTGTCAGTTGAAACTATTACGTGGGTTTTAGGCTTTTAGCCCATCTGAAGAAAAATTTCTAGGTAATTCTCTAACCCTACCTCATACTCCCTCCGTCCCCTAATATAATGGATTTTTACATTTTTCTTGTACTTTTTGATTATTCGTCTTATTCAAAAAAAAAATAGAATTATTATTTTTTTACTTACTTTATTATCCAAAATATTTTAAGCATAACTTTTTGTTTTCTATATTTGCACAAATTTTTAAAATAAGACGAGTGGTCAAATAGTGCAAGCAAAATGTCAAAATCTCTTGTATTAGGGGACGGAGTGAGTACGTAGTAAGAGACATGCATGTAAATCTCTAGTGTTACATTGCTTGTTCTAGAAGAGTAGGTGGTGTAAAACTAGAGGAACACGCATGCTCCCTTGCCTTGCTAGGCTCAGGGGCCAGATGCATGCGACATGCACGCGAGTGGTCCGGTAAAATTGGCTCCTCATGCTTATGCAGTTTTGTTCGGAAACTCATTGGATTCCCTAGTGCTTGAAGTAGTGTAAAGTCCGGATAAGTTACCGTCGTTACGTTTTGAACATGTTTCGTATGTTTAATATTTTTATGCATGTCTAGCTTTCTAGTATATATGTCTAGATTGTATAAGATGTTCTTGCTAATCTATATGTTTTGTGCCATATTTATTTACATGTACTTATATTTTCAGCAATATATATATTTTTCTATATGCATTTTTTATCAAATTAATCTACACTGATATAATTTATATCCATGTGATTTTCTCAATTAATGGTGAATATGATGGCTCCTTCAACCTTCTAATAAAAGTATAAGGAAAATGAGTTACCTCCATCCTAAAAGGAGTTGGTTTATATTAATTATAAGCCAAATTAGTATGGAAGGGAAAATATTAAATTGCATCTAATTAGTAAATAAGTAGTATTTCCTACCATGTATGGAATGGGTAAGAGACGAGTACAATAAAATGATGTAACCAAGCTTTACAAGTTGCCACATCCCATTTGAGCTTATGTAGATGAGAGATGAGAGGAGAGAGAAGAAAAATGGGCTATAAATTTATAGACAATTGCAGCACGGGCTCCAATAAACTATGCGAGAGAGATGGGTAGATTATCTATTAATGATGCAGTATATATTCAACTAACTATTGTATGAGTGGAGTTAGCTAGTAGTTGGCTATATATATTATTAAACTTGCTCCAAGACTCGTTAATTATTACTCCCTCCGTCTCAAAATGTAGCTATTTCTAGCACAGTGTATTGTTCCAAAATGAAGCTATTTCTTCACCTACCTTCTCCTCTCAACCAATCACAACCATTCTTCTTCACCTACTTTCTCTTTTCAACCAATCACACACTTCCTCCAATCATTCTCACCTACTTTGTTTAACGTTGCCCAACTCTAAATTTAAGGAGTTTCCTGTTAGGTCAAACTATTAGAAGCATGTTAATGAAGGAGGAACACCAATTGGAATATACACAACTAATCAGATCAGACTGATCACCAAAGTAGAATAAGTGAACTTCTAGATCATCCATGCATGTATCCTAGGTATCCTTGAATAGTAAATACTATAGTAAATTCTTCAAAAAATACCGAGTATATATAAACAAGTAAACATGGGTCAGGAACTCAGGATTCACGTGCTAAATACCGTTAGCTCGCTGCATTAATTAGATAATACCGCGAGGACATTTTGGTCATGCACATTAATTAATTTGTACTTGCGAACGAGGTGTATGTAGGCAAGCCTGCATCTAGCTTAGCTGTTTGCAGATAACTAAATGACATTGGGTTGTTGATTAAACGGAGGAATCAGGAAAATATATAAATTATATATGTGGCCATATTAAGTCGTTTAAACTAATGGAAAGACTACAGTAGCGCTATAATGGGAGTGACCTTCCTTCTACATACAGAAATACTTCACATCCTCATAAGAAATAATCCCTCCCTCCGTCTCTAAATATTTGACGCCGTCGACTTTTTTAAATATATTTGACCGTTAGTCTTATTAAAAATTTTTGTGATATGTAAATTATATGTATACATAAAAGTATATTTAACAATGAATCAAATGATATGAAAAGAATTAATAATTACTTAATTTTTATAATAAGACGAATGATTAAACATATTTTAAAAAGTTAACGGCGTCAAATATTATTTAGGGACGGAGGGAGTACATACTTTTTTTTGGCATTGTACTGGGGCTTACCCCCTAAACTCTGTGCTTGCTTAGTAAAGTCTATGTGTGTTAAGAAAATAATAATTCAAAACCAGTACCACATTGCACCTCCCAATCTCTCTTTTCTCATTGCTGCACCCTTTCTCCACGCTCTCTCTATAGATCTGGCCAGAGATCAGCGTGGCAAACTGATGATGTGGAACTCGAGTGTAGCAGGGCAGCTCAAGCATGGCAGTGGGTCCCTGATCTGCAATATATGGACTCGTCGGATCCGCGGGTAGCGAAGTGGTGCTTGGGTGAGGTAGCACGACCGATGATGAGGCGGAGCGGCTGAGGCATAGGATCGTCTGATCCATCAGCGTCGAGGCACACAAATTAATGGTAGATCAGACATCGGTGAGGCGAATGAGTAGCGGACCTACGACGGTGAGGTATAGGAGTACTTGGTTTGATACCTAGGTATCGCAATTGACACACATGGTAATCAGCCACCTACAAGTATCATGCTAGCTAGTACCAAGTGTGGTATCTACGGGTATCAGCTGGTTTACTACCCTAGGTGCCATCTATACTTGACGGGCAAAGTGATAGTGGCATCGTCCATCCGCTAACCCCGAGCATGTGGTAGAAAGATGGCATCAGTGTGCCAACAACCGTAGATGCGGAGAGTGAGATGGAGGATAGAGGAGACGTTGAGCGCATGGTGATGGTAGGGACATAGGGTGGTAGCAAAGTCGTAGAGGTGGGGATAATTGATCAAGATCCATTGATCCTGTCATCATCAGGACCAGGGTTCATCAAACCATTTGGGTGGGGTTACCGTCACCCCGGCCCACAACAAGGTGGTTATTGCGGTATATGTGAAAACTATGCGGTTACCGCGAGGATTACCATGGTTACAAGAACTGAGAATGTTACTGCACGTGATAACCGAGCGATTTTGCAAACCCTGATTTTGATGATGTACCGTCCCCTAATCTCCCTCCTAAACTAATGCACAAAAAGTTAAATTCACTCGTGCGATGATCAACAGAATGATTTTCTTGGTCCATCAAGTTTGGGAGTTTCTATGATTTTACCCTAACCAACTGAGATGGGCTTATAAAGGCCCAAAGGTAGAATTTAATGAAAGATTTTTTGGGCCTAGATAAAGATGATGGGCCCATTAACCGTGCTTGACAGATTGATTTTGGACTTGAGCCCAACAGGCCAACAGATCGATGGCTGTCCAAATCCTATATATCTGCGAGAGTAGCTCCCCACTAAAAATATAGTTAATACTAATTTGTCTAATGAAGTCATATCATACTAATATTTGTAGCTTTTAGACACTGTTCATTTATGGCGTGAATCATCTCATTTATTTCTAGCATTTTCTTTACTATACTATCTCAATTATTTCAACCTTTTTAATTATATTCTGTAAAGCTACGTTATCATCTTAATACTATTAGCTTTGGATGATTTATGAAGGATTGCCACGAAAAGCACATGAGGTCAAACTGTTTAGCAGTAAATGAAAAAAAACTTTTAAATTATCATGTTTTGATGAATGCAGGTAGTGTAGCTATATTTAGCATGCAAATTATTACTTTGATAAGATGACATCTTTTTAAATATTTATGTTTTTGAAAACATACGAGTGGTCAAATTTTATATACAGTAACATCTGACAAATTCAATTAAATTCATGTATCACAGATGCATAACAGAGCATTAATTTCGTACTAAATGTTGCAGGACCGCAACTGATTCGCTTAGATTAATTAATTAAAGTAATTAATTAAATGGAGCTGTAGTAGGAGAGGATCTCGCATCGAAAGGAGAATCTCGATTGATGCGAATTGAAGGAAGAAGAGGCAGCAGCTGTCCAGCTCGCCATCATGCATTCAGCAGCAGCAGCTGGAGGAAGCGTACGTGGCGGGGTCTAGAAGGCAACATCACGTGTGGGCGGGCCCACCGCTTGACTCCAAACTCATCTGTTGATCGATCGATCGGGCTTGCGACGCTCTCATCGAGTTGAGCTAAGTAGAAAAATAATAAAAAAAATATAAGCAAAACTTGTACTAAATCTATATTAGTGGAAATTTTATGCCATGCCTTATATGTCATTCTTGTGTACACCCAATCTCTTAAATCATTTCTCATTAAATTCTTATGAAAAATCTATTTTTCTCTTTCAAAATCATTTCTCATTATAGTATTGTTGAAGTGTACAAATTTATTATACAAAACTACAATATTTATGAGTTTGTTTATGCGAGCCATCATTTATGATAAAATTTATTTTTAGATATTACATAAAAATAATATTTACTTTTACTTGTTAAAACTGTATGTGCAGCATTTTTTATAGTAGTAGAACATATTTGTGTAAGATAAATATATGTATATAAGATGTAAGAATCTATTACATTACTATTAAGGAATGCTACATGAATAAGTTTTAATAATTAAATAATTAATATTAACTTTTGTTGTCATAATCTAAAAATAATTTTTATCATCAATAATATCTCACAAAGCAACTCATAAATATAATAGTCTCATACAATAAATTTCTATACTCCGACAATATATTCCATATATTTAGACGTTTCTTCATACCAAAATGCAAAATGGATATTTTTATAGGAATTTAACGGTCAACTAATAATCAATTTTAAAAAAATAATCAACTAATGAAAGAAAAAGTATGGAAGGGGTCTAAATTAAAATTGAGGGGTATATAAATGAATGAGCAAACTCAGGAGTATAAAAAGAATTGCTTAAATTTTCAACCGTACACAAGGAATTTTATCATAATATTATTGGTTTGAAAGTCAGACCCAAAATTAATGGTAGTATACAATCATAAAAAGAAAAACTCTAAATTTAAATTCAAAATGTGGTCCAATCTGATAAAGAGAGAAAAAAAACAATCTGTGTCACGATCCATCCATGGAGAAAAAACACAAGATCAGAAGAAGACCGAGAAGGCTCTCATTCGGTCGTGCATTAAATCATATCACATCAATTTGTTTTTTTGACTGGAATTGTTTTTAGCCTTTAGATGATTAATCTACGGTACAAACTATCTCCCTACTTTTCTTCTTCCATAAAATCATACCACCTTACTTTTTACGTTTGAATCACCATTCTACATATTATTTAAATTTAAATTATCATAAACCATATTAATTTACTTAATCTGATGTTATCTACTATATTACACTTTATTTTTTTATTGTTATCATACTAAATTTCCGCAGCAATGCGCGGGGTTTCACCTAGTATTTGTAGCTTTTAGACACTGTTCATTTATGGCGTGAATCATCTCATTTATCTCTAGCATTTTCTTTACTATACTATCTTAATTATTTCAACCTTTTTAATTATATTCTGTAAAGCTACGTTATCCTCTTAATACTATTAGCTTTGGATGATTTATGAAGGATTGCCACGAAAAGCACGAGGTCAAACTGTTTAGCAGTAAATGAAAAAAAAACTTTTAAATTATCATGTTTTGATGAATGCAGGAAGTGTAGATATATTTAGCATGCAAATTATTACTTTGATAAGATGACATCTTTTTAAATATTTGTGTTTTTGAAAACATACGAGTGGTCAAATTTTATATACAGTAACATCCGACAAATTCAATTAAATTCATGTATCACAGATGCATAACAGAGCATCAATTTCGTACTAAATGTTGCAGGACCGCAACTGATTCGCTTAGATTAATTAATTATTAATTAATTAATTGGAGCTGTAGGAGGAGAGGATCTCGCATCGAAAGGAGAATCTCGATTGATGCGAATTGAAGGAAGAAGAGAAGCAGCAGGCAGCAGCTGTCCAGCTCGCCATCATCAGCAGCAGCAGCTGGAGGCGTACGTGGCGGGGTCTAGAAGGCAACACCACGTTGTGGGCGGGCCCACCGCTTGACTCCAAACTCATCTGTTGATCGATCGGGCTTGCGACGCCCTCATCGAGTTGAGCTAAGTAGAAAAATAAAAAAAAATAAGTAGAACTTGTAAATCTATTTTTGTTAGAAATTTTATGCAATGCCTAGGTTGGGTTTTTAAGTGAGGGTTGGAACCCTCAACTCTACTAAAAGAAGGAGCGATAGACTAGTGCACAATTAAGTAAGTACTCTTAGCTTAAAACAACTTTAAAAATAGGTTAGTATGATTTTTAAAGCAACTTTCCTATATAATTTTTTTTAAAAAAAATACACCGTTTAGCAATTTGGTAAGCATGCACACGAAAAATAGAGGAAAGGATCAAAACCAGAAGAGCCAAACACAGCCTTATATGTCATTCTCTTTTACGTACCTCCGATCTCTTCGATCTTAGTTGATCATTAAATTCTTATCAAAAACCTATTTTTCTTTTTCAAAATATATCAATCTTTAGGATGTATTGTTAAAGTGTAGAAATTTGTTAAATAAAACTACAATATTTATGAGTTTGTTTATGTAAGGCATCATTTATGATAAAATTTATTTTTAGATATTA
>CM020180.1:18973178-19018527 GCA_009805545.1 Oryza longistaminata | reverse complement strand
GGGGAGGCGGAGGCGGAGGCGGAGGAGGTGGAGGCGAGGAGGGGAGGCATCGAGGGAGGCGTTTCCTTTCCGCTTCGGCTTTTGTGGCGGCGTGGCCCAGAAGCTTCGACGCGCGGTTGGTTGGTTGGTGGTGTGGTTGCTTCACTTGCCTTCCCTTCTCCTTTGCCTTTGTCGCTGCTTCTCGACTCTCGCGGCGGCCTTGCGGGTTCATCCACACACACACCACACAAATTCTGAATTTTGGAGTTGCATACAAATCGATTTTGAATTTTGAATCCTGTAAATTGGAGTACTGTTTGAATCTAACGGAATATTCTTTTAACGCTGTTAGATCATCAAAGAGGAGGTAAACAACGGGTTAACGGCTTGTGGTGGAAGTATCTGGTTGCCGTTCAGCAGGGGAAGTAGACAACATTTAGACAGGTGGTTTTGTTTGGGTTTAGTATTGACAAAACCGTTTTGGATAAGAAATCAGGAGGATTATGTCCGACGCGTGGTCAGCAAAGCGTTGCAATTGCTGCGAAATGGCATGGCAGATGGAGTACATACGAGTGAATGATGTTGACTGACGAAGCAGAATGCGGATGGTTCAATGGTAGACCACGTATACCGTGTGGTACCCACGAAATGTACGCCGCATATAAAAGAAAATGAACAATAATGAACACCAGTGGAGAAATTTTTTTCCCCGTTCGATTCCAGGAAGCAAAATGGTCTACTGGTTGGTATTATCAGTCCATTGACAGGTACATCAAGTAGCACATGATCATCGTGCATGAATTCAACACCAGTACATTACGCTGTCATCTGGAGCAAACATTGGTGCATTTGGCACCTTACATATTTTTGGGGGTTATATAGTATTTACATGGTTACATCAACATCTGGGGGAGCAAAATAGTTAGGCTATTGGCACACTGGTTAATTTGCTGGTGGAGGTAATCAACTTACAGAGTTAGCAGTAGTCGGCACGGAGGAAGAAGATCGCTTCGACTCGTTTGCCTTGACCAATTTGTCTTGAGGCAAACATGGCAGATTATTAGAAGGGGCTGGCCTTCTAGCAAGCCTGTGCTGCCGAATTAGATCATGGCACGGCGCAAAGAAGTCGTGCATCAGAGCATCCTCTGATGTGATCCTGCACCTGGGGTTGACTGATAAGCACTTGTCTACAAGATCAAACAATGAGTCAGGTATCGACTTGAAGAACTCCGGCCTGCGCGTATTGGCTGCACACCACTCCCTGAGATCCACTGAGCGCAACGATTTGGCATCGAATAGGTCCTGAAAGCAATGAGAAATGTTCCAAGAATCACTGCTGTTTCTGTTTCGGCAAAGCTGTTCAAAGGTTATCAACACTTTTGGTTAAGCTTCACAGTTCCTTGATGTTCAAAGGTTATCAACACTTACCGATGGGTAGGAAGATTCACAGTTGTGCAGTTTCGCCACCTCCCATAGTTCTTCGCTGCCTCTAAGCTTTGCTATTTCCTTGATGTTCCTGTATTTGAGAAGATATATCATCAGCAACAACCTTTAACATGTTGAGGAATCAGAGCTTTGCAAAATGCATTAGTAAACTCACTGTTCAGGATCTCCACCAAAAGGCGATTTGCCAATTATGAAGTACAGGAGTGTCACCCCTGCCGACCAGACATCAACCTTACAACCTTGATGGAAAGACCTAAAAAGAACCTGCAGGTAAAGACACCACATAAATGCATGGCCCGCAAAGCTGAAAGACAAGCTCTCATGGTTTGAAAGAGACTAAAACCTCTGGAGCTCGAAATCCTTTAGTTCCAACACATGGACCTTCTCTTCGATGTTTTCCATTTCCTGCAAGATTGAGATATTTATATAGATGAAACATCTCAGAGGATGCTGGGTTCAGCGAGAAGGTATAGAGTTTGTAACACACCTTTGCTGTTAAGCATGCCAGAACCAGCAATAGCACTACCACCCGAACACAGGGGCATCGGGGTGAGTATAAAGAGCTTATGATCCACATTTCCGAGAGGAGCAGCAACCCTCTTCCTTTGGGAAACAGGTGCTGTCGAAGTATTTTTGTCAGGACTTTGCATTGCATCATGCAAGAAGTTCATTAATTCCTTCCGCCCTTTGTAGGGCATTGGCTGCTTCAACCTGTCTAATGATGTTTTCGTGCTTGTAGGATCCTTGGCAGAGGTTACACCAGACACATCAGCAGCTTGGATACCATGCCTACTTTTATTATCATTCTTAGGTGCACTACCCACTGGGCTTCTGTTGGATCTTTTCCTCTTGGATCCAAGGAGCTGCTTTGAATCAGCAACTGGTTCTTTGGCCTGAACCACTGGGGTAGACTTCAGTGCAGGCTGAGATATGGTATCCTTCACACGTGAGATTGTCTCAGATTTACCTAACCAATTAAACCAAAATATCAGTCAGCAACAGTCTTAAAACATTCCAAATCTGAAGAGTTTGAAATGCATCTAATAAGAAGCAGAATGCATTTTTATTCGTTACCACCTCAAATAGCCTAATCATTCCAAACCTTGGACTAACTGTTGGAATAATTTAATAATGCTAACATGCCAACACTAAGATAAAATGCTCCAAAGTGGAATATTTCCCAGGATATTATTAGTGGCATGGAAATTTTCAAGAGCTATATTCAGTACAGAGAGCCTAAAACTGGAAGAGGCAATAACACAGAACAGATAACAATCAATGCACTGCAATTAACCATCGAAATTCAAAACAAAATTCAAAACTTAGAAAGTGAACTTACTGTTTCGAAAGAACTTCTGGTGAAGGTCCTGCATGGATTTTCAGGGAAAACACAAAATGTTAAAATTAGCATAAAGAAAACAGAAGGCGAGCATCAGATTGGGAGATAAGTATATGCACTAACATTTGCCAAGTTGAAGTCAATAAGATACCCCTTTGCCAGTTTACGGGAGAACAGGAAATTTCCAGGTTTGACATCTCTATGCACTATCCCCTGGAAACAGAAATATCAGATATCCAAGATAAGCTGGTGACAAACGCAAGTTAGCAGGTAACATGCATTTAACCAGACCTGCTTATGTAAGCTTGCCAGAGCTTTGAACAGACAAAACCCATACCACCTTAAATCAAACAAACCTATTTCTTTTCTCAGATTCTGCAGAGATAAAAGAAATATTCAACAAAAGATGGACCGATATGAATAGCCAATAAAAGGTAAAATAAACATCAGAGACAACATGAGTGTTTCAACCTCTGGTCTATCGTGCTCAACATGTTCTAGAACAAAGCATTCTAGATCACCACTCCTAAGAGAGCACTCATATTTAATCACGAAATTCTTGCCTCTGCAGCAGAAAAACATGATACATATGTTTAAAGTTACTGCATGGAACAAGAAAAATATCATTATAAAATTTTCGGAGGACATGAACTTATTAGTACCCAAAGCGTTCCAACATCTTCTGTTCATTGTAAACATGATGTGAATGAGCATTTGCATGAGGACCTGTTAATAAAAAAAATACAGGTGCAAGGTTAACTCTTGTGAAGATCTTAGCCATATAATTATAGAAAGATGACTGAGACTGTCAAAAGACAAAACAACAGAAGATACATTTATAGATCAACAAATCCACATGAAAAAACATCAAATCGAGACTAGCAAAGAGATGTACACACATTTTATGGCGAACAGTCTTCCATCTGATTTTCTTCGAGCCCTATAAACAGTCCCGTAACCCCCTGAGTATGCGTAAACATTCACATTGGTCAGCAAACAATATAAACCAAGAAAGTTTTAACAGAAATATTTAGAAATTCTCACCTGAGCCTTCCTCTTCTTCAATTTCAAAATTTTTGAAGTTAGGCAGTGGTTTTGGTTCTGTATGACCCTGCAAGCAGCAACATTCAACAAATCATTTTTTGAAGATCAGTATAAGCTATTTTTCAAAAGAAATACAAGGTTCATGATGGTTACAACACATCAGTAGTGCATGAAACTGTTCATAAATAGAAAGAACCTGAAATAGCAACAGTTGAGTCATCATCATGCGGACAAACTAACCTTTTGAACCTTTGCTGCAACTTGATCCTTATCTTCTTTGGGCAGTGCTTCTTTTTTCTTGCCCTTATCCCTTTGCTTCATAATCTTTCTATCTTGCTCTTTCTTAGATAATCTGACAGCCACTTCGTTCTGTGTTGATGGCTCCACGTGATTTTGATGTGTGCTTGCTCTGTTTTCAGCAGCAATGTTCAAGTTATCATTGCTAATGCAACCATAAGTTGGGGCTTGTAGTGGCAACACTGCATGTTCAACCTTTGTGTTTGGAGAAGGTTGACACAAACTTCCCATAGTTTCATGGACCATTTCATGTACAATAGCTTCTGTTTTGGTGCCTTCAGGAGGCTGGAATGTAATGTCTTCTATCTTATTCTCATGAATTGCCACATGAGCATTAACTACTAGAGCATCACTGTCCTGACCACAAGTTAGGATCTTCTGTGGGTATTGAGCATTTGGGCTGCAATATTGTAGAGCTTCAGCTTCTTTCGAAATCACATCGATCGTTTCCATATCATCTGTTGCCTTTGTGCTACAATTACTAGGACTGCTAGGTCTAAGATTCAGATCCTGCTCAATCCCATTTTTCTTTCCCACAGCTAAGCCAACTGCCATAGTAAGGAGGGTGGACTCCTTTTCTAGTTCCTCACAGTCCTCTACTCTAGAACAACAAAGTGGAGCTGATCCTTCAGGTTCACCAATCCTACTACTCTCTCTGTCAACTGTAGCATGGAAGATATTGATACAGCCAGACATGTCTGCCACCTCCTTTGGCACTAGTGCAGAAGCCATGCTCACAAGAACACTGCCATCATTGCCTCCTATAAACTGGTCAATCTTGGATGGAAGAGAAGGCATGCTAATTTCAATGTCTGAAAATACATTAGAGCCAATTGAAACTTCAAAGGAACGCTGAGCAGTAAATATGTTGAGACTAGGAAGCCTGTCTTGCAATTCTTGGGTAGCCTCCTGATGTACCTGAGGCAAGACACAGAAAGAACAGAAAAATGAAGTAATAGGTGAATTCTACTAATAATGAAAGTTTTAACTACTTGGAGGGTCAAGATCAAGACTAACATACAAACTTGAGACATATTCAAGAGAATTATCTTTCATGGGGTCATCCATTTTGAGAGGATGATATGTCCATAAAAATATGTGTATCAAAGCATTGGACTGCATAGCTTATTTAATAAAATCACTGAGAACATTGCAGGTCAATTCAATAGGTAGCATCAACCTAGTGACCAAAATAGTCAAATAGTCAACTAAAGAAATCTCTCTCGTCATTTGCAGTGAGAAATGTCCACAGAAGGACCAGACCAAGCCCCAATTGTAATTAATTATCGAGCAAAAAGTAAATCAGAAATGTAGGACAGCAGATTCAGGTCTTGTTCGGCTAATCCTTCCCCAAGGGGATTCGGAGGGGATTAGGTATGGAATTAATCCCCTATAATGGGATTAACCGAACAAGCCCTCAGTGTGATAACCTAATTTTCCCTGCATTATCTACAGCAAAGCTACTAGAGCAGTTATGCATTGTGTTACTGCACCATGAAATTTCTGCGACTAGAAAAACTTGAAGGTTGAAAGAGATAGCACACCTCTCCAGTAGCAACTGGAGCACAGCTTTGCACAATCAGCTGCTGCGACTGCCGCAACTCGTGTTCCGGCAAATCTGCACAAAATTGTCCCAAATGGAGTTCAAAACCACACTACTGATAGCTCCGCATAAACCAACATCAGTACAGAAAAACAAGCAAAGTAACCTGCATCGGGAGCCGCCAGGAGACGCTTCCTCGCGACGAAGCGCCCCGCATCTGACGCCTTCCGCTTGCGCCCGTACGTAATTATCATGTCATTGGTTTACAACTGCATATTTCATTGTCTACAGGATCAGCTCATCAAAGAACAGAGCAGATCCGAGGGGTTGTCGGCAGAAATAATGAAACTTTCAGCTGAACTCAGAAAAGCGGTGCAAGCGCAGAATAACCTCACACGCCTGTAAGTATACTATTATTGTTTGTCCAATTCTGCATTTTATTTTCCCCTCCGTTTGGTGAAATTTAACTGTTGCCATCACTTGTGCAGATATAGACCTGTGTTAAGAGACATAGAGAGCAACTTAATGAAAATGAAACAAGAAACATATGCAACGATCCAGTAATTTTGGATGACCGATTATTTTCCCCCCTTACCTGCCTACACACAAAAGGCAGAGCTTACAGCAAGTAACGATCATTTGTAGAGTTACAATCAACTATAGTCAGCATTGTTGTACGTGTACATTCGGTTCACTGTTGTATTATATTGGAAATGGGGGCAGTAACAAATGAACGAGTACACCCGCCAGCGGACTTTGGAACCAGATTTGCTTGTGTTGAAATTAAACTATTAAGGGGGCTGTTATACCACGGTTTTCTGTTCTGGAACGGTACACGGTACGATGGTACTACCTCTATCCCAGAATATAGTAAACATTTTTAGAGTTGGATATAATTATTAAGAAATTAGGTAGAAGTGAATGATGGAGGGTTGTGATTGGTTGAGTAGTGTAGATGGGTGGGAAAAGTGAATAATGGAGGGTTGTGATTGGTTGGGAAGAGAATGTTGGTGAAGTTATTATATTTTAGGACAAATCTTAAGGACTAAAAGTTGTTATATTTTGAGACAGAGTGAATATGATATAAGTAGTAGGTATTAGGTCTTATGCCTGTTGGTACTAGACTGGTACATATAGGTATTGGTGCCAGTTAAGTACCAAACCTACAAATTGGTGATATTCATAGGGTAACAAATCTAACGTGCTTGTTGGCGTCGTCATCTTGTCATCTTAGCAGTCCATTAACATTTTATTTGAGAATTGATTCCATTCAAATTAAATTTCTACAAAGATCATACATTTGGAAGAACCTCTTGTGGGGTTTTAGTTTTGAATTTAACATGTAGTAGATTGTATTTTTATAGAAAAAACATTTATACTGACCTCTTTTAATGCATTTTGTGTATTTTTTTAATGCACTCTCCACTGATTAATACTTTATGCGTTCAAAAAAGCCCAATCTAAATGGAGATGGGACACAACCGAAGACAACAAATCTAGATAGGTGGCTGTCAGATTCGTTGTCATTAGATTGCTTCCCATCCTTATCTAGTTTGGGTTTTTTTTACGAAGGGACACCGTTGACTTTTAACATGATGTTTGGCTATTTATTTTATTAAAAATAGTGTAAATATGCTAAAATATAAATTAGACTTAAAATTCATTTAACGTTAAAACAAGTCACCTCAAACCAGATCGCTCGTGTCGGCGGCTCGAGGTTACCATATGGCTCTGGTTTTCAGGTGGACTTTTTTTTTTTGTCTGTGAGATGGTAGACACTTCTTTTTTCGTTCCTGGTGGATTTTGCCCCTTTTGGTTAGCTTCTAGATTTTTCGTTGAGTTGATTGTTGGATCAAACCAGATTGAAAGGATATGAAGGATCTGGATGTTATGTTGACACTCAATAGTCTCTAGAATTTTTTTTTGTTTTCTTTTTTATTTTTGAACCGGCTTGTCATGCAATGCACACAAATTGGGAGAGAGAAGCAACACGTGTCAACAAACTATTGCTTGCCACATCCACCAATCAGAAGCCGGCAGAACTGCCGACATTGAAATATACTCCCTCCGTCCAAAAAAAAGACAAAACCTAGTTTCCGTGTCCAACGTTTGACCGTCCGTCTTATTTAAAAAAATTATAAAAAAAATTAAAAAGACAAGTCATGCATAAAATGTTAATCATGTTTTATCATCTAACAACAATAAAAATATAAATTATAAAAAAAATTCATATAAGACGAACAGTCAAAGATGGGCACGGAAACCCAGGGTTTGTCTTTTTTTTTTTGGGACGGAGGGAGTAGATAGATAGATAGGCCATGTTTAGTTCACACTAACTTCTCCCCAACTCCCAACTTTCCATCACATCACATCACATCTAAAACTTTCCTACACATATAAAATTCTAACTTTTTTTCCAAACTACCAACTTTGTCAAACTTCTCCCCAAGTCTCATAGGGTACCAAATCTTCCAAGTCTCATACCTGTTGGTACCAGATTTGATATTCATATGTATCAGATCGGATTTGGTACAAACAAGTATCAAATCTAGTACCGGTAATGGCTGATATCGCACATCCTTTGCCATCGCACTTTCAATGATTTAATACTCCTTCAGTTTTGAAACAAGTTCATTATGTCCACATTCACGTACATAAATGAACCTCCTTTGTTATTTTGGGATGGAGGTAATCCTAGGTACGAAGACGATACTATGCATCCTACTACTATGCAGGTATGGATGGTGAGCAAATACATCTCAGTTTAGGCCGTGTTTAGTTCACCCCCAACTCCCCCAAACTTCCAACTTTCCATCACATCACATCACATCTAAAACTTTCCTACACATATAAAATTCTAACTTTTTTTCCAAACTACCAACTTTGTCAAACTTCTCCCCAAGTCTCATAGGGTACCAAATCTTCCAAGTCTCATACCTGTTGGTACCAGATTTGATATTCATATGTATCAGATCGGATTTGGTACAAACAAGTATCAAATCTAGTACCGGTAATGGCTGATATCGCACATCCTTTGCCATCGCACTTTCAATGATTTAATACTCCTTCAGTTTTGAAACAAGTTCATTATGTCCACATTCACGTACATAAATGAACCTCCTTTGTTATTTTGGGATGGAGGTAATCCTAGGTACGAAGACGATACTATGCATCCTACTACTATGCAGGTATGGATGGTGAGCAAATACATCTCAGTTTAGGCCGTGTTTAGTTCACCCCCAACTCCCCCAAACTTCCAACTTTCCATCACATCACATCACATCTAAAACTTTCCTACACATATAAAATTCTAAACAAAGATCATACATTTGGAAGAACCTCTTGTGGGGTTTTAGTTTTGAATTTAACATGTAGTAGATTGTATTTTTATAGAAAAAACATTTATACTGACCTCTTTTAATGCATTTTGTGTATTTTTTTTTAATGCCCTCTCCACTGATTAATACTTTATCCGTTCAAAAAAGCTCAATCTAAGTGGAGATGGGACACAACCTAAGACAACGAATCTAGATAGGTGGCTGTCAGATTCGTTGTCATTAGATTGCTTCCCATTCTTATCTAGGTTGGTTTTTTTGACGCAGGGACACCGTTGACTTTTAACATGATGTTTGGCCATTTATTTTATTAAAAATAGTGTAAATATGCTAAAATATAAATTAGACTTAAAATTCATTTAACGTTAAAACAAGTCACCTCAAACCAGATCGCTCGTGTCGGCGGCTCGAGGTTACCATATGGCTCTGGTTTTCAGGTGGACTTTTTTTTTTTGTCTGTGAGATGGTAGACACTTCTTTTTTCGTTCCTGGTGGATTTTGCCTCTTTTGGTTAGCTTCTAGATTTTTCGTCGAGTTGATTGTTGGATCAAACCAGATTGAAAGGATATGAAGGATCTGGATGTTATGTTGACACTTAATAGTCTCTAGAATTTTTTTTTTGTTTTCTTTTTTATTTTTGAACCGGCTTGTCATGCAATGCACACAAATTGGGAGAGGAGAAGCAACGTGTCAACAAACTATTGCTTGCCACATCCACCAATCAGAAGCCGGCAGAACTGCCGACATTAGAAATATAGAGAGTACCGGATTTGATACCAGATTCCAAGTCTCATAGGGTACCAAATCTTCCAAGTCTCATACCTGTTGGTACCAGATTTGATATTCATATGTATCAGATAGTAGGTTACAAGGTTATGGGTATCGGATTTGGTACAAACAAGTATCAAATCTAGTACCGGTAATGGCTGATATCGCACATCCTTTGCCATAGCACTTTCAATGATTTAATACTCCTTCAGTTTTGAAACAAGTTCATAATGTCCACATTCACGAATGATTTAATACTCCTCCAGTTTTGAAATAAGTTCATTATGTCCACATTCACGTACATAAATGAACTTCCTTTGTTATTTTGGGATGGAGGTAATCCTAGGTAAGAAGACGATACTATGCATCCTACCACTATGCAGGTATGGATGGTGAGCAAGTACATCTCAGTTTAGGCCGTGTTTAGTTCACCCCCAACTCCCCCAAACTTCCAACTTTCCATCACATCACATCACATCCAAAACTTTCCTACACATAAACTTTTAACTTTTTTTTCCAAACTCCTAACTTCCCAAACTTCCAACCTTTTTCAGGAAACCCTTATTACTAAAGGATTTTGGTTGGATTGTACTATCTACCTAAAATCTCTGTTGGAGAGTTGTATGCAACGTACCAGTGGCTTTCATTTATTCTCTCATTTTAGGTAAAGTGGCATTACATAGGTCCTGTTTAGTTTCAAAGTTTTTTCTAAACTTTCAACTTTCCATCACATCAAACATTTCATACACAACTTTTCAGTCCCATCGTTCCAATTTCAACCAAACTTCCAAACTTCAGTGTGAACTAAACACAGCCATACAGGCAGAATTTGACAGGTGAAGACACGTGCATCATGGTATAGCTGGCACAAGAATCTGGAGTCTGGCAAAGAAATCGCCACCCAGCCTCCCACGACATATGCAAGGCTCACCCACGTTTGCTGTTTAAACATTGAGTGGGACACATGGAAGGCAACACCATATAATAAAATAAGTTTACAATGTAGATCACGCAGCACCTGTCAAGCTGGTCCAGTTTACAGGCTAAACCATTCATTAGCATTTCCAGAGGACTTCTAGATTCTAGAATTGCAGTTCGCAAATGTTTAAAGGTTCAATCATCCAGTACATTCTAGAATTGCAGTTCGCAAATTGTTGCCATTGGCAATATTAGCACGCTATAGAAAACAAGATAAAAACTCATCCAATTTTGCTTACAAGCAACAGAAAACACGGGCTTGCATAAGTAAAGTTGTTACCTCCATACAAGTGATACATGTGCTTTTAAATAGTGAAACTACCAAACAGAAACTCCATACTCAGATTTTTCCTGGCTGCAGAAGGAAACCGCCTCAGGTCAATTGGCAACTTCATCCTTCCATAATCAATATATCTACATCTACAAGATAGTTTCACGCATCATAACAGAAAATGGAAAAAAAATTGGCACTTGCCATGAAGAGTAACCTTCCAGACCAACTGTTAGATATGATATTATTTGGCTTCTCCGGTAGAATTAGCCCAATGTTGCTTCAAGCCTAACGCCTGCACGTTGATGTCTAGATGCATCCACAGGACAGCCTACAGTAGACATGATCATAATTAAGCGCCAACCAGCTGAAACCATAAAAATGATGTTTGCAGTATCATATCTGACTAACATCAGCAGAACATTTGTGCTGGTTGATTATCTGCCTAACACAAGCAGAACATTTGCCGTACGACTGCACCAGCCTACTTCCATGATGAGCTAGGCTCTTGCAAATGAGTTATGGTTGTATATGTGAAATTTTCTCCCAAAATTGGTGGAAGGGCCGATTTGCAGTTGTTTCTCCACACATTGTATTGCCAAATTATGTTTCCAACTATGATGTCACAACTCACAGTTACAGGCCCAGATAAGATTCTTTCAATCAATAATTATATCAAAAGGACAAAAATTAGTGTTTTTTAATAAAAAACCATAAATTAACAAGTGGATCGTCTGAAGGGCTCCTAAAATATTCTATTCATATTCACTGAGTGCATAACACCTGCTGGTGAACCGAACCAATAACCTAATGAAATTCCAAAGTTACAATTTGTAACTCAAAGTAGGCACTATGAACTTGACCTGGTATGGCGATTGTCAACAAGGCCACCAGCATAGTCTTTCTGCTTACTCCACAAGATTGTGCACAATACAATTGGAGGATTTTATTCTGGAAAATGTTATTGGTGGAAAAACACTAGCAATACTATTACTCCCTCCGGGCTGATAATATTTGTCGTTTTAGACAAGGGTGAGGTCAAACTTTAGAATGTTTGATTATGAATCATTTTTAAAATATTTGTCTTTCAAATATGGTGACTACAGGTATATATTAGTCTTAAAAGTACTTTAATAAGATCGTATAGTTGTTAACACTTATATACATATTATAATGAAAAATGATGGTCAAAATTATTTTTTAGAGACCGTGTCCTTGTCCAAAACGACAAGTATTATCAACCCGGAGGGAGTATATTGCTTAGTGTAGAACAAGTAATTTTCTGCTAGCAATTTTCCAAAACAAAGTATAATCATGAATAATACATTATATGTTTTTGTGACTGAAGGGAGTACTAACGACTACTCAAAAGATAATGACTACTCAACTAGTGTAATATATACAAAATAGATTTGCGCGGAGGCGACTAGGGATCTATTTTGTATTCTTAGCTGCATAACATCAGCAATGGAGGACAAAGCACCTAATCAATTCTTTACTTTACTCCATGGACAGGTAGCTTTTTTTTTTGTGTGTGTGTGCGTGTGTACCATATGCTACTGGGATAAAATTCTGATATAGGTATGGCCTATAAGGTAGAGCCAATTTTACCCTGGAGAGAAATATCAAGGCCAACACATACAACAAACTATAAGAAAAACTAAGAACAACTTACCATTGCTTATAAAATAAAATTTAGTTGTAAGTTATGATACACATTACTACATCAAACATAGAGCAAATCCACCATACATTTTAGAACTTCTCAAGTGAATAGTTAAATGCAGCACACAGTAAACATGTTACATTTTCAAGCCACACACAAACCATATGGCAAACTTATGGAACAAGATAATGCAACTGACCTCAGAGTCGCTATGAGCGAAATGGGCTTCACCATTTCACATTTTGTTTGATGACATAAATTTGCCTTTTCTCTCAGCAGGTTTAAGAATTTGAAAAGAACACATCAAAGTTTCATCAACACTCATCATTGCACCTGCGTTATCAAATTCACCACAATAGTTTGGAGCTGAGAATATGGTGACAAGTTGTCTGTCGGCAAAGAATTCATATCCATCCTCAACAACCTGACATCACATGAAATATAATTATATGATCACCTCAGTTGACCAAAAAAAATACTGAAAGGAAAAGATGTTGCATTAAAATTGTACCTGATGTGCCCGGCAAATAAGATCAAGGTCATGTTTTTCCAGAAATTCTGAAACTTTGTCAGCACCAAAAGTGTATGAGACCCCCCTATCATTCATGCCCCAACCTTGAACGTCTTTTCCTGGATCTGACCAAAGTAGGTCGCATAGCAGACCTGTATCCGGTACATCAGTAGGACGGGGCAAGCTCTTTATCTCATCTAAATGTGTCAGATCAGGAGAGAGGCCACCGTGCATGCATAATATTTTATCATCAATTAGCGCAGCCACAGGGAGACAGTTAAAACAATCAGTGAAGACCTTCCATAGACGCACATTAAATCGGCGTTTGCATTCATCATAAAATCCATATATCCTGTTTATTGATGCACACTCATGATTGCCTCTGAGAAGAAAAAAATTCTCCGGGTACTTGATTTTGTATGCAAGGAGGAGGCATATTGTTTCCAAACTTTGTTTGCCTCGATCAACATAATCACCTAAGAATAGATAATTGGCTTCTGGGGGGAAACCACCATACTCAAAAAGCCTTAGAAGGTCACTGTACTGACCATGGATGTCACCTGGATACCAAATGACAAGAGAAATAAAAGTTAAATACACACCTTAGAGCCACCAGCTACAAATTTACAGGCTCATTACAGATTGAAACTCCCCAAGAATGCGCTAAGTAGAAACGAGCTCAACATTATGTTGGACTCCAATAAACACAACCCTTTTTTTAGATGAATACAATACAAACAAGAAACAGGTGCTGTGGTAGATAATATAAAAGAGTAAATTTCAGATAACTGCAACTATTTTGTCAAAATTATCAATTTACTGCAACTTTATCTAGACACTTCAGAGAATTGCAACAATAGCGTACGATTTTATCAGAAAACTGCAATTTTATATGTCTGGCAAGTTTTAGGCACACCTGTCATACACACAAAGGGGAGCTAAAGGTGCGGTTTTGTGATAAATCGTTTGCTATTGTGTGAAATACCCATCTAAAGTTGTAGCAAAGCAATGGTTTTGATAAATTAATTGCAGTTTTATGAAATTTACTCTAATTTGGGAGAATTACTGTACGGAGCATTAGCACCCTATTTAGCTCATGTAGTGTGCCTCCGATACCCTCACCACACACTACGCCACACCATGCCCTCCCACTTATCCGTTCCATTCTGCTACTACCTCCATCCCAAAATATAACAACTCTTAGCTATGAATTTGGACAAGTGGTTGTCCAGATTCATAGCTAAAACTTGCAATATTTTGGGACATAGTGAGTTTACTAGAGCACCATAACCATATCCCCACCCCTCCCGTTCCTCCTGATTTTTCAGATCCACCCCAGATCGGTAGGGCTCTCTGCGACGGATGACGAGCTAGTCCTCCCGCCCGGCGAGCGGTGCCTCCCCGACGGATATCAACTGCAAATCGACAGCGGCTGTGGCAGTGTGCTACAGATTGGAAGCGAGGCAGAGGTTCCAACACAAGCGAAGCCCAAGGTGGAGGTTGGGTCAAGGACGGGGCTATCGGCGACGGATCTGCGCAATCAACGCAATCTGCTCCTCTCGTGCTTCCCTACTCCACCGACCTCACCAAGCTCCTCCATCTCCGTCAGCGGGAGGAGCAGGGAGGAAACTGGCCCCTCCTGGGAGATCTGCAGCCAAGGACACTACTATGGTGAGGTTAGCCATCGGCGTAAGATTTACTAGTCTTTTTTTTGTTGTCCGGAAAATCAGAGTAAATATGTTACTAATCACAACCTCACTAATGAACCTAAATGCAAAGACAAGACGAATGTGTATAATTTCTTTTACCAATGATCCACCTTAATAGGGAGTGGGTTTTTTTAATTGAACTCATAGAAGTACTTTTTTTACTCGGATAGCATACAGTATTTTTTTTAAAAAAAGATAAATCTCGAAGTTATAATTATTTTACTTGGACTAGAGAGAGATGCAGAAGTGGACGGACTTAAAAAGCAGGAGGGCGGCAGGGGATACAGGGATAGTAACTTTTTTATTCAGATAAAAGACGGGATCACGGGAGAGGGGATGCCGAAGTGGAGGAACAGGAACAGAAAAAAAAAACATGATGGTTGCTGGGAACGGAAAAGGAGGCACTAGCTTACGGGATGATTAGTGCTACCGCTAATATAGATAATATCATTTTCATGATTACAATGTTTCACCGAATATGATGCAATGCCAGCAATTCTACAGCAGAGGATAAAAATATTAACAATACATGAAAGTAGCAAATAAATAGTCTACCAACTGGTGTTCTCAATGAGCAAATGCTCAGTAGATCATATTGCTAAGGAAACTACTGCAGAATTACGAATTCATGGTTGGCAATTTCAATACGGCTGCAAACCCAGAAGTGGTTACAGCTGCCCACGTTTACTATTAACTCACTGACCACAAAAAATCAAGTCAACAAACTTGAAGTCATTTTCAAATTGAAATGTAGCAAAGTTGTTGACGTTTCATCATTAATCAGTGTCATCAGGAGAAAACAATTCAACATGACCCTATGTACACTCTGCCGTGCCTAACTAGATGTTGTCTATATATCATCTATGGACGAACAGTTGTCAGGACAGATAGGTTTAATTATCTAGTAGAATCAGATGGCGCTAGACAATAGAAGCTGCTGTGCACACGAACAATACCGACAATTAAAATCTCAAGCGAAGTAATACAATTTGAAATAACAGACAGTCAGAATTAAAGGAAATCTCACTCAGCCCTTGTGAATGTGCTCATTTTGAAAATGTTCACGAAACAACCTGTTCAATAAAAATCTACCTCACTAGAACTACAATCGAGAAAAAAGTTGCAAAAAAAAATAGATAACGCCCTTGACCATACTTTCCAAGAGAGACAGATTGATGCTAGCCTTGTTCAAGGCCGCGACACAGAGAAGCAGCCTCCCCCACAACACACCAGCTTTCGGCCGCGCGGCCAAAGCAGATCTACTCGTCAACGCGGGAAGAGGGGCAACACGACGCGGGAGGGGGGGGGGGGGGGGCGAGCACGTACCGCAGATCTTGATGGGCGCCTCGAGCTCGAGGAGATTGGGCTGGCTGAGGAAGATTTCTCGGGATACAGTGCAGAGCTGGCGGATCTCCGACTCGGAGAGCTGCACCTGCTTCCCCGGGCGCGCCGTCCGCACCTCGAGCAGGCGGCGGATGATATCGTCGAGGAGGACGGCGTCCATCCCGCCGCCGCCCTGCCCTCCCGCCCCCGGTGCCGCCGCCATCCCCTCCCTCCCCTTGGGCACCTGGAGAGATCGGCGGAGTTAGGGTTTCGGCTCTGCGGGAGGAGGAGGAGGAGGGGGTGGAGGAGGCGGTGGGAGGTGTTTTACGCGGCCGAGGAGGAGAGAGAGAGAGAGATTGGGCGGTGGGCCGCCGCTGGCTAGATAAACTCGCCTCGCCCTCGCCGCTGGCTCGTTTGTACTACGTGTATTTTCCTTTCCTTTTCTTTATTCTATTATTTCGTTTTACTTCTCGAAAAGAAATTCTCTTTTTGAGGTGGTGGCGCGGTGTGGGGTCCTCGGTCTCCAATTTGGCGGAAGCGCCAACGACCACCATGTAATATGCAGGTATACTAGCATAGCACCTCCTTATTATGTCATGATCCACCCTCTGATATTTTCTTTGCACAAATCCTATA
This sequence comes from Oryza longistaminata, assembly GCA_009805545.1. NCBI lineage: Eukaryota > Viridiplantae > Streptophyta > Magnoliopsida > Poales > Poaceae > Oryza > Oryza longistaminata. Next base: position 19,001,682 of record CM020180.1, on the reverse strand, counting down.
CCCGCCTGTGGTTTTACCCTAGAAAACAACGAAAAATGCATTTATCTGTTCAGAAATTAGCGTTGTTCGCCATCGAAGAACTCGAAGAGTCCAAATGTAGCTGTGTTATTTGTGGGTGTTTTTTTAAAAAAAAAATAAACCAGTAATTCCTGGTGTTATAGTAAATAGAGAAGAGAAATATTTATAACTTCACCAAAAGATGAAAGAAGGATGGACCCAACAACACGGGAATAAAGAGAGAGAGAAAAAAATACACGCTGAGCAGTTTTTATCTAATGGGATATTCTCGTGATATCTTTATAGGCACACATGCTACACACCTTGATTTCGTCGATGGTCTTGGTCAATAGGCGTAGTACCGTAGTTTCTAAATACGAAACAATCTTTTGTTCCGCTCACACCATATCTCTCAAGTCACTTGCATATGAATTGATTTCATGATCTACGTTTTATGCTTTTCTCCTTGTGATGTTTGCCTAATCCACCAATTCAGAAATGTATCATCTTTGTCATGCGTGTTTGTGATGTCATGTCTTATTTCTTGTAAAGTTTGTTCCCACATTTGATGCGGAGAATTTGGGGCACGACATTACAGTCCTTGCACCGGTGTTGCATCCTTTCCAAGTTCCAGTAGCAGAACTGACAGAAGTGATTGTTCAGCCATTGTCTAAATTGTAGCCTATTGGCCGTATAGATCTTTTTTTTTTTTGAGTAAAGTGTACGGGCGGTTCTTAAACTTGTAGGGGTATGTCATCTAGGTCTCTAAACTCTCAAAATGCATATTCAAGTCCCAGAACTTGTCATAGTGTGTCATCTAGATCCCAAATCGTCACAACCCCTTCAGGATCCTACGTGGCGTGTGGCATACCACACGTACATGACATGGCATTATTTTGACTGACAAATGTGACCCATTTAAATTTTTTTCCTTTTCTTTTTTCTTCTTTTTTTCCCCTTTATTCTCCTTTCTCTATGACCCGTGCAGAAAAAAAGAAAATAAGAAGAATGAGAAGAAAACGAAAAGGAAAAAGGAAAGAAAAAAAAGGGCACGTCACGTCCATGTGGCATTGCCATTTCAACGCCACGTAGGATCCTAGAGGGGATGTGTCAATATGGGACCTAGATGATACACTTTGACAAGTTCTGGGATCTGGATATGTATTTTGAGAGTTTAGAGACCTATATGACACAGCCCTACAAGTTTAAGGACTGCCAATACACTTTACCCTCTTTTTTTTTTTTGCAATAGCAGCCAAGCGGAGTTCTTGTACTTTGAAGGTGCCCAAGTCTGATTTGAGGTGTTATTCTCACTAACAAGGGAAAATGCATGTGGATATGTAGAAGAAAGAAGGGTTTCCGCTACATTTCAGGGGCATGGAAACTTATATATTTTCATCCAACTTTAGTTGGAGAAAAGAACAGGGTTATAGTTTTTCAGTTGGCTAAAACTACATATTGCTAAGCCTACACTAATTTTTTTTAAAGGAACACAGCAGGGAAGGCCCCCGCTGTTTGAATAATTTTATTAATAAAGAAGAAAGGAAATTACAAAAGACTAATCCAACTTAAGATTACATCGTGATCTCTCGCATTAATTCTATGCAACAAAAGAAGGAGATCACCCTTCAAGAGTTTTCTCCAGGAGGACGAAGAAGGAAGTTGCTACTCAAAAATAAAATTATTTCTTTGCCTCCAGATATTCCAAGCACCATAAAAAAAAACTTTTCCATGAAACAATTCCCTTAATAAAACATCTTAGTTGAGATGAACATGTGCTCCAAAGTAAGACTGGTATCCCAAATGATTCCCAAGCGATTCCAGCAACTCAAAGCGAAAAGGCATGTGAAAAACAAGTGCAACAAATATTCCATAGGGTATGAAGAACAAAGAACACAAGCCAGATCACAATTTGGAGGTGCACAATTTTTATGATCCAACATGTATTTAGTGTTCAGCCTATTTATCAAGAGAAGCCAACCAAAAACCTTCACTTTGGAAACTGCCTTACACTTCCAAAGCCAAAGGAAATAAACTGGTGGCTTAATGGCTCTAAAATTCAGAGCATAGAATTTCTTATAAGAGTATCTCATATTACCCCAAATATAGGACCAAACATCATTATCATCTGTCAGTTGGGTATCTAAAAGAAAGGATGAGAGCTCTTGAAATTCCTGGAAAGCCTGGACAGAAAGTGGCAGATTAAAATTATCCTCAGACTCAAAAGAGAGAAAACCATGAACTGAAACATTAGGGCTTTGGGCAAAAGATAACATCCTTGGCATGGTATGAGAAAGGGGGGCTGATCACTCCAAACATCAAACCAAAAGGAGCAAGATTGACCATTTCCAATTTGACATCTTGCAAAACCCCTGAAAACATCCATTAACTTGCATACATCCTTCCACCAAAAGGAGCCCGTTAAGTTACACAAATGTGGGACCCTATTGGTATAACCCCAAACAAGGTTAACCCAAGGCAGACCTCTCTTATTATAAAACATGTCCAAGTATTTGAGAAGCAGGACTTGGTTTTGAATAGAAAGATTGAGAGCTCCAAGACCACCTCTATTCTTAGGTTTACAGACTTTGTCCCAAGCAACCAAGGATTTCTTGTTTGAGTTAATATCTGAACCCCTCCAAAGGCAATGCCTTCTAGCTCTGTCAATATTATCAATAACTGTTTTTGGCAGCATCAAGGTGCACATATAGTAAGTAGGGAAGGAGGAGAAAACTGAATTAACCAAAGCCAGTCTATCACCATAGGACATGAAAGAGGAATTTGCAGACAATCTTCTTTCAATTCTATCAACCAAAGGAGCAAAGTCAACTACCATAGGCTTAGTGGTTCCAACAGGCAGCCCTAGATAAGTAAAAGGAAGAGAACCTAGCTGACAGCCAAAAACTCCTGCCAAATTTTGAGCCTTATCTTCACTAACATTGATTGGAATCAAACAAGACTTGCTGAAATTAACCTTTAAACCAGTCCCTTGCTGAAAGGTTTGAAGATGGGCCTTGAGGGTGAAAAGCTCTTTCCCACTAGCTTTCAAATATAGAAGGGTGTCATCAGCATATTGAACGATAGGGAAATTTGGGTCCAAATCAGAAGGAAAAGGCCTAGAGAGGAGACCCATAGCATGAGCCTTATTAACAACTGCCTAAAGAAGTTCTGCACTAACACAAAGAGCAAGGGAGAAAGAGGATCACCTTGCCTCACACCCCTCTTACAATGAAAGTTTTTCCCAGGTACACAATTTACCAAGACAGAGGATGAGGCTGAAGAGAAGATTTTCCTGATCCAGCCCAACCAAACTGAGCTAATCCCCATAGCATCCATAACCGATAAAATGGCTTCATGTTCAATTTTTTTTATGTAAAGCTTCATGTTCAATTATATCAAAAGCCTTCTCAAAATCCAGTTTGAGAAGCACTATTTCTCTTCTTGAATAGTGACATTAATGAAGGAACTCAAAATTCCAAGCAAGACAGTCCTGGATAGTTCTCCCCTTAATAAAGCCATACCGATTCTGATGAATGATTTTCAAAATGACTTTCTGTAATCTATCAGCCAGGATTTTTGTTAAGATCTTGAGTGAGATACCCATAAGAGAGATTGGCCTATAATCATTTATTGTTTTTCAGGAGCAGATTTTTTTGGAACCAAAGTAATATAAGAATGATTCAGAGGGTCCAGATCAAGAAAACCTTAATGAAACTCAGCAGCCAATCTATAAATTTAATTTAGTGCTATGCATTCTGCAAGTTTTGTTCATTCTAGCCCTGATTTTGTCGTTGTAGATTTATGTTTATCCAAGTTGAATACTTTTACATGTATTTATTTATAACTTGACTATTCCATGTTAGGTCAGTGCAATTTATTGTTTAATATTTTATTTGTGAAAATAAAGGATTTTCTTTTGAATAATTAACAGTGGGAATGATAAGAGCCATTGGAGTGTCATCCAAGGGATGAGAAAAGAGACTGACACTCCCAAGAAAAAAAAAATGGAAGTTTTCATGCCCCTCCAAGATGATTCGTACCAAGATGGACTGATGAGTATGTATAACAGTTAACAAACGCCCTATCTAGTGGTCCAGCTACTAGTTTAGTCTTGCTGGCTCCCCTTTCCCATTCCCTACGTAACTCTCTGTGCATTCTATGTGTATACACTATGAATTCGTTAGGTGGATGCTTCCATGATACAACATGTGACTTGCCATGTAAGTTAGTCCATTGGTAAGACCATCATAGGGTAACCATGACGTGGACTTTTCTTTTCAAAGACAGGGAAATGTTATTTTCTTGAAGTTCTTTTAGGCCCCGTTTAATTCCCAAAACAAAAATTTTCATGCTGTTGCATTGAATATTTGGACAAATACATGGAGTATTAAATATAGGGAAAAAAAACTAATTACACAGATTGCGTGTAAATTACGAGACAAATGTTTTAATCCTAATTGCGCCATGATTTGACAATGTTGTGCTACACTAAACATTTGCTAATGACGGATTAATTAGGCTTAATAAATTTATCTCGTAGTTTTCAGGCAGAATCTGTAATTTGTTTTATGCGTTCGTTCAGGGGAGATTGAGTGAGAAAACACATTGCTTTCCGTGCGCACGCTTCCCAAACTACTAAACGGTGTGATTTTTGTAAAAAAATTTCAATAGGAAAAGTTGCTTTAAAAAACCATCTTAATTCATTTTTGAAATTTAAAATAGTTAATACTCAATTAATTATGCGCTAATAGCTCACCTCGTTTTGCGTTTCTTCCCAATATTCTCAATCCCCTTCTCCTCAAACTAGTGCTATAGAAGGCAGTCACATATATGGAGGAGGTTCCATTTAAATTCCTGCACACAGCTAACAAAAATACAAATGTATCTGCAGCGAACTAAACTAACTGAGAATACTAGTTAAAAGCAGGATTTCAACATCACGGAAAACAGAGCAATGTGTAGATCGAATTTGTTTATTTCATTGTGTCGATCGATTTTGGACTATTTTTCTTTTAGACGATAGATGCATCAATGTTACCTTTTTGTAAAAGTGATAAGCATGTGGGGGGAGAAGCATCGACTGAAGTGTAAGTATGGTTGAAACCTGTATCAATTTCCTCTTTTTTTTTTATACTCCCTGTCCAAACTTGGACCGTGTCTAGTTCATCCTCAACTTTTAACTTTCCATCACATCACATCACATCCAAAACTTTCCTACACATATAAATTTCTAACTTTTTTTTTCAAACTATCAATTTTCTTTAAACTTTTAACTTTTTTCAGGAACTAAACACAGCCTGGCTCGCTATTTCTCTGCACGCTGCTTGTACCACCCTAATTTTCCAGTAGCATCATCGGCAGTTCAAGCATCGTATATTCAGGTCAGATGCTTGCACTTTTTTAATCATGCCAAAGGCAATTTCAGCGTGCTAACGCACGAACCAATTTGTACGTGCCAAAATTTCCTTAATTATATACCAATATTAGGCTGTGTTCGCTTCAGCGTGTTCCCAACCAAAATGTGCGCACGAAAAACGGAACAATCTATTAGCGCGTGATTAATTAAGTGTTAGCTTTTTTTTTTCAAAAAAAGGTTCAGTATGATTTTTTAAGTAACTTTTGTATAGAAACTTTTTGCAAAAAACGCACCATTTAGCAGTTTGAAAAGCGTGCACGCGGAAAACGAGAGAGATGAGTTGGGAAACCTAGGGTAAGAACACACCCTTAAACTACCGAACATGGGATAGGGAGCGAGTTTGACTCATATGAGAAAGGAGAAGATACATATATGAAGTGGGATGGAGATGGCTGAAGAGGATTGCAGAGGTTTGGTGCAGAAATGCGAATTGTCGTGGGATAACTAAGACAAAATTCTCAAAGCGGAGTTCTTGCACTTTGAAGGTGCCTAGGTCTGATTTGAGGTGCTATTCTCACTGACAAGGGAAAATGCATGTGGATATGTAGAAGAAAGAAGGGTTTCCGCTACATTTTAGGGGCATGGAAACTTATATATTTTCATCCAGCTTTAGTTGGAGAAAAGAATTTTTCAGTTGGCTAAAACTACATAGTGCTAAGCCTACACTAAATTTAATTTAGTGCTATGCATTCTGCAAGTTTTGTTCATTCTAGCCCTGATTTTGTTGTTGTAGATTTATGTTTATCCAAGTTGGGTACTTTTCTCCTGCTCTATTCAATGAAAAGGCACTCTAGTGCTGTTTTCCGTTCAAAAAAAAAGTTGGGTACTTTTACATGTATTTATTTATAACTTGACAATTTAGTTGTTGTAGATTTATGTTTATCCAAGTTGGATACTTTTACATGTATTTATTTATAACTTGACAATTTATTCCATGTTAGCTCAGTGCAATTTATTGTTTAATCTTTTATTTGTGAAAATGAAGGATTTTCTTTTGAATAATTAACAGTGGGAATGATAAGAGCCATTGGATTGTCATCCAAGGGATGAGAAAAGAGACTGACACTCCCAAGAAAAAAAAAAATGGAAGTTTTCATGCCCCTCCATGATGATTCGTACCAAGATGGACTGATGAGTATGTATAACAGTTAACAAACGCCCTATCTAGTGGTCCAGCTATTATATTCTACTAGTAGTTCAGTCTTGCTGGCTCCCCTTGCCCATTCCCTACGTAACTCTCTGTGCATTCTATGTGTATACACTATGAATTCAGTTAGGTACTTAGGTGGATGCTTCCATGATACAATATGTGACTTGCCATGTAAGTTAGTCCATTGGTAAGACCATCATAGGGTAACCGTGACGTGGACTTTTCTTTTCAAAGACAGGGAAATGTTATTTTCTTGAAGTTCTTTAGTGCCATAGAATACACTCAAACAGAGGAAGGCAGTCATAGATGGAGGAGGTTCCATGTCAATTCCTGCACACAGCTAACAAAAATACAAATGTATCTGCAGCGAACTAAGCTAACTGAGAATACTAGTTAAAAGCAGGATTTCAACATCACAGATAACAGAGCAATGTGTAGATCGAATTTGTTTATTTCATTGTGTCGATCGATTTTGGACTATTTTTCTTTTAGACGATAGATGCATCAATGTTACCATTTTGTAAGTCGAAGCATGTGGTGGGGAAGCATTGACTGAAGTGTAATCCTCATTTTGGCTAACATGGTTGAAACCTGTATTGTAGCCATGCATGAAAGCGTCTCCATCAATTTCCTTTTTTTTTTTATACTCCCTATCCAATTGGCTCGCTATTTCTCTGCACGCTCCTTGTACCACCCTAATTTTCCAGTCGCATCATCAGCAGTTCAAGCATCGTATATTCAGGTCAGATGCTTGCACTTTTTTAATCATGCCAAAGGCAATTTCTGATCAAGAGCGTGCTAACGCATGAACCAATTTGTACGAGCCAAAATTTCCTTAATTATATGCCAATATTAAACTACCGAATATAGGATAGGGAGCGAGTTTGACTCATATAAGGAAGGAGAAGGTACAGAAATGAAGTGGGATGGAGATGGGTGAAGAGGATTGCAGAGGTTTGGTGCAGAAATGCCAACTGTCGTGGGATGACTAAGACAAAATTCTCAAATAACGAGATGCACATTGGAGTTTTACGAAATCTGGATGTACATTGGAGTTCTACAAAATCTACAGTAAAGTGGTTATATCATGAAAGAAAAATAATATTAGTCCTCTAAACAATTTAGAACAATTCTTACGGTCCCATTGATATATTACATTTCTGGTGCATGATAAAACTATTACTAGTACAATAATTCCTCCTCCTACAAAGGTGGAAAAAAAATAGGCAGGACTTCGGTCCTCCGCTCTGATAAAAAAGACCATGCTTCCTAATAGCCATGTGCCTACACGAATCTTGGAGCATTACCTTCTACCTCTAATTCAAGTGCTTAACTTTTCCCCTCATCTCCCCACCTCCATTCTTCAGTTCTCCTTGACCAGAAGCTCCCCCGCCGCCTTTTCCTCCCTATTGCTGTGTGGGAAGACACGTGGTGTAGAAGCAGCATGCCGCGACGCCCAACTGGCACCCATGATGGTACACGCGCTCCTTGCTAGGGAAGCTATTAAGGTTGACAACTCATGCCCCGATGAATGGAAGAGCTCTCTACCACCGCCAACATCACTGCTGCGCATCAGGCTCCGATCAAAGATTGGGCTTCCCACTTGAAAGAAAAAAAGAGGAAGGTAGTGGAAGTGGTCCAAGTGGAGAGGAGAGAGAGGTAAAAGTTGGGTGAGCGAGCTCGATACCCCTTACGCGTGAAACATACTGCTCCCAATAATTGGGCTTCTGACAAGGAAGGGGAGGTGGGGAGTGGACATGAGAGAAGAGGGGCGAAGTTGAGGACTTGAGCTGGAGGTAAGCAATAAGTGCTCCAAGATTCATGTGGACACACATATCTACAGAGTCTTTTCCATCAGGTTGAAGGACCGAGGTCCTACATTATTTTCTTCCTGCAAATGCAAAGGCGATACGAAACCAGGGTCCACATATAACATATGTGAATATCAGTGCACGAGAGCGCTACATTCCCCTTAGGCTACCAAGTTGCAAGTAAACTTTGGCCTCTGTTGCTTTGCTAGGCTAGAATAAACTCTCGCTGCCCACCGCCGCGTCACGCGCGCTCACCATGAGTCCACGGTCCATGGGGGCAAAACACCGGGGCGGGCTCCCCCGAACAACGGAAAAAATGGACTGTACACTCGCCGACTCGCGTGCGCGCGTTGGTGGCGATTGGCGAATGGCGATCGACAGCGGCAGCGGCCAGCTTTCAGGGTCGCACCCATTTTTTCCCTTTTCCCTATCCGAGAAAGGAAGGGAAAAAAATTTTCAGAGCAAACGTACTCCTCCCGCATTGCTAGTCGCAGGCCCAGCGCAGCGCCACCCCCGCCGCCGCTCTGCTCTCCTCCCGTTTCCGCGTAGCATCACCGTCTCTCAGCGAGCACAAAAAGAACAGCACTGCTATACGTACGATTGTTTTTGTACGACATTTGTACGATGAAACGTTTCTCTCCTGACTCCTAACGTTTTTTAGCTATGAAACAGATCCCTCCCCTGTTGAGCCCATATCCAAAGCCCCAAGATCCTGACGTGCCTAGTCTGCTCTCTCGTTGGCATGCTTGCATAGCTAACCAAAGCAATCTTCTTTCTAATTATATATTAAGCACTTTTCATCCTAATTATATTTTATACAGTAATTGTACTTAGCGCTCATTTATCATGTGGCAGGTTAAGCAAATTACTCATACATATATGTTCCTTGCACCTTGGACAGGGATAGCATCAACCACTAAGACAAAATTCTCAAATAACACGGGCTGAGCGAGTTTGACTCATATGAGAAAGGAGAAGATACATATATGAAGTGGGATGGAGATGGCTGAAGAGGATTGCAGAGGTTTGGTGCAGAAATGCGAATTGTCGTGGGATAACTAAGACAAAATTCTCAAATAACACGGGCTGAGCGAGTTTGACTCATATGAGAAAGGAGAAGATACATATATGAAGTGGGATGGAGATGGCTGAAGAGGATTGCAGAGGTTTGGTGCAGAAATGCGAATTGTCGTGGGATAACTAAGACAAAATTCTCAAATAACACGGGCTGTATTTAGTTCACACTGAAGTTTGGAAGTTTGGTTGAAATTGGAACGATGTGACTGAAAATTTGTGTGTATATGAAGGATTTGATGTGATGGAAAGTTGGAAGTTTGGAAAAAAAACTTTGAAACTAAACAAGGCAACGATGTACATTGGAGTTTTACGAAATCTGGATGTACATTGGAGTTCTACAAAATCTACAGTAAAGTGGTTATATCATGAAAGGAAAATAGTATCAGTCCTCTAAACAGTGTAGAACAATTCTTACGGTCCCATTGATATACTACGTTTCTGGTGCATGATAAAATAGTTACTAGTACAATAATTCCTACTCCTACAAAGGTGGAAAAAGAAATGGGCGGGACTTCGGTCCTCCGCTCTGATGAAAAGACCACGCTTCCTAATTGCCACGTGTCTACACGAATCTTGGAGCATTCACCTTCTACCTCCAACTCAAGTGCTTATATTTTCCCCTCATCTCCCTACTTCCATTCCTTAGTTCTCCTTTATCAGAAGCTCCCCCGTCGCCTTCTCCTCCCTATTGCTGTGTGGGAAGACTCGTGGTGTAGAAGCAGCATGCCGCGACGCCCAACCGGCACCCATGCCAGTACATGCGCTCCTTGCTAGGGAAGCTATTAAGGTTGACAACTCATGCCCCGATGAATGGAAGAGCTCTCTACCACCGCCAACATCACTGTTGCGCATCAGGCTTCGGTCAAATATTAGACTTCCTACTTGAAAGAAAAAGAGAGGAATGAAGGTAGTGGAAGTGGTGCAAGTAAGAGGGGAGAGAGAAGTAAAAGTTGGGTGGCGAGCTCGATATCCCTTGCGCGTCAAACATACTACTCTGACAAGGAAGGGAGGTGGAGATTGGAGAGGAGAGAAGAGGGGCGAAGTTGAGGACTTGAGCTGGAGGTAAGCGATAAGTGCTCCAAGATTCACGTGGACACACATATCTATCAGAAAACAAAGTCTTTTCCATCAGGTTGAAGGACCGAGGTCCTACATTATTTTCTTCCTGCAAAGGCGATAAGAAACCAGCGTCCACAGATAACATACTCCCTCCGGTTTCATTTTAATTGACGTTTTGGACAATGACACGGTCTACAAGATATATCTTTGACCTTATTTTTCTATTATAATATATATAATAAATAAATGCATGTTTACTTTTATTATAGTACTTTAAAATACAAATATATATATATGTTGTTCTAGTTCCTTTAAACTAAATATTTTTAAAGCTGTTGTGACCTTAGGTCACGAACAAGATCGGGGATAGACCGGAAAGAAGTGTTTTCCCGCCTATCCTTAGAAACGAGCTCGAACATCAAACACAACTTTTGAGGATTACTTTTGTATTAAAGATGTCTTGTCCTGCTACAGGTTTTTGACTGGCTTTTATAACCGGTGGTCGTACACGTGAGATTACATTTTTACCCCTGTGGGTCTTTGTAAGTTTACTCTAATGCCCCTGCCACATCAGCGTCTGTGGGGGCATTCTAGTACATCTCTAGGGGTCTTTTAGTCTTTTAGGTGCTAGCTGGCGAGAGTGGTTGAAGGTGGTCCCCACGGAATCTTCCCTTGGCATCTTCTCTTGTTCGAGTAGTGCTCTTCCTCGAACTCTTGGGAAAAATACCTTTACCGTCCTGGACCGTCTTCTTCCTCCTGGGAATTCGAATTCCCCTTTGCCTTCTCTTTCATCCTTGGAAAACACCTGTGAAATTGTAACTTGTCCAAAATATGTGTAGTTGTATTAGCGATTATGGAATGTCCCTAAAAAGGTGTTCTTCACCCGAAGAGGTATTTTCTATTCGAATGAGTGTTCTTCCTCTGGGAAGGTATTTTCCCTTTGGGAAGGTGTTCTTCCTCTTGGAAAGGTAGTTTCCACTCAAAATGAGTGTTTTCCCTTCTGGATACTTAGGTCTTGCAAAACCTCGTAGTGTTTTGACCGAATTGGAGGAAAAGGTGTTTGCACCCTGCTACAACATATATAATTGGCGTGGTCATGGCCATGGTTCCAGTTCGCATTAAACGATCGAGTATACAGACATCACTGCATTTGCCCGCAGGGGCGAATGGCGATCGACAGCGGCAGCGGCCAGCTTTCAGGGTCGCACCCTTTTTTTCCCTTTTCCCTATCCGAGAAAGGAAGGGAAAAAAATTTTTCAGAGCAAGCGTACTCCTCCCGCATTGCTAGTCGCAGGCCCAGCGCAGCGCCAACCCCCGCCGCCGCTCTGCTCTCCTCCCGTTTCCGCGTAGCATCACCGTCTCTCAGCGAGCACAAAAAGAAAACCAATCCAAAAAACAAAAAAAAAAAAGCGTGCAAATGGAGGGGCATACATTCCCGTTGACACAACGAATCTCTTTCTTTTCCCCTCCCGCCGTTAACACAGAACCGAAAATATTCTCCCCGTGCATCCGCCACTAATGCGCCATCAACTGGCGGCACGGCGACTACCGAATTTCGATTTTTCTTTCTTTCTTTCGCTAAAGAAGACGCTAATCGCGATCGAGTTAACCCAGTGAGAGACTTTTTTGCACGGAGCGCGGAGGAGGCGAAGGCGAGGAGAGGCGAGATGAGATGAGATGCCGTGCGTTGTGGGCGGGCGGCCGCCCCGCGCTTCGCTTCACCCTCAATCCTTTCCTTTCTGTCGCGGCCAACTCCTCGCCACCACGCCGCTTTATTCTCTAAGAACCCCCTCCCCTCCCCCTCTCTTCCTCCGTCCATTGCAACTCCTGACTCCTTCTTCTTCCTCCTGATCCTCTGCTCATCGTAGACATCGCGATCGCCATACTTGACCTTGCAGAGCTCTGTCTCTGTCTCTCGCTCCGATTGAAGTGTTCTGCTGCCATCTCTCTCCCGCTTCTGTCTCCGTGTGTGCATATATATATATGCTGTATTGGGGACGTTGCAGCAGCGGTTCTTGGGTACATGGCCTACTCCTCACGGTCTTGTGATCAGTGCAGTCACGGTAATTTCTCTGATCCTAATGCTCAGCCGTTGCCATCGTCGTCCTCCTCGTACTTTTTGACGTTCTTGTTCATGTTGGACACATGGTTGGTTTGCTTGTGCACTATTGGTAGATTAGATTTCACGTACTTTCAGCAGCAGAGAGCTATTGTTTTCATGGCACCAGTAGCTGGTCGTTGTCTCTTGTCTGACTAAGATTTTAACTTTTTATTTGTTGCCTGCTTGAAATATATGTGTTGTCTTGATTGAACTTTAGCTGTCGGCAGGCTAAACTACTGTCGGCAGTGCAATTAACGTCAGATAGACTAAAACGAGGTTGATTTCAGCAAGAAAAGCAAAATGAACTTTTAGCTATCCTAAAGATGACACTCCGGGGAACACAAAAATGGATCCCAGTTGATCCCTTTCAGAGAAAAAAATTAGCATACCAATCGATCGATGCGTCAACATCCATGGCAAAATAGCCGATTTTTTAGGCGTTTCTTTACACATGAGGCTGTTATCCATTAGACTCGCCACATCATGTCCACTCTCTCTGAAAGACTAGTTCTTGTTGCCATTAGGCTGTCCCATTCTAATTCATGGCGTGAGCGTGGCGCAAATGGTGATGGTACAGGTCCATATTATTGGTCTAGCTTCGAATCGACCTTTAGCTGTTTGATCCTAACATCGATCGCCGTGCAATCACATCAGATGAACATTTCTAACTGTCATGCATACATCATACCACTGTGCTATTCAGAGGAGGGAAATTAAAGGGGAGACTGAAACTGACTCTTATAATCCAGGATAAATTTGAGGGCCACCAAGATTTGACTGACCCTGACTGCGCCCGCGTGCCCCGTCAATCGGAGGTAGAATTGAAAAAAAGAAAAGAAGATAACACTGTGATTAGCACGGTGTAGAGAGGGGCCATGTTAGCAACGCAAGCAATTTCGTGTGGCGTTTTGTCCCTGTGTTTCTTGATCTTGTTCAATGCAGGTACACGCATCTGCCTTTCTTTTTCTATGACAGTCCAATTAACAGCCTCATACAAACAAAAACTTAAAAATATAGAACTCCCTGATTAGTCTATGTTTAGTTTAGCTGTACATGACATGATGACTGAACTTTTTTAACTGTGCAACTGTGACTATCTGATCAAAGCAAAGGGCTAGCGAAATTATGTTGTTGATAACCCATCACCTAATCCACTTACAATTAGCATCCAACCGAGCATATAAAGACAACCAAAGTGTTTAAATACATCAATTTTTCTTTGCCTGCTTTCAGCGGGCAGGAAGTGTTAGGTGGGATGTTGCTCTCCACATTTCAGTTCTAGCCATGTCTGAGATCCTTCTTTGCATAGTGCCTGAAGCCCTGAACCTGTCCGGTTCTAACATTTCTGCAACGCAGAGAGGAGATCCAGCTTCATGAAGTGGCTCTGCGCTTTCCTGAAGGGGACGAAGGACGGCGAGGCCAACCGACGGCGCCCTCGGGTGACGGCAGGAGAAGAGACCACGCTCTGGGAAGAACCAGTTAGACCAAAGGTAATGTTTCTCAATTCCTCCGCAACCTGACATTTTTCTGTTCTTTTCTTTGGTTCATGGAGTGCCACTATCCAAATTCCCCTTCCTTTATCAGTTAGATTATGGTAATGATGTAGCACTATCATGGGGAAAAGAGTTTCTGAACCTTTCTTTGTTATGTTTCTAGAAGGAAGAACCACCTAGACATAACAATGAAGAAATGGACCATGCACTTGCCCTTGCTCTTGCAGACGATGCCAAAAATACAAAAGGTGTCATATTTGTGAATTCTGTGATATTATGATCATATATTTTTAACCTATCTCTTCACTAAGCACCATTGATGCAACTTTTTTTGGGTAGAGAGAAACCATGACAAGGGAGAAAACGATGAAGAACTCGCTAGAGCAATACAGGACAGTCTGAACATGAATCCTTGCCAGCCTTACAATCCTTATGCACCCCCTCAGACTCAGGCCAGGTCGAGAGGATACAGGTTAGCAAATCTGCTTTCACTAACCTGTCTACAATTCACAGAAACAGCTGGTATGTAAAGAATAAATATATATCTTTCAGGGTCTGTGGGGGTTGCAAGCATGAGATAGGGCATGGCCATTACTTGAGCTGCATGGGAATGTACTGGCACCCTCAGTGCTTCCGCTGTTCTTCCTGTCGCCACCCTATCCGTGAGACGGAGGTAACCTTTCTGCAATTCAGTTTAGAATGTCTGAAGGTGTGTGTGTTCAGGTGTTCTCAGGAAGTGACAGTTTACTCTATTATGTTTCCCAGTTCACCTTGCTAGGTACAGATCCATACCACAAGCTGTGCTACAAGGAGCTTCATCACCCAAAGTGTGATGTCTGCCTTCAATTTGTAAGATTTTTTTTTTCTGGATGAACTATTTGCAGAAGTGCTAGAACTGATTTTTGGATTAGCATGCCGTTGGAACAGCATTTGCAGGAAACCCTTTTTATGTGTTTGGTTTTTATTGCAGATCCCAACGAACAGGACTGGTTTGATAGAGTACAGAGCCCATCCATTCTGGGGACAGAAGTATTGTCCTTTGCATGAGCATGATAGAACACCTCGTTGCTGTAGCTGTGAGAAAATGGAGGTTTGTACTGCCTTTCTTGCATATGATGAATGTATTTCATGCTTACAAATACACATTAAAAATATTACTAGTTTCTCTATTTTCTCGGCAAAATTTCTATAAATTGCAATTGTACTGATTTGTCAGTTTAAAATATGAGTTCGTACTCAAGACATTTTGTGAATCCCTGCAGCCAAGGAACACAAAGTATATGTCATTAGGGGATGGACGCAGCTTGTGCATGGAATGCCTGGATTCTGCAATCATGGACACCGGTGAATGTCAACCGCTATACCATTCCATCAGAGACTACTACGAAGGGATGAACATGAAACTAGACCAGCAGATACCCATGCTCTTGGTTGAACGTCAAGCCCTTAATGAAGCTATGGAAGGAGAAAGCAAAGTGGGTTCTTTACATCTGTTTGTTCTGTAATGCATAATGCATTACTCCGTCTGGTCATAAATATTTGACGTTTAGGACAAGGTTTAATCAAACTTTGAAGTTTGTTCAAATCTTGTCCTAAACGTCAAATACCTATGACTGGACGGAGTATGTGTTATTGATCATTGAATCTTGTATTTCTGCAGGGACCGCATCATATGCCTGAAACAAGAGGCCTTTGTCTGTCAGAGGAGCAGACTGTGACCAGTGTAAGTACAACGCATGTCAACGTAAACAGTTTTTAGGATGGTACAATTTCTCTAATGAATAACTATCAAATCAAGGAAGACCAAGTGGTAATATGAAATCAACATCGTTCTGATCAAACGATGAGATTCTCTGATAAATACTGATCATCTAATGAGATTCCCTGATCAGTGATGTAGTTGCAATAAACTAGACAGAGTAGTTGCTTTCAGATCTTACATCCACAGTTCCACTGAGTAGCAGGTTGGCCAAATGAAATCATTGACTTTGTTCCTTTGTGTTTTGATTTTCTACAGATACTTAGGAGGCCCAGAATTGGTGCAAACCGGTTACTAGATATGAGAACCCAACCACAAAAGCTAACTAGGAGATGCGAAGTCACTGCAATTCTTGTATTGTTTGGCCTCCCCAGGTCAGTGCATTCTTCACAAGTATTTCCATTTTCATGTAAATCAAATGCTACAATTCGTGTATCATTTGTGTGAAGTCATAAACATTCCATACAATTGCAGGCTGCTAACGGGCTCCATTCTTGCCCATGAATTGATGCATGGGTGGTTGCGCCTCAAAGGTAATCATCTGAACATCCATTTCTCTCATTTTCTGAAATCCTATCTGAACATTAATTAATTCTTTTTATCCTGTCTGACAATGGCACCTACAGGTTACCGGAACCTAAAGGCAGAGATTGAGGAAGGTATATGCCAGGTCATGTCTTACCTGTGGATGGAGTCAGAGATCCTTCCATCCACTTCAAGATATGGACAGGCTTCAACATCTTACGCTTCATCTTCGTCGTCCTCCTATCGACCACCACCGTCCAAGAAGGGTGGGATCTCTCACACCGAGAAGAAGCTTGGAGAATTCTTCCTGCATCAGATCGCCAATGACACATCATCAGCATACGGCGATGGTTTCAGAGCTGCCTATGCAGCTGTGAACAAGTATGGCCTTCGCCAAACACTGAACCATATACGGCTAACCGGAGGCTTTCCTGTGTAACACAAGAAAGCACTGTGTGTCTATCAGTCTATATCCATACTGGATGCGGGAATACAGATATCATACACACATACATATGGAGATCATGTGGGTTATGGTAATGGAGTAAGATTTCGGATTTGGGTGACCTTGAGTTTTCAGAGAGGTCCTATCAGAGTAAATCAGTTAAGGAACTGCATTTGCTCGAATTAACAGGAGCTGAGGTTGCAATCTAATAAGGTGACTAAGAAACACTAATGTAATGCACAGTATTGCCCATGATAATTCAGTGAAGTATTTATATACGTCTATGTGTATAATGCACTAATTATTTACTGTTGATCTGCATGACTGCATACAAGCAAGAGTATCTTTCAAATGAAAATTCAGCGAGAAGAGGAGAAATATTTTCCTAAGCAATCTGTTCGTTCTCAAATACTTGTCACGGGACACTATTCATAATTAAACTTCAATCATTTGTCGCTTTTTGCAAAAATGTACAAGTACTTAATTGTGTTCATCCTAAATATAAGCATTTAGCTTTCGTTCATCGTAGTCTAGTCATTTTAGAAATTACTAATGTCGAAGTTGAAACAGTGATAAGTATTTAAGAAGGGAGGGAGACACCTTTCAAGTAAACAATGGCCCCTCGAATCTGAAGTATGCTGAACAGTCTTCAGTGACCTGTTAACAATCCACTACCACAGATCAACGCCTATGCGAATCGCAGCCAATACTCGTGCAAAGGTGCAAAGAAGCAGCGGAACCAAATGACATACTCCCTCCGTCAAAAAAAAATGACAAACCCTGGTTTCCGTGTCCAACGTTTGACCGTTCGTCTTATTTCAAAAAATTATGAAAAAAATTAAAAAGATAAGTCACGCATAAAGTATTAATCATGTTTTATCATCTAACAACAATAAAAATACTAATTATAAAAAAATTTCACATAAGACGTACAGTCAAACGTTGGCACGGAAACTCAGGGTTTGCCTTTTTTTTTTTGGGACGGAGGGATTACATTCTGAGGAAGCCATCAGGCATCAGCTGTGCATTAGCTACTCTGTTCTCACATTATGTACTACTAGCATTGATGTCACTGAGCATTTGAACTCTGTCCTCACATTATGCACGGCATTGAGCCATTGATGTCGACATAAAGGCCCTGCCGCATATGACACTACACTTGATTATATGTCTTCTCAACGAAGTTTAGCAGCACCTCTCTTCACCTGAGTTAACTAAGCATTTGAGATTGGTTCATTTGCGGGAAAAGGCCAGGCGTTTCTCGGTCCATAAGCAGTGGAGGCATGTCCAATATTTCCCATAGACAGTTTTGTCATCGTGCGAGCAAGAAGTTGAACAATTACAATGTGGATCTAACATTAACTTTTAACTTGTACTTGCATCCAAGAAGAGGCCGCATTAACAAACGATCGTCCAATAAAGAGGGATACAACGTTCCTTGCTCACTATCAGGAAATTTGAATGACAAGGCCATTCACAATAATGTAGCCTAAGCTCACTAGGACAACATGGATAAACAGATCATCTTGGCGGCCATCTTTCAATAGTACTGTAGAGCTGAAGACAATGGCCTCATGTACCATTACAAAACTGAAACTGTTAACATACACTAAAAACTGGTGGACAGAAATTTGAAGACCTATGGCCGGGGCTCTTCTTTTACCATGCACTACAAGAAAATCTGTAACCATATGAATATCCTTCCATTCCATGATATTATAAACTTAAAGACCTAGTACCACCTAGATCCTAACATATGCTACAAAGTCATTTTTCTCGCTCTAATCAGCCTCAAGTGTTATTCTGGCCCAAACATCAAAATTGTCAAGCGTGACCAATGTCGGACAGCTAATCATCTGAAGCCAGTTCCGTGAGGATGGACTTCAGCGTCTCATACGTCATAAAAACAATGCCAACACTTGGGACCACTTTGCAGTACTCGGGCAAAATTCCTCTATACAATCCTCTTAAACTTTCTGTGCGAACAATATGCCCAAATGTTCCAAAAAGTCCAGTTTGGTAGACACGGGCCCTTCCAGCTGCGCCTTCCAACTGCATGCGGCGTCTTACTAGATCCAACGGAAATGTAACTGAAATATAATAAATGATAATGATCAGAGCAAGGTTCACTTGGTGACAAAAATACAACAGATAATTGACCTTTGATCAATTTGCTCCAATAACAAAAGTCTAGACAGAATCATAGAGCATAAACTAGTGGCACAGTGCAAAGATTCAGACTGGTCATAATCGAAATGGCATCCATCCATTTCAATGTTATTCAACTATAAAAACAGTTTGTGGATTACATGGTAACTTCTTTAGAAGTGGGGAAACAAATTCTAGCAAAGTGGTCTTTCTTTTTTGCACATAATTTGTGTACTCACATAACCGTTCCACATTGTAAGTTTCCTTCTTGAGAAAAGCTCGTCACACCTCAGTAATACAGAATACTTTCTAATAATCAGCATTCATTTACAGATTACTTACTAGTTGAGGATGCAATTCCTGAAAGACTTCCACAAGCCAAACTGATCAGAACAGGGGAATCATATGGCCTGGTTTAAAGATCAAAGGTAATAAATACAGTTAGAACAAATGCGAGAAGTGGCATGGATATGAGTAAAGAGCCCACTTGTATCTTGTACAACTTACCTCTCTATTTGCCAATGAGATCGCAATGTCTCATAGACACAGAAGCTTATTGCTATGCTGGGACCTACTCCCTGTATTTTAGATGAATCGATTGGATAACGAAAGGTAGAATGCTCAAAAAAATGGGAGAGAATGGCAGTGTCGAACATTCTTACCAGTAAAGTGGCACCAAGGCCCTTGTAGAGCCCCTTGACACCCTCGTCTCTGCAGATGGCGTAAAGAGCATGAGATATGCCCCTGTAGTAAGCAGTGTTCGTCTGCAAACATTTGATGAAAAGGCTTCATTATTAGTGAAGATTACATATTAAAAATGCAAAGCTTCAATGGAAAAAGGCCTGCAGTTCAATAATGCCCAAAGCAGAGAGCATAAATGCAATATGCCTTCTACCCTGAACGTGAAACTGATAACGGGAATCAGTAGGGGATTTTGAGTTATCTATGTGCTTCACATGGAAATAAATGTTGTTTGGTCTAATTGCAGGGAAACTTTTTCAAATAGTGGCTTTTCAAGTGGATGGGAATCAACATGAGAAGCCAGTGATATGCAGACTGGTGACAATATGTTTACCTGAGCAGCAAGACGAGTCCGTACTAAGTCCAAGGGATATGTCATCGAAGCTGCTGTTATTCCAGACAAACCACCACCTATCAATCTAACACCAACATCTGCACCAAATCCACCATTCCTGTCAAGACCAGGTACCATTTGTAGCAGCTGCACAGTCCAAATTTAATTAAGAAATTAGCCATATAATAATTGTGATAGAGAATGAGCATGCAAGTTCATCTGAAGAAATTTGTACTTACATTTTTGTACCTCTCATATGTGTAAAAGCTGATTGAGGAGTAAGGTAACCGGTGTGCAATAGTTACAAGATTTCCTTTCCAGAATGCTCGGAAGCCTTCTTCATAGACAATGCGGGATGCCTCACGCCATATGCTAGTCTTCCGCATGGTAGCCACATCTGAATGCATTCCTTGCACCTGCACATAGAATACACAAATTGGATTAACAGTCACAGTATTTTAAGTAAAATATTGTAAGAAATGTGCTTTCATTGCTATAAAGAAAAAGAAAGGAGTTTGTGCCTCGTTTCACACACAAACCAGATCAAGATTTCTGAACAAAAGATCTTGTGCGTTGAGTTTCTCTTCACACAGTTAAGTTGTGCAAAATACTTAATAGTTGCCGGGAAAACAAAATGCCAAAAATATTCCCCCTTATTCCACCTATCTGAAGCAGGATTAGTCCCCGCAGCTCAGCTAAATAGTAGAAACAAATGTCACCTTTTCTTAGTTGTACAAACCCAAGTATCGCACCGATTCATAGTTGTCTAGACATGCTCAGAAGAAGTTAAACTACCCGGTCAGCAGCAAAGACGAACCTGGAATAGAATAGTGAGGCGGACGAGAGGCGCGGTACAAGTCTTGCTGACGGCGCCCGCGACGCCGCCGGCAAGGAGGTGGGGCACCGTCCCGAGCTGCGGCTGGTGGTGGTGCAGCTGCGGCGGCGGCGGCGGCTGCTGCTGCTGCTTTGCGTCGCAGTACTTCGAGCGGCCGCGGCGGCGGCGCCGCTGTCCATTGTTGCGGCGGCCATCCCCACTCTCGCCTCCGTCTGCATCCGCCGCCCCTCCCTTCCCCCTCCGCCCCCACCAACTCTGGAAAGCGGATTCTGGTGTGCTTGACCAGATCAGGGAGCGCCGCGGGTGGGAGGAATGCGTGGGGAGAAAGCGAACATAAACCCTAGACTTGGGGGACGGACCGGCGAATGGCCACGGGACGACGGGAAGGGGAGGAGGGCTGGAGGGCTTTAGGGTTTGGGAATATTATTTGGGATCCCCTCTTTAGTTTTCTCCTTTGTGTATGAAGTCGGCGCCCGCGAATAAAACGACACGATGCCCGTCGACACTGTATTTTCTATACTGTCGTTGTCGACCCACTCCAAGTAGTACCAGTGGTACATTCTTGTAAAACTACGGTGATGCAGTATACAAATTGCATAATATACTCCCTCCATCTTATAATATAAGGGATTTTGAGTTTTTGCTTGTACTGTTTGACCACTTATCTTATTAAAAAATTATACAAATATAAAAAATAAAAAGTTGTGTTTAAAATACTTTGGATAATAAAGTAAGTAAAAAAATAAATAATAATTCTAAATTTTTTGAATAAGACGAGTGGTCAAATAGTATAAGCAAAAACTTCCATATATTATGGGATGAAGGGAGTAAGTGATATATGGAGTACTACAATATTTTGACAACAATTATTTTTTTACTTCATACTCCCTCCGTCCTAAAAAAAGACAAACTCTGGTTTCCGTGTCCAAAGTTTGACCGTCCGTTTTATTTAAAAAAAATTATGAAAAAAATTAAAAAGACAAGTCACGCATAAATATTAATCATGTTTTATCATCTAACAACAATGAAAATACTAATTATAAAAAAAATTCATATAAGACGGACAGTCAAATGTTACACACGGAAACTTAGGGTTTGTCTTTTTTTTGGACGGAGGGAATACTACTCTTATCTTGTACGATGGTAGTAGTACTCATTTCTGTTTTTAATATGTCTGGAGTCATTGACTTTTAGAAATATATTTATCATTCATCTTATTTAAAAAATATGTATTTGTTATTGTAGATTTTGCATTCATGTATGTTAATTAAAATCAAACGACGTTATAATAAAATACTCCATTAACAAGCGCTAGTATATTATACGCGCGTGCACATCTGGAATTTCTCGGTGTGTGTATGCTTGCCGCCGTAGAACGAGTTTGATGCATCACGTGCTGATAGAAACTGCTCGTTTCGCGCGTGCCGGTAGGTAGAAGAGATTTTTTTTCCGCACCTGTTGGTGGCGTCGCCCGCCACGCCTTCCAAGTTCTAGGGTCGGTGCCGGGGAATATCCACGGCATTAATTGTGATAGAGAATGAGCATGCAAGTTCATCTGAAGAAATTTGTACTTACATTTTTGTACCTCTCATATGTGTAAAAGCTGATTGAGGAGTAAGGTAACCGGTGTGCAATAGTTACAAGATTTCCTTTCCAGAATGCTCGGAAGCCTTCTTCATAGACAATGCGGGATGCCTCACGCCATATGCTAGTCTTCCGCATGGTAGCCACATCTGAATGCATTCCTTGCACCTGCACATAGAATACACAAATTGGATTAACAGTCACAGTATTTTAAGTAAAATATTGTAAGAAATGTGCTTTCATTGCTTATAAAGAAAAAGAAAGGAGTTTGTGCCTCGTTTCACACATCAAACCAGATCAAGATTTCTGAACAAAAGATCTTGTGCGTTGAGTTTTCTCTACACAGTTAAGTTGTGCAAAATACTTAATAGTTGCTCGGGAAAACAAAATGCCAAAAATATTCCCCCTTATTCCACCTATCTGAAGCAGGATTAGTCCCCGCAGCTCAGCTAAATAGTAGAAACAAATGTCACCTTTTCTTAGTTGTACAAACCCAAGTATCGCACCGATTCATAGTTGTCTAGACATGCTCAGAAGAAGTTAAACTACCCGGTCAGCAGCAAAGACGAACCTGGAATAGAATAGTGAGGCGGGCGAGAGGCGCGGTACAAGTCTTGCTGACGGCGCCCGCGACGCCGCCGGCAAGGAGGTGGGGCACCGTCCCGAGCTGCGGCTGGTGGTGGTGCAGCTGCGGCGGCGGCGGCTGTGCGTAATGGAATGGAGACAAAAGACAATGGACGGATGGCTGGGTCAGTTGCAATCGAAATCCAGCCGATCACAACGGCAGCCCCGGCTCGATGATCATCCGACAACGCGACACCGCGCCATGGCGCGAGCACGAACGAACGAGCCTCGTAATGGGCGAAACCACCCGTAGCATGTGGCCGTTTTCTTCCCCCTGGACGCTACTCGTTCGTTACCGATTCTTGCCCCGCGTCGGACGGCTTTGCCTTTGGATTCTTCCAAACCCATCGATGGGATCATGACAAACACTCATCTTTAGCCAAAGTAGTACTCAACTCCATGGTACAGTACTAGTATTAGGGCTTTCATTTCTAGCGTTTCCGGCTTCACACTTTCGCCGGTTTCCCGACCTTTGCTGTCAAGATGTACAGCGTCCAATAGGCCTCTTTTTAGGCTGTGGTCTCGCCGAGCGTAGGATGAGAACTCGATCACCATGAGATTCCGCGACAGGACGGAAAGCTGGTTCTTTAATCCACTCATCGGACCAGGACAAGATTCCCCCAATCATTTCGATGCATTTTCCTCATGTCCGTGCGTTTGTGTATGAGTAAAATTCGTGATCCTTATCTCTCCTCGTGAGCTTCCTCTTATCGCGTACTACTAGCAACCACCGCGTTGCTGACTACTAATCACCTTGTTATTATTCGATTCACATATCACCGTGACCGTGAGTGTCACATGGGTTATACTCAGAGACATTTGTCATATCTGCTAGTAGTAGAGTGTTCATAAAAATGTGATCAAAGATGATGTTTGTTTTACTGAAGGTACAAATAAAGTTAGGACATGGAAAACATAAAAATTATTAGCACATGATTATTTGAGTTTTAATTACTACAAACTTAAAAAATATATCTAGCTGATATTTTAAAATAACTCCTATATAAAAAATTTACACACGAAATAAATCATTTAGCAGTTTAAAAATGTACTAACAAAAATATAAAATAACATAGCTAAGTGAATAAGAAAAGAGCGGGTCAAATTTAACAGCAAAACTGCAGGCAAGCAGCTTAGCCTCCGTCCCAAAAAAAGGCAAACCCTGGGTTTGCGTATCCAACTTTGACTGTCCGTCTTATATAAAATTTTTTTATAATTCGTATTTTTTTTGTTATTAGATGATAAAACATGATTAATACTTTGTGCGTGATTTGTCTTTTTAATTTTTTTCATAATTTTTTCAAATAAGACGGATGGTCAAAAATTGAACACGGAAACCAGGGTTTGTCTTTTTTTTTTGACGGAGGGAGTACGCTGCATTAGTTAGAACACACGACACAAGGGCGTAGAACCCCGGGGGCCCCAGCGGCGTTGTGGATCTTGCAAATGTCTCGCAGATTTCGCGTGGTAACAAAAAGATCTGCATGGCGCGTATAGTACTTCCCATAGCCTGGCGTGTACGCAGTTAACCACTGCTTCAGGAGAGAACTTGTTCTGGGCAACTTTGGAGCACAGCATATGGGAGATCGGTGCCGAAAGAGGATTCGTCGTGGACTTTGTGGTGCAGTAGCTCTGGATGTTGTTGGATCGGTGTCTAGCACACGCATTGTATGCCGTCCAAGACGTGTACTGTGTAGTGGTATTTCGTCTCGGAAAAGCTTGAACTGTATAAGCCATATTTGTTTGTGTTCTCGCTTGCACATGTGAGCCAGAAAAGAGGCGGACAAAGATACGAAGTACGTGTTGATGATTAAAGAATGGCACACAAAAACCTATTTCACGACCATTTCCGGAATAAAGAAGCTTGCCACATGTTCCAAACAAAGCGGCCGGCTCTGTAAAGGATCGAACGATATCTAACGTCTGTTTTATGTTGGAGTAAAAGAAGAAACAAAGGAAAGCAACTCAATCTAAAGAGAAAAGGGAAGCAAAGGATCGATGCTAAGCAAGCAGGATGACACAAGTTAATCTACTACGTTTTGTTTTCCGGTGTACGTGTTGTGTTTTTTCATCACGTTTAGTCACGTATCACCGATAAAAGTTAAAGTCGTCCATTTGGAACGAAAAAATTCCATAGTATTTTCATATATACGAATCCTAAAATTCATTATCAATAAATACAGTTAAAGTTATCTCTCTATTATCTAATTAAGCCATACCACCTTAATTGTTTTTAGCTATTAGATGATTAATCTATGGTCTAAATTATTTCCCTCTTTTCCTTCACCTACGGAATCATATATTACTTAATTTTGTCTTTGGATAATTAATCTATATTATATTTTCATTTCTCTTATGTCATTAAGATGTATCATCGTAGTTTTGCTTTTGAATGATCATCCTATATATATGATTTAAACTGTTATAACCACGTCATCATCATAATTATTTACAACTTTTTTCATGGCCGATCACAAATGAAAATTATATGAAGTATATAAAGTGATATGGTCTAGCTATATTAAATGTTATTTACACTATTATCATACAGAACTCCCATAGCAACGCACGAGGTTTATCTAGTTTTACAAAACAGTTAACTCATTGGTAGAGGCAAAAATAAATATAAAAGAACTAAAGGCGTATGCAATGTTCATTAATAAACTTCTCTCGTAGTGATGTCACATAGTACTCACTCCATCCACAAGAGTTAGATCTATTTTATATTTGAGTTTCCAAATAAGTTGTTCTATTTGTAATCTCTATGCATTACAGACTTAAATGGAGAGATAAATTAAATGTTTGATCAGAACCCGAGAAGCCATCTTCATACTCATTGGTTGCATGCGTGCATACATTTCTTGTTCTTTGTTACATGCAAGATGAGTTAATTTATCCTTGGTCTTGGTGACAAAAATAACACGTGTAACTTTTGTTAAAGGAGGGAGTATAATGATTTTTAGGTTGTTTAGTAAGTACTAAGGTAAGTTCAACAGATTTTTTTTTTAAGTCACTCTAGTTGTCATTTTTTTGAATTTCGAATTTACTTATCAAGCATCTAATTGGCTATAGAATTATTGAGTGATGGAAATCATGAAAACTGGTGTATACATGCTCATATTAATACGAAATCTGAACCCTAGAATTCCTTGTATTTTAGAATGAAGGGATTAATTATTTTGCTAACACAGTTAGACTTGGAAAGAAGTTGTTCGCTTTTCAAAATTCACAGTTAAAATATTCTCTTCATCTTATAATGGGTTCATGTTTAGCCCATCCTATTTATCTCAAATAAATTCTTTTTTAGCAATCATTGCATCAGAGTTTGTGAAAGTATGTATAGGTACATTGGGAGTAGATAAAAAATAATTGCATAGGGATTTCATAAAGTGAAGGTATTATAGTCTTTTTTTTTTGTTCTACATTGGTTTTTACGCGATGGATGAAAATGAACTTTATTTATTCTAGGATGGAGGGAGTAGTTAGCATCCTTGCTACTAGTTTCCACACTTAGGGATAAAACCTATTAACTTAATAAAGTAATAGAAAAATGAGCCTCCATATTCACTCTCACGCCCTAGAAATTCTCATATTAATTGAAGAAAAAGAAAAACAGAGTCCATATAGAAATACAATTTAGAAATAGTCGAAATTCGGAATTAAAATATAGTAATAAATATTGGAAGATGTGACTAGAGCACATGCCAATATACAATTTAGAATTAATGGAAATTCAGAATTAAAAATAGAAAATTAAAATTAGGTTAGAGTCCATATAGAAATACATTTTAGAAGTAACTAATATTCGGAATTAAAAAAAACATATCGAAAGAAGAGTATAGAGTCCATACAGAAATACAATTAAGAAATACTCGGAATTAAAAAAGGAATATTAGAAGAGTATAAAGTCCATGTAGGAGTAGGAATTTAGAATTAACTAAAATTCAAAATAAAAATAATAAATTAAAAGTAGAGTTTAGAGTCCATATAGAAATATAACTTACAAATAACTAAAATTCAAAATTAAAAAAAGGGACGACGAGTCCATATAGGAATACAATTTAGAAGTAACTAAAATTCGAAATAAAAAAATAAAGAATATTGATAGATGAGTTTAGAGTCCACATATAAAGACAGTTATAAATAATAAAAAATCAAAATTAAAAATAAATAATATTGAAAGAATAGCCTAGAGTCTATATAGAAATACAATTTACATATAACAAATATCCGGATTTTAAAAAATAAGGATATTGGAAGACGAGTTTAGAGTACATATAGAAATATAATTTAGAAATAACTAAAATTAGATATTAAAAATAATTAATAACTATTACGTATATACAATGTAATATGATTATTACACATCGGTATCATATTACACATCGGTAGGTTGGTAATGTTAGTATAAAATTTAAAATTATGTTGTTATTTCTAATATATTTTAATAATTAATTGAGAGAATATATATGCTATTATACGAGAGAAAATATAATTATGTTAGCCGCGTAATCTGCACGCGCCACCACGGTAGTTTAAACAACATGAGCAGCTATGCCTGGAACGGAGAGTGGGTACTCTCTTACATTGAAGCTATGAAGTTATGTCAACCATTTTTTTTTTTCTGTTAGGTTTGGTTCTCTATCTCTACATCTAGATGAGGTAGGAGTAATAGATGAGTGCATGATTGTTGGGCCAGTAGAATAGAAAAGATGAGATAGCGCACTAACCATGATAATGAGCTAACCGCTAGACACAAGTGGTCGAATAGAGTACCTCTTTTAGGTAACACCGGTGATCAAACTTAGCTCAAAAATTAGATAGACAGGCCTTTTAGGCTTTAGCTCTCCACTGAAACACCCGAAGTTCGTAACCCCTGTGGTCCAAAAGAGAACGGCTCAAACCTGAAAGTCCGAAACACGTTCAATGCCAACCGCGCGGTACACCTGCATGGTGCACGTATCACCACCATTCACCAGCCACCACCAGGTCTCCGAAGCATCGCATCAGCGATCACATTTCACATCACCTCCACCTCCACGGCTCCACCCCGCGTCCGTCCCTCCGCCCGTCAACTCCCCACTGGGTTTTCTCAGGGGAAAAAAAAAACACTCCTACTCCTACTTCAGGCCTTCAGCCCAGCCGCGTCCGGTAAACAAAAGCTGCGACACCACGTACCGCACGGATCACAAGGACGAGATGGGGAGGAACAGGGAAGCGATTGCAATAATTTGATGGCTCGATGGGACGCCGCGAGGGCGAGAGCTGCTGCTACTAGTGCTCGTAGTAGCCAGTAGTAGGAGTAGGTGGTACCCGCCGAAGTCGCCGTCCTCCTGCGCCGGGCGACGTGCCTGCTGACGTCACCCACCCAGGCACCCATCGCCGCGACAAAACCGGCCCGGCCC
>CM020180.1:18959070-18973158 GCA_009805545.1 Oryza longistaminata | reverse complement strand
CCGCGCTTTTCTCTCACCGCTCTCCTCCCGTTCCCACCACCACGGCCGCGTCAAGATCCGATCCACACACCCATCCGACCCCGCTGCCTGCCGGTCTCACTCTCATCCTCGTGATCCCCCGACGACGACGACAAGGGACACAGCTCGGTTTCTTGCTTCCCCCCCCCAGTAATGCCCGCTGCCCCCACCAGC
This sequence comes from Oryza longistaminata, assembly GCA_009805545.1. Classification (NCBI taxonomy): domain Eukaryota; kingdom Viridiplantae; phylum Streptophyta; class Magnoliopsida; order Poales; family Poaceae; genus Oryza; species Oryza longistaminata. The sequence continues at coordinate 18,972,966 of CM020180.1, read as the reverse complement.
CTCCCTCCCAACCACGAGTGCTGCTGCTGCTGCTCCTCCTCCTCCTCTTGGTATTACCGGCTCCCCCTCCTCCGCGGCGCGGTAGAAGTAGAAGCGGAGGCTGTCAATAGGGGAGGGGAGTAGGCGGCGGCGGGGGGTGCGAGAACGCTGGCGACTGGGCGCTCACCCGCCTAAAGCCAATCCACCCACCTAACCAGTTGGCGGGTCACGGAGAGGGGACAGGAGTAGTAGAAGAAGTAGCAGGCTGCTAGCTACCACCGCGCCACTCCCAATCCTACTACTAGTACTACTACTACCACCACCACCCACCCAGTGCGCGTCCCCGTGCTCCAGGTCTCTATCCAGTCCAGTCCACCACTCTGCTGCGCGCTCTCGTTCCATCTCGCTCTCGCTTTATCCCCCAAGGTGGCGCATCTTTCTTGAGGTGGCATTCTTTCTCTGCTTGGTCGAGGTTCACTGATCTGTGTTCTGGTTGTAGGGGAGGTGGCGGATCTGCGGGTGCGCGACCTCCATATGGGATCTCGGTGAGCTGGGGGGACTGTTCTTGAAGTGGTTCTTGGGAGCATCTTGGTATGTTATCTTCGTGACTTCGTCGTATGTTTGCCTTTTTCTTTTCTTCTTCTGTTTCGATGTTTGGGTAATGTGGTTGGTTGGCTCGATTGGAGAGAGATGCTGAAGAGTGGTGGGTTTCTGTTGGGTTTAATGCCGCAGCTGGTGTTCCATCTTATTCAGTTCAGCAAGTTTTCTCCAACTTCCCCCGTTCTGCCGCTATAACGACCATCGTTGATAATGATGCATTTTGTAGGCTAATTTGCAAAGGGAAAAAATGGTTTCAACCTAATCCATATGGTAAAATATTTGTTGTCTATGCAACTCCAGATTATTATTTTTTTTTGCCGGGCAACTAACTTTAGTTTTTTTTCCCTCTTGCTTGTAGTAGACTTTAAATTTTTTTGTGAGCAGCTAGGCTTGCACGGCTAAATTTTCATTTTGTAAGCCACCCAACAAAATCAAGTGGAGAAAGGTGCCCTTTTTCTTGAGGGAAACGGGGAAAGATGCCCCATAGCCATAGTTGATATACATTTATCAGGACTGACTGAACTATTTATGGATGGCTGGGCCCTTAACAATGTGCAAACTATTTTTATATACAAGCCACACACGGTATAGCATCAGGGCAAATATCTATAATTATTTGCACCTTTTATCTTAGTGGGAGCCCTTTTTTTTGGGTCTTGTTTGCAAGGTTATTGACATATATCCTAATTAGAACATTATTGTGTCAAAACTGTCGGTGGGCAACTCCCAACCCCACTAAGTACATGTAGAAACATAATGTTTCATATATCCAGGATTCCCGGGAGACAAAATGATGCCATTGTCCACCGACAAATACTTAGTTCTTAATTGAGATACTGCAATACTGTAGTTATGTAGGTTCTGTGGTGCTGCCTGCTATTTTCTTTCTGTTCATTAGTGCTCTGGTGGAAATATCAGAAGCTACATATCTGAGTTTTTTCTGCTAATATTGAAGTTGCAGGTTACAAGGAAGTTTAGTATCCTGTTGAAACTTAACTATTCAAATTGAATCAAGTGAAAAGCTCTGCTTGTTGGCGTATGTTAAACCATAAAAAAGATGCCAACGAAAGGACAGTTTAGCAGAGAAAGGAATGTAAAGGCCACATTAGGTCGTGATGGACGTCAAAGGGGAAATTCACAAGATCAATCTGTACAAGTGCCAAAAGAGAAGATTGCAGTAGTCGGTGGGAACATTGATGGGAAATTTGAAGATAGAATCAGAGTTGTGAAAAATGAGAAGTTTCGAAGGCAACGAGAACCTCGGAGTGCAGATGCGGGTGGATCCTTGAAAGGCTCAAAACCATGGCCTGGTCGAAAGGCCACTACGGTTGATGAGCTTGTCAAGCATATGTCAAATGTTCCTTCATATTTGCAGCGTAAAGAGACATCGGGCCATCTTCAGGACAAGGCACTGAATGTTGGAGTTCTCGAGTGGGGCCTCCTAGCCAGGTGGTCTCACCAACAAAAGCATGAGTTTCCTAGCAGCCATGGTGCCTCTCCATCTAATACTAGTAGGTCCGTGATATTCTCTTCTCCATCCCAGTCATCTGCAAGTCCCAGCAGCAAATCTCTTGAAAGCAATCAATCTCCTACACTCAATGACCATCAACATTGTTCTATGGAGTTTCAGCAAAGTGATCTTGAGGATAAATACCATGGGAAGGCCAGATATTCACCTAGCCCAAATTCTGCAGTGTTAAACTTGTTGTCTGTTCATGGAAAACACTTTCCAGAGAACACTGGCAAATATGGTGACTTGAATCTCAGAAACATATCTCCACTCTCGGACTCTCTTCTTACTGCCACTGGGAGTTCCATGCGACATGAAATGGTTGACGATGAGGAGACTACAAGGAATATAGAGGAGGCCGTCCATCATTGTTCGCGCAGGCTTTTTACAGATGATGATAACATTGGCCAAAGTTTCTTCACCTCACATAACAATGATTCTGCATGTGGTGATTTTCAGCAGAGCAGTGGCGCGACTGGTGAGGTTTTTGAGACTCTAGTGTCTAGTGCGGTGATGGAAATGGAAAGAAATGCCAGTTTGTCACCTGTTGGTTTCTCAAAAGATATTGGGCAGCCCCACGAATTTCCTCTAATTCCATACTCATGTCCACTTCCTATCATGGATTCATCCGAAGAGCTTGGGACCAGCAGAACTGGGACTCAAGGTGATTCTGTTGGTGCTGCTGTAACTATAGGTGAAAATCGCAACCAAAAGCAAATTTCCAGGGGTGCCTCTGAGAGAACTCCTCGGATCAGTGCAAAGTTCAGTGATATGGATGCGTCACCACATAGACATCTTGTTTCTGGACTGAATCGAGTGAACCGCTGTTCAAGCATGAAGGATGGACCATGTCCTCGACAACCTGAAGCAAGCACCTCTGTGGATAAGATAAATGGAGATAAGTCATCAGGCAACAAAGGCAGTAGACGCAGCCCATTGAGGAGGATGTTAGATCCAATATTAAAGCCACGGCAGTCATCCACTTCTGGTCCAATTCAACCTTCATTTGTTCCAAAGTGTCATCTGCCTGGCCATATCGATAAGCAATCTCTGAGCTTGGGAGGATCTGCTTTGCAGAATGTTCAACGTAGGTCTGTTGATTCAGTGTTAAATTCAAATTGCCGAACAGAAACTAATACAAACCAGCCTCCTCAGGTCCTGAACAGTGAAAGGTACCTCCAGCAAGATATAGATTCAACAACAACAAGGCATGCGCTTCTGCAGCTAGCGTGGAAGAATGGCCTGCCTTTTTTCATGCTTTCTTGTGGTTCTGATATCCTGGTGGCTACCGTGAGAAGGAAGGGCATCTCCGATAACAATGATCTGGAGAGCACATACACTCTGTTTGGTGTTGAAGAACCTAAAAAAAGAGGTGGGGCTTGGATCAAGGCAGGTAATAAGAACAAGAAAGATCAGCTTGTTTATAATATTGTTGGGGAAATGAGGGTTTCACGTCGAAAATCAAGATGCTACCAGGCAGAAAAAAACCATTTGCATAGAGAATTTGTTCTGGTTGGTTCAGAGCAGCTACCATCTTCTGAAGAATCAGGTGATTCACATGTTAACAGAGAGTTTGCGGCTTTTATTAGTGCGGTGCCTCAGCAAGAACCAGAAACTTCTCGTCACTCATCTTCACAGCATTCCAGCCGAAGCATGTCAACACCAACCGACTGTTCTTGCCCATTGGGAAATTTCCATCCTAATACGAGGGATGATAGTTGTGCATCATCCAGTGTTCTTGCCATACTTCCTAATGGCTTCCATGGTACATCAACCTCAGGACAGCCACTACCTCTGATTGAGAGGTGGAAATCAGGAGGAGCGTGTGACTGTGGTGGGTGGGATGAAGGCTGCATGCTCAGTGTCCTCAGCGATGACGCCCGAGAAAACAAAGGTGATAAATCCACTCAAGCAAACCCGACGACGGATGGAAGTCAACGGTTTGACTTGCTTGTTCAGGTGCGTCCTTGTGCTTCTCTGTTCTTGCCTATGTCCTTATGTATCTCATCTATGACAACCTAATCAGTTGATGCTTATATAAATCTGTATTTGTAGGGTCGATCACGAGAAGACAAGCATGCCTTCAGTATGGTTTCATTCAGAGAAGGGTTATACACAGTTGAATTCAGATCATCCATTGCTTTACTTCAGGCTTTTGCTATGTGTATAGTGATGCTTCACGGCAGGCACCCTACCAGGACGCAAGCAGGTGTGCACGCATCGCAAGAGCACGCACCCCTCGCTGACCATAAGCTCAACAAGATCATGGCAGCTAGTCAAGGTAGAGCTCAGGCAAGCTATGTGCCACACCGGCCGCCGCTATCTCCTGTAGGGCGAGCCTAGCTTCCTGTGATAAAAATGTATGTTTTTCTTTGTTTCTTTTCGTTTTCTTCTGTAATTCGAGTTGCGTTGTGGGATCAATACCATGATCCATATGCGACTCACATCGAAATGTGATGAATCTTATGGAATCGGCTTTAGTGGGGTAGCTAACTGTACATGTAAAATGACTTGGTGTGTTGCTGCAAGGCTCATCTCAGTGCTTAGCTACCCTTTTTATATGCAGGCAAAGCAGATCCTCGCAAAGCTTCTGTCACTCAACCCCCTTGCAGAAATGGCACCGATGTTGTGATACGTCTGTGCCACTCTCTGTACATGTTCTGGGGGCTGAAAGCCTGGAACTGCATTGTGTTAATCTGAGGCTTAAGTTTTTATTCTTCAAAACACTTGCAGCAAGTTATATGCGTTTTGGATTGCAGCAAGTTATAGCACAAGTATGTTCAGGAGAAGTGGAAAACATGCTGAAGCCCAGTGTGTGACTAGCAGAACTGGAGATTCTTTCAACTTTACAGTGAAGGGGCGTCATAAGCAAATTACAATACCGCTAATTAGAACATCTATCCCGGATTACTCGCTTTACTACTCACCCCTGAGCATCTATCTGAGGTAAATTCCACTCCCCGAAAACAAAAATATCTCAACCTGCAATATATTTACAGATCTTACCATAAGTAACTTATGGCGATAAGGCACGTAAACACACACGACTCATACGGTGTAACGCTGCCCGCTATGTATGTCATGACCTCGCAATGAGCGAGTCGGAATCGTCCATGTTGACGGCGGCGACCTGCGATGGCCCGACGCGGACGGCCACAGCCGGTATCCTTATCGGCGGCGGCCGGGCGGGCTTGACGGCGGCGGAGACGTCCTTGTCCTCCTTGCTCTCCTTGAGGTCGCTGGGCGGCAGGAAGCAGTCCATGGAGAGTCCCCAGATGTTGAAGTCGACCTCCTCGATGTTCCACACCTCCTCCATGCGCGTCCGCGTGTTGCCGTCGCTGCTGTCCCCGAAGCGGACGAGCGAGACGGCGGTGCGGCCGGCGTGCGCGATGTTGACGCCGTCGACGGCGCGGTAGTCGTGGAGGTGCGACTCCATGGTGGTCTCCCAGAAGACGCTGCCGTGTCCGCTGGACTTGATCTGCAGCAGGTGCGAGTCCTCCAGCTGCACCAGCAGGCCCGTCCGCTGGCTGAAGTACCCCCACACCGTGTGCCGGATGATCTCCACGCTGCTGCTGTTGCGCGCCCGCAGGCTCGACGCCTCCGCCTCCACCTTGAGCACGAAGCAGTCCTCGCCGTCCACGCTCCTCTCGCCGATGCACACCGCGTCCGCGAACAGGCTCGCCGTCAGCATCGGGTCAAGTCCCTGCGTACCAAACGCACCATGCATGCACAAGTTAGTTAATTTTTTCAGTCACTTAGTTTAATCCACGTGGACACTATGTACTAGCGGAGTACTATTTATAGCTGTTATGAAAAAAGAACATGTTATGATAGTTGACACCGCGGTCAAATTAAATCGGGTCGGTTGGTGCAGCGCGATTAGCGGGGAGAGTTCAAGAGTCGGGTGGAACCGGCCGGGTGACAAACCGCGAGCCACCAACCGATTGATGGCGTGGGTCGCGTCCCGGTTTAGGCCCATGTCCACGTGATGTGTCCCGCCGCGTTGCTGCAGCACATGGCGGCACGTTGCGGTGACGGTGTTGAAAACCCGTCCCCCCTAATCCCGCTGCTCCGCGCTTTGTTCCCGCTAATCGCCCTCCCCTTGCCATGATTCGCCCCCACTCCACAGCGACAGCGTGCAGCCACCGCTACTGACGATGGATGATGAGTACGTCCCCCATATCTGTGTGTACCGGGTGCCCAGGACCAGATCTCTCGCGCAACGGCACAAGTGTACAAGCCTCATGATGAGACGAGCGAGCGATCGGCCAGCCCTATCCCGACACCGCCCTGGACTGACCTTGACCACAGCTAATGCCAACGGCCCAATGAGTGCGGCAAAGGCGTAATCATGTCGCTCGGCCGTGCGGGTACTCGACCGATCTGTCCTGTCCTACCGACAGTATGCAGGGAAGATCCAGGTACGTGACACTGGCCAAGTTGCCATGCATGCTCTACTCTCTAGTGGAGTACTCGTACTACGCACGCTCGGTACGGCGCGTACTGATGGCCACCTAGTACCCAAATCAGGCCGGTTTGAGCAGGACGAAGGGGAAAAACAGAGCTTCTTGGGACAAAGAACTACAGAAAGTAAGTTCCCATTAAGATGAGAACTTTGCGACTTTGGACGTATGCGTTCCATGTCATGATACCGATGCCTATTAGTACCTACCACTAGGAACGATGACAACAATGGACTCGCTACGTAAGTTCGGCCAACAGCAACGTTGGATCGACCCAAACACAAAGGACTACTCGTTTTGACGTCGAACCAGAAAAGAAAATATGTGCCACCAAATTTGGTTCTCGTAGTCGTCCGTCTCATAAACAGGATCCAATTCAGTACGTAGTTCTCCTAGTCGTTGGAATCTTTAACTGAGAGTTGAGCGTGTTTTCTATGAAGCTACGCGACCATGCAGTATTGCAGTCAAGTCGTGCGAATACACGGTAAGCGTTTATATGGAAATAACGAAGAACTCGCGGTTTATATTATACCTGGAGCGATCGGCGGAGAGGGCGCGGCGGACCGCGGGAGGCGTGCGACTGATGCCACGGCGTCTGGCGCCAGGCGACCTTGCCGTCGCTGCCGGCGCTGATCTTGCAGCCGGACACCACGAGCTCCAGGGACCACAGCTCCGGCTTCTTCTGCCACAGCACGAACCCGCCAACCTCGCCGCAGTTCTTGCTGCTCTTCTTCCCGCCGCGGTGCCCTCCGCCACCGCCACCGCCGCCGCCGTCGGCGTCGCTGCTGTTGAGCTCCGCGGCGGTCATCCTCACCTTCCCCATCGCGTACATGCTCGTGACCTTGTTCAGCGCCCACTCCCCGCCCGACGCCGCGATGTACTGCTGTATTATGTACTTGGCCGTGGACGACTCCTGAAAGGGGACACGCCATAAATGGATGAGCCAATCAGCGCGCGGCGATGGACAAACGAAACGGAGAAGAATCCGATGATGGCGATCGTACAATGGGATCGGCCTTGAGCTGTTCGCAGAGGACGGAGCAGGGCGACTGCTTGGCGTGGTCGACGGGGAGCGGTATCAGCGGCGCGCCGATGACGCCGAGCATGAGCTGCAGCTCGCCGCGGCTCATGGAGCACGGCTCTCCGGCGCCGCCGGAGCGGTCGGACGCGTTCGGCCGCACCCACGACTTGACGTTGGTGCAGCCGAACCTGGAGCCGCGGGAGCCGCCACCGCCGCTGCCGCGTGAGAACATCTCCTCCGGGATGGGCACCTCGAGCACCGTGTCCAGCGCGTCATCGCGCTCCAGGTTCGGGCACAGCTTCCTCATGGAGACAGCTCTCCTGTTGCGCGAGCTCCGATCGCCTTCGGCTGCTGCTGCTGCTCGCTTTGGTGCCGCCGCGCGGTTCCTTTTGTGTTGCGTTATGACGCGCCTACCCTGTCTCGGTGGGTTTGTACCGGTTTTGATGAGTCGTGCGGGCAGCTGGCAGGTGGGGTCCAAGATTTGCTTTTACATTATTTTTGCCCCCCCAAATTTTGGTCGTGGCCGCACGCACTCTGCGATCGTGTTTAACATTTCTTTTCTCAAGAGATATCCTTGTGCTCATCGTCCAAACAGTAACATACACATATACGCACGATCTTGCGTTGCCCTTTCCTGGTTTCAACTTTCAGCCTTTGTGCCGTTCTGCAGTGTTCCCACACACTCACTTTATCAGTTAAACTTGCATTTAACCGATTCTTCGCTGTTGAAGATGATACTACGTACGGAGTGTTGCTGCACGAGTAGTCAATTCGATGGAAGCATCGACACGTTCAGATTGATAATGGGAACCTGGAGTTGTTGGGAAGCAATTGATCGATTGCCTTTTTTTTTTTTCTCTCTCGATCCTGATCGCGCATCCGTGGAGTGAGATGTAGCACAGTACGTACAAGTCACGAACCATAGGCATGACGCCTGAGTACGTACGATACGACTAGCTAATCTGTTCCGAACGGCCCGCGAGTCCCTTTCCATAACCGGTAGGGCGCCTACGTGCGCGGCACTGGCTTCAAACGATTAGAGCAAGTTCAATAGTATAGCCAAATACTAGCTCCAATTAATCTATAACCAATCTAATAGCTCATCCATACAATAGTTACATACTACACTATTAATACCTGGTCCCACCTGTCATAGACACACTGCGTCTTGGAGTCCGTACTACAGCCGGCTACAAATCTGTAGCCCGCTGCTCTTCTCTCTCCTGATTTATCTTCTTAAAATATGTTTGCAGCTGACTTATAGCCTGCTATTGTACCTGCTCTTAGGAGGAGGGGATCGCGAACAGTACTAGTTGTAGTCGTAGGCTGTTGACGTTCGCGCGCACGCACCGTGCACCCGGGCCCCCGTGTTAGGTTGCCGCAATGATCGTCGCTTGATATCGGGCCGTTTCGCTGTGCACGCCGCGCGCCAGATTCCCGGTGTCTCGGCTTGGTTTATCCTCACGCTCCCGGTGGTTGGGCCGCGCCATTCGCGGCGCCGGCGCGGGTGGACGGCTTGATCGGCGGGTCGGGGTTCCGTCCACGCTGCGTTGCGCTGTGGCTGGACGCTAGCGTCGTCCGCTCCGCCCCCGCCCCCGCCCCGTGCGTGCGGGCGTCGCGTCGCGCGGGATTATTGTATTCGCGTTCGTGGGGGTGGAGACCCTGTCCGTTTCCTCCGACGTGCCAACCAGGTTGCTGCCGCTGGAGATCGAAAGGCCATGGACACCACGTACCACTCTGTGAGATCGGGTCTCATCATTGTGATTGCCCGGCTGCCGCTCGACATGGGAGATCCACGGATCAATCAGGCCAGGGTTACTCATCATTTACAGTACACTGATTCGATCCGATCCATCCGTCTGTAATACTATACTTATTTTTGCATACTCTCCAATCAAATGGCCGGATCATAGACATTATTACGGGGCGTCAATGATTAGCACGATCTAGATACGCATAAGTACTGGATAAGAGGTGTCAGTGAAGGCAGATAAGATATGGTCCAAATTAAAACTATTGCTAGTATTTTTAGAGGTTACACAGCTGAGCTGGGTGAGTGGGTGAGTGCCGAGCCATATATGTTGCTCCTCCGGTGTTTTACAGGAGACTGATCGCCGCCGGCCGGCCGCTTTCACGATTGGTGAGCCTGGGCTTGCTGGTGGAAGCAGTTGCCACAGAGACGGGAATATTATTGTTTGCTCGACGTGGTATCCCCAACAACCTGACACTGCGATCGAAATCCGGTGAGCAGATTGCCCTTTCAAAACAAAATAAAACCCGGTGAGCAGGGTGATTCTTTCATGTTTATAGTATAACTGAATTTCTGATCGAAGCATTGCTTGCTAATTTCGCGCCAAGGCCCGACACCACTGGACTTGTCAGATGCTGACGCTCGCACCGTCTTCACGTACGGGAGGCAAACCCCCCACGTTCTTGCGAATCTTGTTACCGCTTGGCTTGCCGTGCCCACTGACGATGGTGGTTCCGGTGGTCACATCTGCATGGAAAATGGGCCTCCTTTGTACGTTACCGACAATTCATCCCTTAGATCAAAGATGCTACTATCAATGACCATAATAACGGAAAAAATTTGTGGTGATGCACTGCTGTTCAGCAGCTAAGCTAAGACTTCCAGTTTGTTTAATTCTCATGCTAAAAAAGTCAAGAGCGCAATAGGTTTATACAACGAAGGAATTGGAGTTAGGCTAGCTGTGGTGGAATGGATCCAAAGTATTGGAAGCTGTAAAAGGTCAAAGAAAAAAGAATAACAAAGTCAATCTCCAGGAAATACTAACTTCTGTGCTTCCACAGAATCTGAAAACGACAGGGGCTGCAAATTAACGGAACCACCGATTCCTCTTCTACCCTTTTTTTTCTTTTTGAAAACAAAGAAGGCATCGATGTTAGATCACGGTCGGCGACGGCGATTCCAATCCATCATGTTACTAGCAGCTTAGTAACCTATTATTTCATATGTCCTAAAATATAATAACTTTTAGTCTTTAGAATTTATCTCAAAATATAATAACCTCTCCATCAACATTCTCTTTTCAACCTATCACAACTTTTCACCATTCAATTTCTTAATCCACCGTCACTTCTCATCCAATAATAAAGGTGCCGCCGCGCGGTTCCTTTTGTGTTGCGTTATGACGCGCCTACCCTGTCTCGGTGGGTTTGTACCGGTTTTGATGAGTCGTGCGGGCAGCTGGCAGGTGGGGTCCAAGATTTGCTCTTACATTATTTTTGCCCCCCCAAATTTTGGTCGTGGCCGCACGCACTCTGCGATCGTGTTTAACATTTCTTTTCTCAAGAGATATCCTTGTGCTCATCGTCCAAACAGTAACATACACATATACGCACGATCTTGCGTTGCCCTTTCCTGGTTTCAACTTTCAGCCTTTGTGCCGTTCTGCAGTGTTCCCACACACTCACTTTATCAGTTAAACTTGCATTTAACCGATTCTTCGCTGTTGAAGATGATACTACGTACGGAGTGTTGCTGCACGAGTAGTCAATTCGATGGAAGCATCGACACGTTCAGATTGATAATGGGAACCTGGAGTTGTTGGGAAGCAATTGATCGATTGCCTTTTTTTTTTTCCTCTCTCGATCCTGATCGCGCATCCGTGGAGTGAGATGTAGCACAGTACGTACAAGTCACGAACCATAGGCATGACGCCTGAGTACGTACGATACGACTAGCTAATCTGTTCCGAACGGCCCGCGAGTCCCTTTCCATAACCGGTAGGGCGCCTACGTGCGCGGCACTGGCTTCAAACGATTAGAGCAAGTTCAATAGTATAGCCAAATACTAGCTCCAATTAATCTATAACCAATCTAATAGCTCATCCATACAATAGTTACATACTACACTATTAATACCTGGTCCCACCTGTCATAGACACACTGCGTCTTGGAGTCCGTACTACAGCCGGCTACAAATCTGTAGCCCGCTGCTCTTCTCTCTCCTGATTTATCTTCTTAAAATATGTTTGCAGCTGACTTATAGCCTGCTATTGTACCTGCTCTCCGTGCGGGTACTCGACCGATCTGTCCTGTCCTACCGACAGTATGCAGGGAAGATCCAGGTACGTGACACTGGCCAAGTTGCCATGCATGCTCTACTCTCTAGTGGAGTACTCGTACTACGCACGCTCGGTACGGCGCGTACTGATGGCCACCAGTACCCAAATCAGGCCGGTTTGAGCAGGACGAAGGGGAAAAACAGAGCTTCTTGGGACAAAGAACTACAGAAAGTAAGTTCCCATTAAGATGAGAACTTTGCGACTTTGGACGTATGTGTTCCATGTCATGATACCGATGCCTATTAGTAGTACCTACCACTAGGAACGATGACAACAATGGACTCGCTACGTAAGTTCGGCCAACAGCAACGTTGGATCGACCCAAACACAAAGGACTACTCATTTTGACGTCGAACCAGAAAAGAAAAATATGTGCCACCAAATTTGGTTCTCGTAGTCGTCCGTCTCATAAACAGGATCCAATTCAGTACGTAGTTCTCCTAGTCGTTGGAATCTTTAACTGAGAGTTGAGCGTGTTTTCTATGAAGCTACGCGACCATGCAGTATTGCAGTCAAGTCGTGCGAATACACGGTAAGCGTTTATATGGAAATAACGAAGAACTCGCGGTTTATATTATACCTGGAGCGATCGGCGGAGAGGGCGCGGCGGACCGCGGGAGGCGTGCGACTGATGCCACGGCGTCTGGCGCCAGGCGACCTTGCCGTCGCTGCCGGCGCTGATCTTGCAGCCGGACACCACGAGCTCCAGGGACCACAGCTCCGGCTTCTTCTGCCACAGCACGAACCCGCCAACCTCGCCGCAGTTCTTGCTGCTCTTCTTCCCGCCGCGGTGCCCTCCGCCACCGCCACCGCCGCCGCCGTCGGCGTCGCTGCTGTTGAGCTCCGCGGCGGTCATCCTCACCTTCCCCATCGCGTACATGCTCGTGACCTTGTTCAGCGCCCACTCCCCGCCCGACGCCGCGATGTACTGCTGTATTATGTACTTGGCCGTGGACGACTCCTGCAAGGGGACACGCCATAAATGGATGAGCCAATCAGCGCGCGGCGATGGACAAACGAAACGGAGAAGAATCCGATGATGGCGATCGTACAATGGGATCGGCCTTGAGCTGTTCGCAGAGGACGGAGCAGGGCGACTGCTTGGCGTGGTCGACGGGGAGCGGTATCAGCGGCGCGCCGATGACGCCGAGCATGAGCTGCAGCTCGCCGCGGCTCATGGAGCACGGCTCTCCGGCGCCGCCGGAGCGGTCGGACGCGTTCGGCCGCACCCACGACTTGACGTTGGTGCAGCCGAACCTGGAGCCGCGGGAGCCGCCACCGCCGCTGCCGCGTGAGAACATCTCCTCCGGGATGGGCACCTCGAGCACCGTGTCCAGCGCGTCATCGCGCTCCAGGTTCGGGCACAGCTTCCTCATGGAGACAGCTCTCCTGTTGCGCGAGCTCCGATCGCCTTCGGCTGCTGCTGCTGCTCGCTTTGGTGCCGCCGCGCGGTTCCTTTTGTGTTGCGTTATGACGCGCCTACCCTGTCTCGGTGGGTTTGTACCGGTTTTGATGAGTCGTGCGGGCAGCTGGCAGGTGGGGTCCAAGATTTGCTTTTACATTATTTTTGCCCCCCCAAATTTTGGTCGTGGCCGCACGCACTCTGCGATCTTGTTTAACATTTCTTTTCTCAAGAGATATCCTTGTGCTCATCGTCCAAACAGTAACATACACATATACGCACGATCTTGCGTTGCCCTTTCCTGGTTTCAACTTTCAGCCTTTGTGCCGTTCTGCAGTGTTCCCACACACTCACTTTATCAGTTAAACTTGCATTTAACCGATTCTTCGCTGTTGAAGATGATACTACGTACGGAGTGTTGCTGCACGAGTAGTCAATTCGATGGAAGCATCGACACGTTCAGATTGATAATGGGAACCTGGAGTTGTTGGGAAGCAATTGATCGATTGCCTTTTTTTTTTTTCTATCACGCAACACCACTGGACAGATATGTAATGTTCTCACTGATACCGACCTGCTGCTAGCGGGGGTAGCAGACGGAGGGCACCGAGGAGAGGATGCTTGGCTGGCGGCGTCAAAACGTGCCATCGACGTCGAGCAGGATAGGGTCGTCGCCTTGCTTGCGTAGTAGTGCGAGGAGGGTGCGGTGAGGGGAAGGCGGCCGTACAACCTCTCGATGGCGGTGTACTCGTGGCAAGGGAGAGGTGCGGTCGGGGAAGAGCTATTGAACTCTCTGTGGCGGTCTGGACTGGCGAAGGCCTGCGGCCGCGCTC
>CM020180.1:18930427-18958791 GCA_009805545.1 Oryza longistaminata | reverse complement strand
TGGCTACTGCCCGCCCGCCCTCGCCGTGGCCGCCCACACGCCCTCGCGGCCGCCCGCCCTCGAGTCCCCGATTCACGCATGCAAGGGTTGGGAGGATTCAGTCCCTATCCATTCTCTCAGGGGTACAAACGTAAATTCTATTTCCTAAAACCTTTTTTTATTTCCTTTTGTATTTCTTTAACACAAAACATGGAACCCACCAACCGGCTGTTACAAGTAGGGGTAGACGGCTGGTTCATATTCAAAAAGTGGGGGTAAAGCTGTAAATCCTAAAAAGTGAGGGTAAAACAATAATTGGGTTTGAAAGTGGGGGAATAGATGCAATTTTCCCTTTTAAAAATGGTTTTCACCAACGTTGCAAGTTGGTCCAACCGGATGTGGGGATCACATGTCAGTGGGTATGTATCAGTAGGCCGATGGGTAACAGCAGCTCGAGGAGGTTGTGGAACTCACTAGGGATGGAGGCGACGACTCTGTGGCCTCATCTTGTTGGCAGGAGTCCCCTAACACTACGACGTGAGCGTCCCCTCCCATCGCCATCGCTACCAATGTTGCGAGCAACCTGTTGACGGGGGATACCCGTAGACCGGATATAGAGGGTATTGGGGTACGTTGATATAAGGATCTACGTAGTACGACATCGAGCAATCAAAAGACGAGAATTATACTGGTTCAGGCCCCTTGATAGGTAATAGTCCTAATCCAGTTGATATGGGATTATATGGTGGAAAACACAGATTACAAAGGAAAAGATGGAACTCGGGGGATTCGACGAGATTGTAGTCGAGATGACTCGACTAGCTCTCGTTGACTTGGCTCCTTGCAGGCTCTGACTTCGTAGGCTGTGTGGGTTGTGTTGGCTCTGAGATTCGATGATCTATGCCCTCCCCGGGGGGTCCCTTTTATACCGTAGGTTGGGCACTATCCGAATAGAACTCGAATATACCAGACCTGGTACGATACGTAGGCAACCTAGTTCTTATCCGAGAAGGTCTCTCCTTGTCTGTTGTCTTTACGAAGAGTTTCCTTAGGTGCTAAGGGATTTATCCGTGTGCACGTGAATATGCCTTGTCGATATGTGACGTATATCGTGGGGTAGAGGGTATGCCTGACCCGTAACCCTGACACAACCCCTCTCTTTCTCACCCCCTCTCTCCTTTCCCACACCTCCACACAAGCTCGAGTGGGGACAATAGTAGGAAAAGGCGTGAAGATTCCGTTGCCCGTGAAGAGAAACCGAACAAACCAAGAGTTCTCGACAAGTGTATTTTGTCTTTGCTTTTGATGGGTTACGACTCTGTTTCTGTCTCCGATGAGGCAGGAGGTAGCTGTGCTCCCCTGCCCAATCGGTAGCTGACAAAAATTGCCACCGTCTTGGAACAGGATAGGACAAGATTGCTGGACATGTCAATGTAAAGAATAGCACATCGACGTGCGCGCCTGAATAGGTTGCCTTGGAATGTCCTGTTTTTTGTAAGCATAGGAGTTGTTTTCTACTAGTATTTGATTGGAATCCTGCCACGCAATGGTACAAATTAAGAGTAGAGTTTGCTAAACTCAAAGCTTAAACAATACGAGGATTGGACTCTGCAAGAGAATTATATTATTTGGTCTACAAAAATATTGTATTTCTTGTTCAAAAGGTTGGTGTCGGTAATGTGGAAAGAGCAAAAAAAGGATTAAGCTGGAGGAGATGATTATTGCTTAAATTGTTAGTATTCTGATATATTCTTTTAAGAATATGTTCTGATGTCTGCATCATGTCCATCTTGCATAAAATGTTAGATGATACAAAAGTATTGTACAAGTAGTTCACATATCTATATATACCTATTTAAAAAATATGTAAAGCTTCCCTTGAAAGTTTCATCCGTCCATGATTCCCTTAAATCCCTTTGAGATTCGGCTTCCGTTCGTCCCTCCACTTCGTTCCATCATCGCTGCACCTGCGACACGATCGAGAGTCGAATCGAGACCAAGATTCCCTTTTTTTATATACCTTAATTAAGAATACGTAAGACTATCGTAGTTTTTTGGGCTCGTCAATGTCCGTAGCGCTGCCGTGCGCGCGTTTTTATCCCAAGTTTTACAAATTTGGGCTACGACGATTTGGATGCGGCGCTCTGATTTTGGGAGAAATGGAAAGAGGATCGAGATCGAGTGGATTAAAACCCTCAACTAATTTTGAGAGATCGAGAAAGATTCCATCGGATTTGATGGAGATGATCAGCTCCGGCATGATACGGGCACATGACTGTCATCCAGAGGTTTGAAGACGCTACTGTAGTGCTTGGAGGAGGCAACCGATTATGCTAGCTGGGCCTGCAACTCCATTTGTAGGGTGGGCCGGAGAGAGGCAGGCCGAGCGGAGGGAGATATGAGGCGTGGATTGGGCTGGGGCTGAAAATAAAGGAATGGGGCAATATATAGTAATCTTAATGTTTCAATATATTGCTTAGCTCCTATTAGCCGTCGTACCACTGAAAGAAAAAAAATGTTGCAACGCACGGACCTTTTTTTTTTCTAGTAAACAAAAAATGCAGCATTGGTTTTCTATTGATTTGGTACAGCTGTTTTATACCCCTAGAAAAATAGAAAAGCAAAAGTAAAACGGTAAGGAGTTGTCAAATTGGGCCACGGCCCACAGAGTATAACAAGTAAGAAGCCCAAGAAAGAGCAACTCGGCTCAGGCTGCATATCCAGGATTTGCTGAACGTGAGTAGTTATAGGGCCTTCTGTTGGATGGCACTCCTTTCCTTTAAAGTCCTTCTTATTCTATTCCTCATTCATGAAAGAGGATGTTTTAACCCCTCCAACTATTAAAATTGATGTAACTTAATCATCTTAATTGTTTTAAAAGGGACAATTACATCTATACCCCCCACTTTTAAATCCAATTGCTATTTTATCATCACTTTTTAGGGTTTGCAGTTTTACCCCCACTTTTTAAATCTGAACCAGCCGGCTACCCCCACTTCTAACATCCGGTTTAACGTTGTTAGTTGTAGAGCAAAAGGACATTTATACCCTTGGGGATTATTGCATTTTTGCCCCTATTTTTTCCAACTTGTGTGATTTTGCCCCTATTGTGTGATTTCAGGTTGTGTGATTGTTATTTACAAATAATTCAATATGAGCATCTCTTGTGATGTTTTTGCAATTTAACAAAAAAAATCACAAATACTAGCCAAGTACAAAATTTGACCAAAAATTGAACAGCATTTCGACAGGTTCGAGATGTTGGTACTGAAGAATTCCATGATGGAGAAGGTCACCGGAGACGGTAGGCATGGACAGCAGCAGGCTACGCGGGCTTAGCGCGAACGGCGACGCGGGAGTGGGGGGGGGGGGGGGCCGCAGTGCACCGGCGGAGGGGATGAAGGCTGAGGTCGCTGAGCAGGATAGAGAGGCCTGGTCGAGCGGGGAGAAGAGCCCGACGACGCTGCGGGGGGCAGCACGGAGGGCACCGAGGAGGGATGCTTGGCTGGCGGCGTCAACGTCGCCATCGACGTCGAGCAGGATAGGTCGTCGCCGGCTGCGTAGTAGTGCGAGGAGGGTGCGGTGAGGGGAAGCGGCCGTACAGACCTCTCGATGGGGTGTACCTCGTGGCAAGGGAGAGGGTGGCGGTCGGGGAGAGCATGACTCCTGTGGAGCTGGAACTGCGAAGCCCTGCGGCGCCTGGCTACTGCCCGCCGCCCTCGCATGGCCGCCCACACGCTCACGGCCGCCCCCTGAGTCCCCGATTCACAACGCAAGTTGGGAGGATTCAGTCCCTATCCATTCTCTTCAGGGGTACAAAACATAAATTCTATTTTCTAAAATTTTTTTTATTTCCTTTTGTATTTCTTTAAACAAAAAACATGGAACCTGTCACGCCCAGAAATTCACAATCCAGAATTTCTAAGCTGAATGTGATTAAACCTGTCCAGGACCAGCCAGGGTCACAAACGACATTGTTGCAATACAGATCCACGTCTTACAAAAATATAAAAGATTACAAATGCAGCGAAAAAGATAAAAGCGAGCTAAGCCTGAACTTGACCCTGCAGCGGGCGACTCCATTCCACAGGCATCCTTGACGGCAGCGACGAAACCAACCTCTTCGAGACATCTTCAACTGAGAAGGACTTCAACTCTGGTGTGGGGGAAGAGAGCAAGACTGAGTACTACCCACTGTACTCAGCAAGTCATACCGGAAGAGGAGGTATGATGCAGGATATATCAGGGGGCTAAAGGTTCTTTTGCATAAAGCTAGCATTTAAAGCATAGTTGAAGCAGTAAAACAGTTGCAGTAATTAATCCATATTAACCATAACTGTCCAACGTTAACACCTTGCAACAGGCCAAACCACCACCTGAACTAACCAGTTCAAAAGCTAACTAGGGTAAAACTAATCACGGTGAATCTGGTCGACCGCCCATAACCGCGGGCAGGCTATTCGAATAGTTTTACTCTGATCAGAGGTGTACAACTGTACCCACAAGACACAGCCCCACGACACGTTCCGTGCGCCGACATGCCACCACGACATACCGGAAAGAGGCCGTGACAGGACTTCGCATAACCCCTCTAACCGATCGCACCACATTAGGGTTCGCCCCCGTCCCCAGCAGGCAACGGGCAGCCCCCTTTCGTGCGCGGTGAATCCGGAAGCCGATCAACCGGACACCCGGCCGACCAACCCCATCAGCGCCCACCTCGCCTGGGTACGTCGGCTAGAGAAAAGCTACACTACAAGCCCAGCCGTTGCCCACGCTGGCTTGTGGTAAGCACGATAAATTCTTCCAGGGTTTCCCGCGAACCGGTCCTTAATCGCCATGGGCACAACTAGCAAAACCATGCACCCACAGCCCACCGTGTAGTGGATTTTAATTAGCCAACACCATTAGGTGGCATAATCCAAAGCTATTGCCAATAATCAAAGTCTATGCTTTAATGTGATTCCTTTTGTGTACTAGTAGAACTAAGCATGGCTAAGCATTCCCTAAACCAACATCTAGTCATTTAATACCCGAGTTAGCATGGCATAAGGTAACAATATAAGGCTAGGTAGTAGGACCCATCCACATGATATTGTAAAACAATGCAATATTTAATAGAAATGCGGGACATTTGTAAATTGGGTACAATATGATCAATTGTAAGCATGACTTGCCTGCTCTTGCACTGATGAGACCACAGCAACGTCTTCGAGGAACCGGGATCGACGAAACGGCCGAAATCTACGCGACAAACAGCACACAAGCAAAACATGCTATAGACTACTGAAACAGAGAACAAAACCTTTTTAATGGATTCTATGCATTTTATGAATTTACTGAGACTTGATGGACTTAAACGGACTCGGATGAATTAGTTATGTTTTAGAAGATTCTCTGTGTTTTACTATTAAAGAAAAACCCTTAATCAATTTATTGCGCAATATTACCCCAGGGCTGACGTCAGCAAGGCGGGGGCGGCGCCGACATGCGGGCCCCACGGGTCAGCGACTCGAGAGAGAGAGGAGGGAGTACTGGCAGGCGGGGCCACCGGGCGGTGGCTCGTGGGGAGGAGACGCCCGGTCGGCTCGGCTCGGCCTCAAACCGGCCGACCGGTTATGGCGAGGGCGGCGCGCGCGCGCGCACGGTCCGCGGCGACGGCAACCGGCGGGGGAGCGGCGGCGGACGACGCAAAGGCGGCGGCGGCGGCGGCGCACGGAGGCAGCGGGTGGCAAAGAGGGAGAGATGAAGGGCCCGGTGCTCACAAGGAGTCCGGCGACGCGGGGAGGCGACGGCTAACGGCGACGAGACGGGCGAATCTGATGGACGGCGAACGGGAAGCGGGAGGACCTAGAGAGAAGGTTGGGAGGGGTTAGAGGGAGGGAGGTGGTCCATGGGCACGACATAGCGGCCGAAGGCGGCTGCAATGGTGGAAGCTCACCGGAGTGCGAGGAGATGCGAGCTCGGCGATGGAATTGGAGGAGAACGGCGGACGAGGTGGACCTCGGGATGGCGGACGCGGCGGCGCCGATGGCGGGGTCGGCGGCGACCCTAGCGGCTGCTAGGGCGGCCGGAGCGGTGGAGATGGCGGCGGCGGTGCGGCACGGTGCGAGGGCGATGGGAGCTCGGGAGCGGACGGCGAAAGAGGAAAAAAAGGTGGAGAGAGGCGCGGTGGTGGTTATATAGAGGTGGGGAGCCGGACGTGGCCGGGAGCGGCGGTTCCGCGGCGACGACGTGGAGAGTGGAGGAGGAGAGAGAGGGGGAGAGGATTTCAAATCGAATCCGTCCGTGCGGGCGCGCGCGCGTGGGCGGGGAGAGGGCAGGGCGTGGGGCGCGACTGGGGGCTGTGGGCGGGAGTGGGGCGGGATGCGGAGGAGCGGCGGCGTGGGGCGGTTCGGCGGCGCGATGGTGGCGCTGCCGGAGGTTAGGGACGACCGACAGGTGGCCACCTGTCGGCGCCCGGGAGGAGAGGGAGGCCGGATGAACTTCGGGAGTGGGAGGGAGGAGCGGGCCGGCGCGGAAGAAATGGGCCGGCGGCCCAAGAAAAAGGAAAAAGGAGGGAAAAGAAAAGATAAAAGGAAAAAGGATTTTCCCAGGGATTTAATATTGCACTTTGCTTATTTTAATTGGTTAAAATTATTTCCAAGGCTCTGAAAAATTCACTAAAATTCCTGTTAGCATATTTTGACATGTAGAATCCAAGAAAAATTCCACATGCCGATCCGATTATTATTTGCATTTTTAATTTAGGGTCCTCTCTCTAGGTTAAATAAACAATTTCTTCGGATGATTTATTTTAAATTTTTAAAGCTGGAAAGGGGAACTTCAGGGCGCGACAGAAGCCCACCAACCGGCTGTTACAAGTAGGGGTAGACGGCTGGTTCATATTCAAAAAGTGGGGGTAAAGCTGTAAATCCTAAAAAGTGAGGGTAAAACAATAATTGGGTTTGAAAGTGGGGGAATAGATGCAATTTTCCCTTTTAAAAATGGTTTTCACCAACGTTGCAAGTTGGTCCAACCGGATGTGGGGATCACATGTCAGTGGGTATGTATCAGTAGGCCGATGGGTAACAGCAGCTCGAGGAGGTTGTGGAACTCACTAGGGATGGAGGCGACGACTCTGTGGCCTCATCTTGTTGGCAGGAGTCCCCTAACACTACGACGTGAGCCTCCCCTCCCATCGCCATCGCTACCAATGTTGCGAGCAACCCCTCTCTTTCTCACCCCCTCTCTCCTTTCCCACACCTCCACACAAGCTCGAGTGGGGACAATAGTAGGAAAAGGCGCGATGACGACGGCGGAGGAAGCCGCCTCTCCTCATCTTCCCCTCCAGACATCATCCCCATCCCACCTACTTCAGTCCTTCACAGTCACCGTCCATCTTGCCGTCTGCGATCCCGGTAGGGGAGGAGTGGTCTGACACCATCTCTCTCATTGGGCCACGCACGTCACTGATGCTCGAGCCTCTGCCGGCAAACCCATATGAGCCAGCAGCCTCGTCATCGACAGTCGACCACCGTCTTGCTCCTCTGTCCACCAGGATTGTGCGGATCTGGGCTCATCATTCCAATCGACCCTAAACTTCGTGTCGGGCCATGCCGCCCCAGCATGCCGAGGTGGCAGCCCAAGCACGACACGGCTGTCGGGCTAGACCGGCACGGGTACGAGTCGGGCCGTGCCAAATCACCGAGCCTTGGGCTGAGCCATATGACCATCTATATTCATAGGTACGAATAATAGATCTGCCTAATCAAAAGCACAAGTATATACTGCCCCTGAGCAAGGCGATGCTACTTGTATGTGACTGTACGTGACACTGGCTGAAGGACAAGGAGTTGCAATTTGGCTAGTATCTGAGGCAACGCCATCCTCACAATTCACCCCAATCCACACACTCACCTCCCGCCCTCTCTCCGGCCACACAAACCGCGGCTAAAACCAATGGAACAAAACAAGAAGCCATCGGCACCAAGACCAGGTAGCCGCAGCGAGAGGAGAGCGCGAGCAGAGCAAGCAACCAAGCAGCAGCAGCGATGGCCGCCGCAGCCACGACACCCTCCCCCCTGCTCCTGCTCTCCCGCCAGCAGGCGGCGGCCTCGCTCCAATGCGGCCTCTCCTTCCGGAGGCAGCCCGGCAGGCTCGCCGGCGGGTCGTCGGCCCCGAGCGTGCGGTGCATGGCGGCCGTCGACACGGCCTCGGCGCCCGCGGCGACGGAGGCTAGCAAGAAGAGCAGCTACGAGATCACCACGCTGACGACGTGGCTGCTGAAGCAGGAGCAGGCCGGGACCATCGACGGCGAGATGACCATCGTGCTGGCCAGCATCTCCACGGCGTGCAAGCAGATCGCCTCGCTGGTGCAGCGCGCGCCCATCTCCAACCTCACCGGCGTCCAGGGCGCCGTCAACGTGCAGGGCGAGGACCAGAAAAAACTCGACGTCGTCTCCAACGAGGTAAACGACTAAATTATCAGTAGCTCGTCGTGGTTAGTGCGCGAACCACCGCAACAAGCGCGACCGACCATAAGCTGAGCGCTATGCGCGCTGCAGGTGTTCTCCAACTGCCTCAAATCGAGCGGGCGCACCGGCGTGATCGCGTCGGAGGAAGAGGACGTGCCGGTGGCCGTGGAGGAGAGCTACTCGGGCAACTACATCGTGGTGTTCGACCCGCTCGACGGCTCCTCCAACATCGACGCCGCCGTCTCCACCGGCTCCATCTTCGGCATCTACAGCCCCAATGACGAGTGCCTCGCCGACATCGCCGACGACCAAAATGTAACGCGTTCTCGATCGCCTAGCAATCGCTCATGCACACACTGACACGGTGCTAACAGAACGAAACGCCTCTGTCCGCGCGCGTCGCGTGCCTGCAGCTTGACCAGGTGGAGCAGAGGTGCATCGTGAGCGTGTGCCAGCCGGGGAGCAACCTGCTCGCCGCCGGCTACTGCATGTACTCGAGCTCGGTCATCTTCGTGCTCACCATCGGGACAGGGGTGTACGTGTTCACGCTGGACCCGATGTACGGCGAGTTCGTGCTGACGCAGGAGAAGGTGCAGATCCCCAAGGCCGGCAAGATCTATGCCTTCAACGAGGGCAACTACGCGCTCTGGGACGACAAGCTCAAGAGCTACATGGACAGCCTCAAGGAGCCCGGGCCGTCCGGGAAGCCATACTCCGCGCGCTACATCGGCAGCCTCGTCGGCGACTTCCACCGCACGCTGCTCTACGGCGGCATCTACGGCTACCCCAGGGACCAGAAGAGCAAGAACGGCAAGCTGCGGCTGCTGTACGAGTGCGCGCCGATGAGCTTCATCGTCGAGCAGGCCGGCGGCAAGGGCTCCGATGGCCACCAGAGGATACTTGACATCATGCCTACTGAGGTATAAATATGCACAACACATTATATGCGTAGTGTTATTAATGGATTAATCTACGAGTAGACTTAGAAATCGAAATGTGTCTATATAATTGATTCGTTTGTGAATGTGTCGTGCAGATCCATCAGAGAGTGCCACTGTACATCGGGAGCGTGGAGGAAGTGGAGAAGGTCGAGAAGTTCTTGGCTTGAATGCAAGTTTCATATACGGGGGTGTTTCTTAAAAGGAAGTATTGTAACTAAATTATAATATGCTTGTAGAAATTTTCTTTTCTGATGGGCGAATTAAACCCATCGTGAAGGATTTCATCCCCTACTGCTGTTAGGTCGAGGCTCCTTCTCACTAGTCCTGAAAACAGTCGACAAACATCCTAAAGCATTTCTGTAGCCAACTATTTTTCACGGAAACGGTTGAGCCCAAAACAAAGATAATATTGGAAATTGAAAATGGAACTGTTAGGACGAAAACATACATTTATCGATCAGAACCGACAATTCTTGTCAGAAACTCTGATCTATAAAAATCGCATATGTAAGACGTAACAATATATAAAGAAACCAGCCTACACCTTATTTGATAGAAAGAACCCTCCTAAATATCTTATGAATTTTGAACAATTTAATTCCTTTAAGATTGGTGCATACATCCCCAAACCTTACATGATTGAATCAACCGCTCACTCGATGCTTCCCGTTGCCACCGCCCTGCAGCCCGGCCTCGCCAGCTGGCTGGAAGACGTTAACAGTGCCGGTGAGCCCAACCCCCTCCCCGGCCAACATCCCCATTACCATCCTCTCCTCCTACTCAAGCCGTTGGCTACCGGCTGCGAGGTGCCGCGCTCCGTCCTTTTCCCCATCTCTAGTGGCTTCTCGCCGCCTCCTAACCACAAATTTGCTCCAGTATACCACTCTCTTTCATCCCCACAGCTCCAGCGTCGTTGTTGTCACCTCGTCACTTACTTGTGTCCACCACCTCCTACTTCCATCCATCTAAACACATGGATCTCCTCCTTTCCCCCTCTTCCTCCCACCGCCACCTAACCTGGGGCCCTAATTCGTTGCTACTCCACTAGAGTTTACAGTGTCACCCGTGCCGAAGAAGAAAGGGAGATCATCGTAGCTAGAAGAGAAGGGTCTATAGCACAAATCGCGAAGCACATCTAATGATCCAAAACTACAAGATTTGGGGATGTTTTTTTTATCAACAAAAAGTTAGTGATTCAGTATATAATATAAAATGACCATAAGTTTATGCTTACATTGTAAAACATGTGAACGCTCGGCGTACTCAGAGTAGAAATTCGGAGTGATGAGTTTCTGTGCTATAGGCCAGAGGAGATGTAGGTTCATTTTTCACTTGGAAAAGAACTTATCAAATTTTGGTAATTTTACCACAATCAAAGTATATTAAGATAATAAGGTAAGGATGCAACGATGTTTAGTTTAACACATTACTAAGATTTTGTAGTATCTAGAGTAGAAACTTCCCGAATTACCATAATAATAATAATAATAATGCATTGGTAATAGTATGTTTAATCTACTGCCATATTAAATTTTGATAATACCAAAATTCAAAAAGGTAGTCGTTTTAAATATACTTTTTAAAAAATAAAATAGCAATAAAGTGAACCAAAACATTGTAACTACTCCCTCCGTTTTAGGTTATAAGACTTTCTAGCATATGGACAATGCTAAAAAATCTTATAACCTGAAACGGAGGAAGTAAAGTTCACAATAGATATATGGCAATTTCTGTATTTAACATGACAGAAGGAATTCAGCAAATGTAACCAGAGTCCCATGCCGTTTGGATCCACAGGGCCATAAGTACTAGAAGGCACTGGATGATTCGGCCCAGGCGGCCAGGCGCCCAGTCTCAGGTGTGTTCCAGTCCATTCTTGAATTATCAGGATCCCACCTCCCAACGGCGCCCACAGCCCCTATAAATCCGGCCTCCCCTCCCCGCTGCGGCCCAGACAAAGATCGAAAGCAACTCGCAATCCTTTGTGCTCACATCGACACATCCCAAGCTTCCCAAGCACACACTGTTTTAGTGTTGACAAACACAGCCTTCCTTCTCGCCCAAATCCGTCAACCATGTCGCTGATCCGCCGCGGCAACGCGTTCGACCCCTTCTCCCTCGACCTCTGGGATCCCTTCGACGGCTTCCCCTTCGGCTCCGGCAGCAGCAGCAGCGGCAGCCTCTTCCCTCGCGCCAACTCCGACGCGGCGGCCTTCGCCGGCGCGCGCATCGACTGGAAGGAGACGCCCGAGGCGCACGTGTTCAAGGCGGACGTGCCGGGGCTGAAGAAGGAGGAGGTCAAGGTGGAGGTGGAGGACGGCAACATCCTGCAGATCAGCGGCGAGCGCAGCAGGGAGCAGGAGGAGAAGTCGGACAAGTGGCACCGCGTGGAGCGCAGCAGCGGCAAGTTCCTCCGCAGGTTCCGCCTCCCCGAGAACACCAAGCCGGAGCAGATCAAGGCGTCCATGGAGAACGGTGGCGGCTCACCGCTCACCGTGCCCAAGGAAGAGCCAAGAAGCCCGACGTCAAGTCCATCAGATCTCCGGCTAGAGCCCCGTTTGTTATTGCTGCTTCTCCTCAACGCTGCAATTGATCTCCTCCTTGGTACTCTGCTGTGTCGTGAGGGACACAGTCCAAAATGTGTGTGAATGATCATGTGTTTATGAATGTGTGGTCTCCTCCAAGGGTCCGAAAATGTGTTTGTCTCCTATGCTTTTATGTACGGGAAATAAACTTTAAGCTTGATTAATGTACCAATGTTTGAGTTTTTCTGAGCCTTTTGGAATGGAAACTGGGAAGGCCAGTTCGGTTCTACAACATTGTGTTCTGGAGCTCGGTTGATTTTAGAAGATCAGTTCTGATTATTATCCAGCATAACTAATATACGCTGAATCTCTCTCATTTTCTTCTTATAAGAGACGTAATAACAGAATCCGAATCGACCGTCACAATACTATGCCGGTGAATTAGCAAGACTACCAACGCAATCACAAAGGTATGGACAAACGAAGAAGCGGCAAGAACAATGTACGCACCTGGCTGATGGCATGGTACACTTCCCGGATTCATTCTCCTGCCACCATGGACTTATCCAGCGTTAAGACTATAATGCCAATTGCCACAACCCAACGAAGCGCAATGATCATAATCTCTGCACAGAAATACCAAGTACTCCCTCCGTACCCAAAAAAAAAAAAAAAGACAAACCCTGGTTTCCGTGTCCAACGTTTGACCGTCCGTCTTTATTTGAAAAAAAAAATATGAAAAAAACTAAAAAAAACAAGTCACGTATAAAATATTAATCATGTTTTATCATCTAACAACAATAAAAATACGAATTATAAAAAAATTTCATTTGACCGTCCGTCTTATTTGAAAAAAAAAATATGAAAAAAACTAAAAAAACAAGTCACGATATAAATATTAATCAGTTTTATCATCTAACAACAATAAAAATACGAATTATAAAAAAATTTCATATAAGACGGACAGTTAAAGTTGGATAGCGAAACCCAAGGGTTTGACTTTTTTTTAGGACGGAGGAGTAATACACAGGAAACTTACCAGCCTGTCCGAGTAAAAAAAAAAAAAACCAGCCTGACGATTGTGCGTCGACTCGCGTTCAAACAGGGGATTAGGAAGAGGGCAACACGAGCCCCTTCACCAACAATCTGCGCGAGGCGCATAGGGTCTTGACTCTTGAGGTTGAGGCGGTGTTTGGACACAGGGACTTAACTTTAGTCTCTGTATTAGACACTAATTAGAGTATTAAATATAGACTACTTATAAAACTAATTATATAAATAAAATCTAATTGCCGAGATAAATTTTTAAGCCTAATTAATCCATAATTAGAGAATGTTTACTGTAGGCATCACATAGGCTAATCATGAATTAATTAGACTCAATAGATTCGTCTCGCGAATTAGTCCAAGATATAGATGAGTTTTATTAATAATCTATGTTTAATATTTATAATTAGTGTCCAAACATCTGATGTGATAGGATTTAAAAGTTTTAGTCCCATCTAAACAGGTCTGAGGCCCCCTGCCTCTGCCAACGCCGTGGGACCACGAGAGAGAACGGAAGGGGAGGAGAAGAAAATAATTGGCGCCGCCTCTTCAGGACCCCTAGCCCGCTTGAGCATCCAAGATGGAGAACGGCTAACGGAACCAGCCATGCAGGCGATTTGATCGCCGGCGAGGCCGCGAGGGATGGTGGCGGTGATGGATGAAGTCTTTGTGTCAGTGACAAAAGACATGTTGCCTTTGAAGGATAGAGGACTTTGAATCTCCATTATGGACCAAATGGTGGGCTCCACCTTCTCTTGGCGAAGAGTGAAGCACATGGTCCCGGAACAGGATTAGGACAATTAGATCTATTTACCCTAGTCGGATTTGCTATTTAGCCCACATGTTTCGTAACATGAAAGTTTTCATGTAGAAGTTTTCAGATGAATTTTCAATAAAATCATTTCATATGAATAAAGTTTAAAAAAGTTTTGAGAAAAAGAAAGTGCGCTAGAAACAATCTCGTGCTAAAGAAAATACCCTCATATTAGTTGATCTATAACAGGTTGTGACATGATGCCCTTATTTGTTCGATTGAAGGTTTGGATGAGATTGCCAAAGACATGCGGCCTTGCGTTTTTTTTGGCTGAAAATCTAAGATGTTTGTGCCATAGCAAAGTATCCACTTTTTATACGTCAGAGATTAATAGTTGTGAATATCATGCATGTTCTGCATGAGCTACCACCGTTGCATAAATAGAAGTTCTATTTTATGGATTATTAGAAGTAGAAACTCCTTAATCATAACAGAGCTCATGTTTATATTTGAGACTTTCTACTACACATTTGACAGAAAATACCACTTAAAAATCTTATAATTTTTGAGCCATTAGATCGCTTTCGATTGGTGCAGATATCCAAAACCCTAATCCTTTTATCTTTTATCTTTTGTTCCTTTGTCCTTGGACAACGCTCAATGCTCTCATCATCGCTTTTATCTTTTGTCCTTTGTCCTTGGACAACGCTCCTTTTTCCTATGTCCTTAGACAACGCTCAATGGCTCCATCATCGCTGCATGCCTCTGTTGCCACCTCAATCCAATGGTGGTGAGGTGCCCCTGCCACGCCATCTCCTAAACTCGTCCTCTACTTTGCCCCTAACACTGACCCACCGTATGCTATCGACCCTGCGGCTTTGACGGTGCCGTCGTTGCCTCGCCACCCACTCATCCCGTTGTACATTGTCGGGCCGTCACCTCCACGATCATCCCTCTAAACCACCTTCCCCTTCTCTCTCAGCCCCAACCTAAACCCAAACCTATTTGCCGGAGTTTAGGTTGTTATCAATGTTGGAGAAGAAAGAAATGAGGTTGTTGGAGTTGAGAAGAAAAACACATGAAGTACGAATCGCAAATCACAATATTAGCAATTTCGTATATTTAGTTAGTTCAGTCGTGCCTAGTTATGGAATAATTTCTTAGTCTGATCTGAAAACGGAAATCCTATAGGCCTTGTTCAGTCCGATCTGAAAACGTAAAAACCTATAGGCATCTTTTCGAAACAAGTGAAATTTTGGGACTGCTGTTGGAATCGAATCGATTGCTGTGAAAATGCTGAAACAGTGAAATTTGTGGACTTATGTGGAAATTGAGCTCTCAATTTCCAAAATGAACTCCTCCAGTCTTGAGAAGAAGGATTCAAGAACCAAAGGCTAAAAGTACTGAAACATCCGAATCAAAATGGCAGAATATACCGGAGATTAGATTAAACAAACAAATGTAGGACTAGTATAACCTCAGGTCGTTCACAAAACAAGGAAAAGTCTTTATTGCTCACTTCCAACACAGCTTTGAACTTTTCACAGCATAAACACTGAGGACCAGATTTGACGCTTTTATTTACTGCAATTGATCACAAAACCGAAGGCTCGAATCGAAGCTCTCCACCTGCATGTCCACCCGAAGTTTTCTACTAGCCGGTAACCTGGATGGACTTGACGTCGGGCTTCTTGGCGCCTCCTTGGGCACGGTGACGGTGAGCACCCCGTTCTCCATGGACGCCTTGATCTGCTCCGGCTTGGTGTTCTCCGGCAGCCGGAACCTGCGGAGGAACTTGCCGCTGCTGCGCTCCACGCGGTGCCACTTGTCCGTCTTCTCCTCCTGCTCCCTGCTGCGCTCGCCGCTGATCTGCAGGATGTTGCCGTCCTCCACCTCCACCTTGACCTCCTCCTTCTTCAGCCCCGGCACGTCCGCCTTGAACACGTGCGCCTCGGGCGTCTCCTTCCAGTCGATGCGCGCGCGGCGAAGGCCGCCGCTCGGCTAATCTAAAAACGATTTCATCTGTGGCTTCAAGTGTATCGATCACTTATGTGAGGTGTAATTACTGGGTTTTGGTGTGCTCTGGTTCCTTTCAAGTGTGTTGTTGCCGCTCGAAACTTACTCCGCTAATGTAAAACGGTAAAACCTGTTGTCTCATTATGAAAGTGAACATATTATGTTTACTACTACTCTACTTAGTCAATTTTCTTCACCTTGATTAGTGTAAATATGAATCTTAATTCTTATGTCTTAAGAAATTAGCACATGTGAAGCCTCCAGGTGCAATATTTCTCGATCGCGAGACGCACAATGCGTGAGAAATTCAGCTGGTTATACTCAAATATATGAATATATCTAGCAGCAGCTCATGGAGATTCAGGAAACTTGGCATCCCTAATCCCTACCATTTCCATTCTTCCGAGATGACAGTTCAATACAATACAGTAATCTCCTGTAAGTTTCTTATTAACTTGACATGTAGTAGTAATAATTTGACGTAGCATAAGATACATAGACACCCAAAAATGTCCTCCCATTAGCTAGCCGATTGGAGCCGAAACACCGCAGGAATGAATTTACATAATCTGCAAAGAATAAATGAATGTTGCCTCCACAAGAAAACCAGCGCAGTGTGGCGTTTTCAAGAGCAGCCGTAAGTCGAAGCCCTATTCTGAATCGTAGAAATCACTGGGCATGGTGTAATTACATCGACGTCCAACATCTGTACCACCCTGTGCATTGTAGGCCGCCTCCTCTGGCAAAGAACTTACACATTGTTTGGCAGAGAAGTAGAGCATCCAAGGTCTCAATCTGCACTCCTCACAATATGGATCGACAATTTCCCTCTCCCGATTCTCACCGACCAGGAAATTCAACTGCCACAGAGCAAGTAGATTATTTCAAGAATACATTAAATCAATTGAAGCATACGTAATTCATATCAGAAAACTCTGGATATGAATGAAGGGCATAAAGTCATACATACCCATCCAACAATGTTCAATCCCTTCTCAATAAATGATGCATCAGTAGGTCGTTTTCCGCTTAGTATTTCAAGTAGCAAAACTCCAAAACTGTAGACGTTCAGTCTTTTCAGTGGCTCTGCCACTTTGCATATACTCTGGATTTTAATTTTGCAAATTAGCTCAGAGCATATGAAATTATATATCGTAAAATAAAAATCCAGAGATGCAATAAGGTGCGTAAGCATTTGTTATATGCTGTTATTTTCCCACAATGAATGAAACAGAACAGTTTTAACATACCTGGTGCAAGATAGCCAAAAGTTCCTGCAACTATTGTAGTAATATGCGGATTTGTCATCCTCTAATAGCTTTGCGAGTCCAAAGTCTGATACACGAGCCTCAAAATTGCCGTCTAGTAAGATGTTGCCTCGATTTAATATCACGATGTATTATTCGCAGGTGAACAAATCATGATGCAAATAAGCCAGGCCTTTTTGCAGCTCCAAGTATTATGTTAATACGTGCATCCCAGTCCAACTGTTCAGATTTTTCTGTCAAGATTGAAGATAGATGAGATATTAGGACTTGATGTTAAAAAATAAAATGTGATGAAGTCTGCTAATGTAAGACCTAATTATACGTTGTTATAAAAATTCAATGCATATATTACACAAGCATATGGAATATAAATGGTAATATCATGGTTAAGGTTTTCACTCTTATCTCAATTGTTTAGATCCAGATGTAATTGAAGAATGAACAGAGGTGTATTAAATAATAAAGTATAATTCTCAGACTCGCTGCAATGTAAAATTGGAATCACCATGAGTAGACAACATCTTCTGTCCTTGTGTCCTAGTATGTTATATACAACCCTCTACTCGTACTACATAATAGCTGAAGTCCCATGCCCATGACTACTAAGTAGCATTCCATTTTTGTTACAAGAGCAGAAATAATATCCATCGTGGAATCTGTAGCTGCTAATTCAGATGGAGGTCTGAACATGCCACAAAATAGCCAAATGGGTTGATCAAGAACTTAAAAATGAACAACTTTGTTGCCCCCACAGTGGCACAATTTTCACATACTTAAGTCTTCATCTCCCACTTGGCTATTGCATTCTGTGTCTAGCGACATTAGCTAGTATTGCCCGTTGTACTTGTACCTCTTTCCAATAGGTAGATTGAATGTAACTATAGTACTATACTATCCTATGTTCTAAAATTCAAAATTATATGTATACTCCTCATGGAAGAATAGTAATTTGCAAGAGAGCATCAATCCATACTGATAGCCAAGCCACACATATAAAAGATCTATGCACCCTTAGAAGATAACACCACCCCAGAGTGGTGGTGGAATGGCAGACTCCACATCACCACTAGGTTCTTTCATATCCATTAACTGAATCACCTCAAATCCTAATTAATGTTGGCTTTGAACACATACTTAACTCCTTACTGAGGAAGACAAACTAAAACTGTTAACAATTGGAAGAATGCAATAAATAAAATAAAGAGAAGTAGAAAACTGAACATGCTCACCATGTAGCACCTCATCTAGGTTTCCACCTGGAAGATAGTCATATATCAATAGCTTTGATGAGGGAGAATTGCAATAGCCACGGAGATTGACCAAATAGCGATGCTTAACACTTCCCAGTATCTCAAGTTCTCTATCAAAGAACTGACAAGCCCTTCATTTGTTTTCATTATCCTTTTCAATGCAAAAACATTACCGTCATCCATTGCAAGTTTATAAAACCGTCCGAAGCCCCCTACTCCAATGATATTCTCATCATCCATCGGTCTCTAGTTTCTGAGGATTTCTTTAGTGGAGTAAGGGAGGTCCCCGTGGAACATCACAATGGAAGAGCCTAAAAGAAAACAAGCAAGATTATAAGGACCGCAGAAATGAAATGATTCGCATAGCATATTCAATGACATGGTTACCTCCACATAGCTCCACCCTGAAACCATGAATATCTTTCTTTTCCAAAATTTTTGTACAGAAAGCAACCCCAAGAAACACATCAAAGCGACCAACAGAAGAGCTCCTACTGTTGCTACTGCACTTATAACAAGTCTGGTAGAATTCTTCCCGTTTCTTCTATGATGAAGTCGTCTGCCATATTATAAGCAGAAACATAAGTCATAGGTTCATGAAAGCAACTGAAAAAAGAAAGGATCAATTTACACTTTACAGAACCCAAAACTGCCAGAAAGTATATTTCCTAGTCAAATATAAAAAGCAACTGATACTGATGATTGATATTGATGGATAAAATATTAATATAAACATTGAAATCTTGCTAACCATTTAACTATTACAAAAAAATGTTTGAAGCATGAAAAAAGGTATGTAGACAGTTTTAGAAACATCTGGTACCTGCGGAAGGTGGCAGAGGGCCATTTGATGGTGACTGAAGTGCGTCTTTGCACACCGAGTTAATCTGCTTCCCACATAAACCACGGTTCCCGATGAAGCTGCATTGCAACATGCAAAATCATATGATATATTACAAGTGTGATGTAGTGTAGCGCATCATGAAGAGGTGAACAAAAGCACTCTATCACATGACATCCCCCACCTCTACTTGCCTCAAATATACATATTGAATTAGACAAGAAATAAACAACATAGAGAAGATAACTCACGAAGTTTCATTAAAATTAACAAGTGAACCATCAGATGTATTGCTCCTGTCAGGAAATTCATAGAAACATTGCTGCACAGGTGAAATTTCTTATTTAATTTGCCGCACAAAGTTAGAATAAAAATTCAATGGTTTATCAAGATAAAAAAACACCACAATGATGTAAGCTTGGCCAGCTTATCAAGAGAGGGTGAATCGATCCGCTCAACGTATTGCTGGATAAGTCCCTGAAGGGGAAAAACATATTCCAGAAATATGAGTAATTCTCTAAAAGTGACAAACGAATTCATTGGCATCCAGTGCACTTAATTTTATATCAGAACTTGGTGTAGGATAAGTCCCTGAAGGGAAACATATTCCAGAAATATGAGTAATTCTCAATGACAAACGAATTCATTTGCAATCAGTGCACTATTTTTATATCAGAACTTTTGTTGATTGTTTCAGTGAAATGGTACGTTTCTGATGCATAGATTGAACTAATCAGACAGGGGAGTCAGTCTGATGTGAAATGGACAGCCAGGAAAAGACATGGTTGATGAGGTAATAAATGATTAAAAAAAAAAGCAACCAGAAACCCACCCAAAACTTACAGTGTACCAAGTTCCACCAGATCACCAAACTCTGAAGGGATATGCCCACTTAAATTAATTTCCTTGATAATACCTGCAGGTCATCTCACAATCAGAACACAAAACGTAAAAAGTTGCATCAATTAAAATTGCATAACAGTATGAATGTTATGAATATTTTTTGCAAGATATGTGTACAAATGCTGGAAAAACAGTAGTACTTAGAAACTTACAGTTGTTGTAACTTGGTACAGTTTCCCAATTCTGGAGGAGTGAGCCATACAAGCTATTCCCTTGCAGTGATCTAATGACATTAAAATAGAATTTTTCAGATGCTGAAAGAAAAGAGTAAGCAAAGAACGCTATCAACACACACTACAGAGCTTTCCAACTGATTTAACCTTCCAATTTCTGGAGGTATGCGCCCAACTAACTTGCTGATATGCAAGAATCCTAAACAAAAGATATTGATGGTCAGATATATTTATAACAATGGAAGCTATGAAGTTATCCATTCCCTTCCCCTTCCTATTAGAAAATGCCATCTTAAAAACGAAAACCATTATTACTGAGCAAAAAATAAAGCCAGGTTGGAAATTCTAAGCATTTTCACAATATTTATGTAGGGTTTATTTTGTCTTACAGACTAAACTTACTCTCTTGGTGTGAGAGTCACATTCCAACACCCTTCCCAATTGCAAGGCATCCACATCTTTTCACGCCAGTGAGGAAATAATCCATCAGAAGTTGTACTGCCTTCCTTGAAAGCAGAAGTGGCTTCACCTGTAGGAAACCGTCCAAAAGAATCATGTACAATGAGCACAAGCATTGTCAAAATTGTAGCACACAGAAGACCAACCATAACTATTGAAATGTCACTACCATCTGAACTTAGTGCCTCTTGCTTCACCGAAGCACAAGTGTGCAGAATTAACAAAAATTAAGAGGAAAACCTGGGCTGTTTTCATCAGAAAAGAGCCCATTTTTCACCAGGTTGTGGAAGCATATAAGAATCACCGCAGCTTCATTACAGAGGTCATCGGGTGAGGTTATTACCATGGCATCCTCTTTTATGGGAATGAAACCCACATGTAGATGTGCCCCTGGTGAGGGAGCAAAGTCTGCTGCACTGTTAGTGGAAAACAGGAAAACATAATCAGCAATCAATGCAAATATCAATAAAACCGAGCCAACAATAAAGATATGCAGATAAATGCAGTACATGTGACACATCAATCCTCTTTAGCAAATGGCGACATAGAAACCAAACATGACAATTTATAATAAAAAATTTATGTGGTCCTCACAAAATTGTTTAATTGGTATTTGAATTATAGAACCTGCAATTGAAATTTCCCAAATATCTAAAAAAAAATTTAGACAGCCGTTATTTCCGAAAACTTGTCACCCAATTACTTGTAAAGATCAACATCTTCAAGATTATTCTGAAAAAAGAAAAAAAGGACCCACTTAGTTACGAGAAGAACAACAAAGCATTACTAATTCCAGCTCGCAAACGCCAAACGCAAGCACGATCCAGTCATCGAAGTAAAGCCGCCGCAACTGCCCCGCCGACCGCACTAAACAAAAAGTAGGATACAGCCACAAACCCAAAACCCACAAGCCCCCGGACGCTACCGAACGAAACCGATGCACACCATTTTGAGCGCCGCTGCCGCGCATCACCAGCTCCACTCAGCAACACACAAGGCTGGCGACGGACGCACGGGCTCACCGCAGGCGCACGAATCGCGGCAATCCGGCGCAGGACGGGGGAGCGGGGCAGTTTTTACCTGCGCTGCCTGACCTGCTGCACGCTCTGCACCGGACAGTTTCGGACGGCGATCCGCGTCGGCGCTGGCGACCGGCGAAACGAGGACGACGACGGACGACGAGGTCGTCGGCCGAGCGAAGCGGCAGTGAGGAGGAGCGGCGAGGGAGAGAGGCGAGAGATTAGGCGGACCAGGCTGCGCCCTGTGTATGTGGCTGCCGAAGGGAGAGAAGAGGAAGGTGCCGCGGGGGGGGGGGCGGGGGGGGGAGGAGTGTAGTGAGAGAGAGAGAGAGAGAGAATGCGGTTTTGTCGCGTGGCGGCGTGGCGTGGCGCGAGCAACGGACACGGGAACGACAAGCTAATAGTAATTCCCCCCGCCTCGTTGACTAGCTTTGCCTCGACGCAAAGCTGCTTTTTACGTTTCTTCTTCTTCTTCTTCTTCGCCGTTCTTTTTTTTTTTCCTTTCCTTCTCTTTTCGTTCACATTTATTGGTCATTTAGGTTGTGCGTGCCTTTGCGTCTAGCGGTACTTGTGTGGCATGCTGAGTGAAAATGACCGTGCCAATTGGGGACGGCAGCGATAGATTCCCATGCCTGACCGTGCTAGCCTTTGGGACGAATTAAATTCTGAACAATCAGATGATAAACTACAGGTATTTTTCTCTCCCTTTTCCTATCGCCTCCCATGTGCTTCCCAACTTCAAATAGGCGAAGTAGGCCGAGTTATTTGCAGCTGTGTCAATAGTATTGGTTAGGAGTAGTTAATTTGTTAAGTCGGATAGACCTTCAAGATAGATTAATTGAGCCAATGTTTTTGTTTCAATTTGCAGCTATTGGACCTGCGATTAGGACAAAATTTCTACAGAATATCAGCTTTAAACTAGATAGAGCATGTCAGTCTGTCACTGGAAACTACACGCGCGCTGTCACTTCTCCATGATACTGAAGAAGTCAGTGACTAAGCGGCGTATCGTATTGGTAGATATTAGCGTATTAGGTAAAGTATTGATTGTGCGGCCACCTACGGGTACAATTTATACCAAAGCCTAGTTGAAGCAGACGACGGTCGCTGGTGGCGGGCCCGAGCCTGACCGACGAGCGCGACCCAGAGTTGCTGAGCTGGTGCTGTCTCATAACCCGTTGTCCATCTGCTCTCGATTACCCT
This sequence comes from Oryza longistaminata, assembly GCA_009805545.1. Classification (NCBI taxonomy): domain Eukaryota; kingdom Viridiplantae; phylum Streptophyta; class Magnoliopsida; order Poales; family Poaceae; genus Oryza; species Oryza longistaminata. The sequence goes on along the minus strand of CM020180.1, from coordinate 18,935,957 downwards.
TCCCCAATTCGGCCAGGCCCAACCGCCTGTTTTTTCACCCTTCCACACCCACTGCCCCCCGTTTTTACTCTACTCCTGCTACCGTTGAAGCGTCTCAACTTCCGTTGACGATTGGTTGGTTGATTGCTTTCTCTCCCTAGTCCCTAAAGCTGCTTCCCACTAATGTTAAAAGTCACCGGTAGTAGTTAGTACATGTCCTGAAAAATTTAGCCAAAGAAGATACTAGTCTTGGGGTTAAACCCACCCAGGCAGGCAGGCAGGCACACAGAGACGATGGGAACACTGGCAAGTCTCCGGCACGGCATCATTTTCTTTCTCTTCCATCTCGCTACCTTGCCCCCCAAAGGCGATTCGGCGGAACACGGCGATGAGGAGCCGCCGCCATACTGCACGAGGACCCAGCAAGCCCAAGACCGTGAGGCGAGCGCACGCAATCAATCGTGGACGCCACCACCCACACCACGCCGCCCCTTGCGCACGACGCACCGAAGGACCCATCCTGCCGCCGCTGGTGCGCGCAACGCTGCTACGGGCTAACGTCGCGAATCCAGATCCGGCTACTACGTGCACTCATCGCGCGGGCTTGGGAAACGCGAGCTTTCCGAGCTCCATGTGCGTGTCGCGCCCCAAGAAGCGAAGCGGCGGTGTGGCGCGCCGGCCAGGCTACCGCGATTCGCAGAAGCGGACCGGCAACGGAAGAGGCGTCAGGGCTTGCCCATAAATCAGCACCCGCAGAGGCCAAAAGATAGGTTAAAAGTGGCAAATTAACTTTGTAGGGCAGCGGAAAATGATGAAGAGGAGGCGGAGCAAGCAAACAAAGGCTCCTGTTCCCTTAAGGTTTAGGGTTCAATAAAGTTGGATCCAATAATCCAGCAACCATGCTTCTTCTACCCAACCAGACATACCGAATTGCTGCAAGCGTCCTTGCTTTGCTGTTTTCATAAGAACAGAAAAGAGAGTAAATAGAGTTTGGAGGGAAGTAGATTAACGAGCTTTTGGGTCCAAAAGTGAAGAAACAAGGCCACGTGAGACTGTTCTGAAATCCATCTCGACACATTTGGCAGGAAGCAGCTTTCCAAAAGAAAAAGGGAAGGTTACAGCAATCCCAGGACCAATAGCTCTATACATTGTTGTGAAGAAGAGAAAACGAGATGCTAAAGGCAAACAATAAAATTTTACATACAATTATTGGGGTTAACAGCAAGCCTAGAAGCACGTATGAAATGCACAGAAAGGTACTACCTCCGCTCCCAAAATAAGTGCCAGTTTTGCCCACTATTCCACGTTCAACGTTTGACCGTCCGTCTTATTGAAAAATTGTTGAAAAAATTAAAAACATTTAGTCACACATAAAGTCTATTCATGTTTTATCATTATAGCAATAAAAATACTAATTCATAAAAATTTCCAAAAAGACGGACGGTTAAAACGTTGAACATGAATATGCCAAAAACTGCCACTATTTTGGACGGAGGTAGTAGAGTTCCTACAAATGCTATTCATCAAGAAAAAACCCATGTACGGGGAAACAGGGCGATGAAAAGAACTATTAGTAGAGAGAGATTAAGTAGTCAGCCAATCCAGGCTCCTATCACCTACTTGCCGGGGCTTTGTCCACTCTGCCCTCCACATAGCAGATGGGAACCAGCCAGCTTTCCTTTGCATTCCCCTTCAGACCACCCATTGGGAGCCACCTAGTGAAGACAGACAAGAATGCTAGTTAGCATTCTAGGTCCCCCCCTGGTCACCCTTGGAGAATTAAAAATATAACAAGGAGCGACATTATATGCTTCCACTGCATTGAATTCATTAGTCCTGCAGCGGTCACAGACGTATACACTAGGATGCTACCGCAGTTAATAACAGTTTTATATGGTTCGTTATACTTCAGAATTCATGGTTAATGAGTTACCCCATGCAGAATAAAACCTGCAAAAACCATGGTAGACCTCCGGACCACAACATATCCTCCCACGGAAATACTGAGCTCGCCACAGCCTGAGCATCGAATGGATGGATTACCTGGCCAATGAGTAATCACAAACTGTCAGCTTGTATAATAATGTGCTGGATCTGTTTTACTGATTGTGTAACTGCAAAATTGTTAAACTAGTAATTTTGGCATATACTGATTATCCTTTGCCTGTATATATTTGGCATTATATGTTTCTTCCTTTTTACCAGGTGATTCCTACCGACATTTCGTGATAGTATTACCAGGTGTAAAGAGGAATAAAGTGAAATGTAAAGATTTAAGGAAAAGGTTATGTTTAAGAAACACGGTATGTTCAAGTTGCCACCTTTGAATTTAAATTCACATGATTTCAGTACTACCATCGTTACCAAAACAGTAGCTCTAAATTCCATTCCTAAAAAGTTTTAAAAAAAATAGCTTAAAAAAATCACATATGTATTCTCGCATGCTATCAAATTTAACTTCTAAGGTGGCTGCAGGAATCCGACCGCTTTATATATATTCATGTGGAATAAAAATCAGTCGAAGTAACCATATTGTAAGAAGGGTGTATCTAATGTTCTAAAACATTTTTTTTTTTATCTTTTTTCCCAATTAAAAAAAAACAGGATTAAGCCAAAAAACAGGGGAGACCAATGCCCCCCAGTAAAACAAGCTAAGGTCAACATTTTATACTGCACCTGCAATTAAATGAAAGACGTGATGTTGCTGAGTTGGTGAACATTATAAGTTCTGTATGATCATATGAGCAGCCAGTGCAAAAGGGCACACAGACCTCTCCCACATAATGCACTTCCTGACCATTCCTTGTAGGTTCACTAGTTTCAGTCCTTGTAGGTTCACTAGTATTAGTAAATATGTTGAATCTATCGAATGCTGCTACGTGAATGCTCATGTGTCAGCTGTTTTTAGCGGCTTCTGATGATGTCCATCATAATGGTTTTCCGGCTCATCATGTGTTTGTTCGACCATCTGTGCAAAATTAGCAGAACAGAAAAAAAAACAGAGCGAATATTCGCAAAACATACACCACTTTTTCCAGGTTTATGGCTTCGAATTTCCTCTAAGTCAACAGGTGTAAGAATCTCCATTTCTTTCTTTTGTAAACAGTTTATGCACCTCGTCGTGACAGTTTGTTCAGAATATCAGCAGGCATTCTTGATGATAAGCTCTCTCAGCCATCCAACCTCAAGTGGTCATAAGGTAAATTCGGAGATGCCCATACTCTTTATGAAAGAACATCCTATGGACCAAATGGTATAAGTACTGGAAACTACTAAATGGAATCCAGAATGAAATTTAGAGTGAAGTGCACGAGCCAGTCCCTAACTTGGTGCGGTGCGTCATCCTAGGTCCCCTAAAACTCTTCAAAATGCGCATTTTCGGCGTCCTCAAACTTGTTTTGGGTTCATATAGGTCCAAAACAAGCTCCAACCCCTTCATGTGCTCCATGGCATGCCACGAAGTGTATACGTTGTAGTTGACCCACGTGTCAGTCACAGAAAAAAATATAATTAAAAAGACATATTTGTCCTCTCTAAACCTAGAATTTTTATCTTTTTTCTTTCTATCTGAGAGGAGAAAAATGTTTTAATTTTAATTTTATATATCTTGACATGTGGATTCCACTGACATGTAACTGTCACCGTGGCAATGGCCAAGTCAGCGCATGGAAGCAGGTTAAGAACCCGTTGCGGACCTATATGACACACATGGCAAGTTCAGAGACCTAAAAATGGATATATTAGGGAGTTGAGGGACCTAGATGACACACCCGGCACAGTTTAGGACCGCCCATGTACTTCACTCAGAAATTTATATGGGACTTAAGCAACCACATGAATAAAAGATTAAGATTTACAAAATTTTGCTCAATACAGCCAATTCTGCTCAGAACCCAAAGGTCTATTGTACCTTGAGATGTCTACAGTTTCTACCCATAATGGTGTCATGTATCGGTACACCATACTCTAAAGCAAAAGAGAAATAGCCAGTTGTTACGATGGATAGGCTCAAGTTCCCCATATACATGAAGTTCTTAACCATTGACAAAAAACATATATTTGATGAGGGGGGGGGGGGGGCTGGTTAAGCAATATTTTATTCGAGAACAGTGAGGCATATCATACCATTGCAAGGAGACGGTCAAAAGGTAACTTGTTGTTGCTGAAACCTCCACAGCCTCCATAGCTGCAGCAGTTGCCTCTCTTCCTAATGCTGATAACGTAGTTTCGGAAGCCTCAGATCAATTTTGATTCTGCATGTTGCAGTTTCACAGAATTATCTGCATTACGCTACTCTCATGGACTTCAGTTGCTTTCTCATCACACTCAAGCTATCTAATAAATTTATTTTTAGTATCGGTTATCCATCTCGGTGAAAAGGAAGTCTCAACTTACGGGTAATTACCTGAGATTCCATATTTGTTCTGCATCCGTGATAACACGTAAGTTAAACAGGCGGAGCATCTTCAGAGGAGCACTCATTAATTCATATTCTCGAAGAGGCTCAAACCTGCCAAAGATTGGCAGCCGAAATGAAGCAAAATTAAGGCACTCCAGTTTTACACAGCAAATAAAAAAAAAATCCCTCCAGCTTCCATGCACTGCATAAAACCCAAAAACTAGCTACATCCATCAACTTAAATACCAAGCATCAGCAAAAAGACTGAATAAGTTTTCTGTTTTGTAGCCCAAAACTTCCATAATATAAATATGTAACCTTGGAGTAGAATCCACCAAATGTTTTTTAATTTAACACTGATTTGTATACTTTCAGGAGAACACCATTTAATTTCAAAGTAACTCAAGGCGTCAAGGTACAAAAAGAAAAAAAAATATGGAAACCTAGAAGATTCAGGTTAAAACATTAAAACAAGATTCTAGGCCAGCATGGAAATTTCTATACAATTTAAATAAGTTCAGGGCTGGTGTTGGTGATAGGAAGTGCCCCATCGCACACCACATCTTGAGTTAGTGGATGTTTGAGGATAAGTATACCATCTGTGCATGTTGATGTTTTAGGAAAATTAAGTGGCATGCTGCTCTATAAAATGATGCTATTTGAGTGATGCAATTGTGTGGCTGCAGATTCATATTTTATTTTTCCTTCTAGGATTTATATAAAAGCTTTTGAGTATTACTATTTATGAGATATTTTATTTAAAAGATAACCGTTGCATGCTGCAATGTTATTTGTTTTTGCCTGGTTCTGAAAACTATGAAGAGAGGAAAATGATAATTATGACAAGCACCTGCTCTCCCAAAGGAATTTAGAAAGATTCTTTCCCCCGCTTCCTTTCTCCATTTGGCTATGGGAAATTACCAAACTCAAACTGAAGCCCTTGCCAAGAATAAAAAACCAAAAATTTTATTGTCGTTTCCATATTCTGCAAACAATCCTCAAGCTAGGCTTTTTCACTACAGGAAGAAACATCGCCAGCGTGATTCACACAAAAAAATTATAAAAATTTGGAAGGATGTTGAAGCAGATATTCCATGGAACAGTTACCAATCTCATCTGTTTGGTGCGACAGCATGAAAACCCTCGACATCG
>CM020180.1:18838391-18930402 GCA_009805545.1 Oryza longistaminata | reverse complement strand
GCGAGGATGGAGAGCGTGAAGGAGAGGGCACCGAGCAACGGCGGCGGCGGCGGCGACGACGGCGATGACGGCGTATGCGAGGGGAGGAGAAGGGCGAGGGAGCGGGCTGCGGGCTGGCGCGCGTGAGGGAGGAGCAGGCGAGGCGGCGCGCCTGCGAGGCTGCGAGGGAAGTGGATAATGAGGCTAGGGTTTGGCGCAGGCTGGTGCAATCTGTGCCGTCCGTTTGCGATCCGACGATACCACGGGTGTGGAAGCGCCGGCACAGCAGGACAGATGTACGACCCAGATCAGTCGTAGCGCAAGATCGGACGGTGGGGAATCTAGGACCGGCACATAATTAACTGGAAGTTCGGGGACCTTTTTGCAAAAATACGCTGACGTGGTGCTCTAAATCTCAAGCATTCCCACGGCGTTTAAGTAAACCTATATAAGAGACGTAATAGCAGAATCCGAATCGACCGTCACAATACTATGCCGGTGAATTAGCAAGACATAAACCAATGCCATCACCAAAGGTATGGACAAACGAAGAAGCGGCAAGAACAATGTACGCACCTGGCTGATGGCATGGCACACTACCCGGATTCATTCTCCTGCATCACCATGGACTTATCCAGCGTTAAGACTAATGCCATTGCCACAACCCAACGAAAGCGCAATGATCATTAATCTCTGCACAGAAATACCAAGAAGTAAATACAACAGGGGATTAGGAAGAGGGGCACACGAGCCCCTTCACCAACAATCTGCGCGAGGCGCATAGGGTCTTGACTCTTGAGGGTTGAGGCGGCGTTTGGACACAGGGACTTAACTTTAGTCTATATATTTAGACATTAATTTAGAGTATTAAATATAGACTACTTACAAAACTAATTATATAAATGAAATCTAATTTGCGAGACAAATTTTTTAAGCCTAATTAATCTATAATTAGAGAATGTTTACTGTAGCATCACATAGGCTAATCATGGATTAATTAGGCTCAATAGATTCGTCTCGCGAATTAGTCCAAGATTATAGATGAGTTTTATTAATAATCTATGTTTAATATTTATAATTAGTGTCCAAACATCTGATGTGATAGGGATTTAAAAGTTTTAGTCCCATCTAAATAGGTCTGAGGCCCCCTGGCCTCTGCCAACGCCGTGGGACCACGAGAGAGAACGGAAGGGGAGGAGAAGAAAATAATTGGCGCCGCCTCTTCAGGACCCCTAGCTCGCTTGAGCATCCAAGATGGAGGACGGCTACCGGAACCAGCCATGCAGGCGATTTGATCGCCGGCGAGGCCGCGAGGGATGGTGGCGGTGATGGATGAAGTCTTTGTCAGTGACAAAAGACATGTTGCCTTTGAAGATAGAGGATCTCAATCTCCGTTTATGGACCAAATGGTGGGCTCCACCTTCTCTTGGCGAAGAGTGAAGCACATGGTCCCGGAACAGGATTAGGACAATTAGATCTATTTACCCTAGTCGGATTTGCTATTTAGCCCACGTGATTTCGTAACATGAAAGTTTTCATGTAGAAGTTTTCAGATGAATTTGTCAATAAAATCATTTCATATGAATAAAGTTTAAACAAAGTTTTGAGAAAAAGAAAGTGCGCTAGAAACAATCTCGTGCTAAAGAACAATACCCTCATATTAGTTGATCTATAACAGGTTGTGACATGATGCCCTTATTTGTTCGATTGAAGGTTTGGAGTGAGATTGCCCAAAGACATGCGGCCTTGCGTTTTTTTGGCTGAAAATCTAACATGTTTGTGTCCATAGCAAAGTATCCACTTTTTATACGTCAGAGATTTAATAGTTGTGAATATCATGGCATGTTCTGCATGAGCTACCACCGTCGCATAAATAGAAGTTATATTTTATGGATTTATTAGAAGTAGAAACTCCTTAATCATAACAGAGCTTCATGTTTATATTTGAGACTTTCTATTACACATTTGACAGAAAATACCACTTAAAAATCTTATAATTTTTGAGCCATTAGATCGCTTTCGGATTGGTGCAGATATCCAAACCCTAATCCTTTTATCTTTTATCTTTTGTTCCTTTGTCCTTGGACAACGCTCAATGGCTCTCATCATCGTTTTTATCTTTTGTTCCTTTGTCCTTGGACAACGCTCCTTTTGTTCCTATGTCCTTAGACAACGCTCAATGGCTCTCATCATCGCTGCATGCCTCTGTTGCCACCTCAATCCAATGGTGGTGAGGTGCCCCTGCCACGCCATCTCCTAACTCGTCCTCTACTTTGCCCCTAACACTGACCCACCGTATGCTATCGACCCTGCGGCTTTGACGGTGCCGTCGTTGCCTCGCCACCCACTCATCCCGCTGTACATTGTCGGGCCGTCACCTCCCACGATCATCCCTCTAAGCCACCTTCCCCTTCTCTCTCAGCCCCAACCTAAACCTAAACCTATTTGCCGGAGTTTAGGTTGTTATCAATGTTGGAGAAAGAAATGAGGTTGTTGGAGTTGAAGGAAAAACACATGAAGCACGAATCGCAAATCACAATATTAGCAATTTCGTTATATTTAGTTAGTTCAGTCATGGCCTAGTATTGGAATAATTTCTTAGTCTGATCTGAAAACGGAAATCCTATAGGCCTTTTCTCAGTCCGATCTGAAAACGTAAAACCTATAGGCATCTTTCGAAACAAGTGAAATTTTTGGGACTTCTGTTGGAATCGAATCGATTGCTGTGAAAATGCTGAAACAAGTGAAATTTGTGGGACTTATGTGGAAATTGAGCTCTCAATTTCCAAAATGAACTCTCCAGTCTTGAGAGAAGGATTCAAGAACCAAAGGCTAAAAGTACTGAAACATCCAGATCAAAATGGCAGAATATACCGGAGATTAGATTAAACAAACAAATGTAGGACTAGTATAACCTCAGGTTCGTTCACAAAACAAGAAAAGTCTTTATTGCTCACTTCCAACACAGCTTTGAACTTTTCACAGCATAAACACTGAGGACCAGATTTGACGCTTTTATTTACTGCAATTGATCACAAACCGAAGGCTCGAATCGAAGCTCTCCACCGTGCATGTCACACCCGAAGTTTCTTACTAGCCGGTAACCTGGATGGACTTGACGTCGGGCTTCTTGGGCTCCTCCTTGGGCACGGTGACGGTGAGCACCCCGTTCTCCATGGACGCCTTGATCTGCTCCGGCTTGGTGTTCTCCGGCAGCCGGAACCTGCGGAGGAACTTGCCGCTGCTGCGCTCCACGCGGTGCCACTTGTCCGTCTTCTCCTCCTGCTCCTTGCTGCGCTCGCCGCTGATCTGCAAACCCATCCAGATCACCGGCTAGAGCATTGTGCTAATCTAAAACGATTTATCTGTGGCTTTAAGTGTGTCAATCGCTTATGTGAGGTGTAATTACTGGTGTTTTTGGTGTGCTCTGGTTTCTTTCAAGTGTGTTGTTGCAGCTCGAACTACTCCGCTATGTAAAACGGTAAAACCTGTTGTCTCATTATGAAAGTGAACTATGTTATGTTCTACTACTACTCTACCTAGTCAATTTTCTTCACCTTGATTAGTGTAAATATGAATCTTATATTCTTATGTCTTCAAGAAATTAGCACATGTGAAGCCTCCAAGTGCATATTTTCTCGATCGCGAGACGCACAATGCGTGAGAAATTCAGCTGGTTATACTCAAATATATGAATATATCTAGCAGCAGCTCATGGAGATTCAGGAAACTTGGTATCCCTAATCCCTACCATTTCCATTCTTCCGAGATTGACAGTTCAATACAAGTACAGTAATCTCCTGGTAAGTTTCTTATTAACTTGACATGTAGTAGTAATAATTTGTACGTAGCATAGATACATAGACACAAAAATGTCCTCCCCATTGAGCTAGCCGATTGGAGCCGAACACCGCAGGAATGAATTTACATAATCTGCAAAGAATAAATGGAATGTGCCTCCACAGGAAAACCAGCGGCAGTGTGGCGTTTTCAAGAGCAGCCGTAAGTCGAAGCCTATTCTGAATCGTAGAAATCACTGGGGCATGGTGTAATTACATCCGACTCCAACATCTGTACCACCCTGTGCATTGTAGGCCGCTCCTCTGGCAAAGAACTTACACATTGTTTGGCAAGAGAAAGTAGAGCATCCAAGGTCTCAATCTGCACTCCCTCACAATATGGATCGACAATTTCCCTCTCCCGATTCTCACCGACCAGGAAATTCAACTGCCACAGAGCAAGTAGATTATTTCAAGAATACATTAAATCAATTGAAGGCATACGTAATTCATATCAGAAAACTCTGGATATGAAATGGAAGGGCATAAAGGTCATACATACCCATCCAACAATGTTCAATCCCTTCTCAATAAATGATGCATCAGTAGGTCGTTTTCCGCTTAGTATTTCAAGTAGCAAAACTCCAAAACTGTAGACGTCAGTCTTTTCAGTGGCTCTGCCACTTTGCATATACTCTGGATTTTGAATTTTGCAAATTAGCTCAGAGCATATGAAATTATATATCGATAAATAAAATCCAGAGATGCAATAAGGTGGTAAGCATTTGTTATATGCTGTTATTTTCCCACAATGAATGAAACAGAACAGTTTTAACATACCTGGTGCAAGATAGCCAAAAGTTCCTGCAACTATTGTAGTAATATGGGATTTGTCATCCTCTAATAGCTTTGCGAGTCCAAAGTCTGATACACGAGCCTCAAAATTGCCGTCTAGTAAGATGTTGCTCGATTTAATATCACGATGTATTATTCGAGGTGAACAATCATGATGCAAATAAGCCAGGCCTTTTGCAGCTCCAAGTATTATGTTAATACGTGCATCCCAGTCCAACTGTTCAGATTTTTCTGTCAAGATTGAAGATAGATGAGACATTAGGACTTGATGTTAAAAAATAAAATAGTGAAGTCTGCTAATGTAAGACCTAATTATACGTTGTTATAAAAATTCAATGCATATATTACACAAGCATATGGAATATAAATGGTAATATCATGGTTAAGGTTTTCACTCTTATCTCAATTGTTTAGATCCAGATGTAATTGAAGAATGAACAGAGGTCTGTATTTAAAGTAATAAAGTATAATTCTCAGACTCGCTGCCAATGTAAAATTGGAATCACCATGAGTAGACAACATCTTCTGTCCTTGTGTCCTAGTATGTTATATACAACCCTCTACTCGTACTACATAATAGCTGAAGTCCCATGCCCATCGACTACTAAGTAGCATTCCATTTTTGTTACAAGAGGCAGAAATAATATCCATCGTGGAATCTGTAGCTGCTAATTCAGATGGAGGTCTGAACATGCCACAAAATAGCCAAATGGGTTGATCAAGAACTTAAAAATGAACAACTTTGTTGCCCCCACAGTGGCACAATTTTCACATACTTAAGTCTTCATCTCCCACTTGGCTATTGCATTCTGTGTCTAGCTGACATTAGCTAGTATGCCCGTTGTACTTGTACCTCTTTCCAATAGGTAGATTGAATGTAACTATAGTACTATACTATCCTATGTTCTAAAATTCAAATTATATGTATACTCCTCATGGAAGAATATGTAATTTGCAAGAGAGCATCAATCCATACTGATAGCCAAGCCACACATATAAAAGATCTATGCACCCTTAGAAGATAACACCAACCCCAGAGGTGGTGGTGGAATGGCAGACTCCATCATCACCACTAGGTTCTTTCATATCCATTAACTGAATCACCTCAAACCCTAATTTAATGTTGGGCTTTGAACACATACTTAACTCCTTACTGAGGAAGACAAACTAAAACTGTTAACAATTGGAAGAATGCAATACAAATAAAATAAAGAGGAAGTAGAAAACTGAACATGCTCACCATGTAGCACCTCATCTAGGTTTCCACCTGGAAGATAGTCATATATCAATAGCTTTGATGAGGGAGAATTGCAATAGCCACGGAGATTGACCAAATAGCGATGCTTAACACTTCCCAGTATCTCAAGTTCTCTATCAAAGAACTGACCAAGCCCTTCATTTGTTTTCATTATCCTTTTCAATGCAAAAACATTACCGTCATCCATTGCAAGTTTATAAACCGTCCCGAAGCCCCCTACTCCAATGATATTCTCATCATCCATGGTCTCTAGTTTCTTGAGGATTTCTTTAGTGGAGTAAGGGAGGTCCCCGTGGAACATCACAATGGAAGAGCCTAAAAGAAAACAAGCAAGATTATAAGGACCGCAGAAATTGAAGATGATTCGCATAGCATATTCAATGACATGGTTACCTCCACATAGCTCCACCCTGAAACCATGAATATCTTTCTTTCCAAAATTTTTGTACAGAAAGCAACCCCAGAAACACATCAAAGCGACCAACAGAAGAGCTCCTACTGTTGCTACTGCACTTATAACAAGTCTGGTAGAATTCTTCCCGTTTCTTCTATTGATGAAGTCGTCTGCCATATGATAAGCAGAAGAACATAAGTCATAGGTTCATGAAAGCAACTGAAAAGAAAGGGATCAATTTACACTTTACAGAACCCAAAACTGCCAGAAGTATATTTCCTAGTCAAATATAAAAGCAACTGATACTGATGATTGATATTGATGGATAAATATTAAATACAAACATTGAAATCTTGCTAACCATTTAACTATTTACAAAAAATGTTTGAAGCATGAAAAAAAGGTATGTAGACAGTTTTAGAAACATCTGGTACCTGCGGAAGGTGGCAGAGGGCCATTTGATGGTGACTGAAGTGCGTCTTTGCACACCGAGTTAATCTGCTTCCCACATAAACCACGGTTCCCGATGAAGCTGCATTGCAACATGCAAAATCATATGATATATTACAAGTGTGATGTAGTGTAGCGCATCATGAAGAGGTGAACAAAAGCACTCTATCACATGACATCCCCCACTCTACTTGCTCAAATATACATATTGAATTAGACAAGAATAAACAACATAGAGAAGATAACTCACGAAGTTTCATTAAAATTAACAAGTGAACCATCAGATGGTATTGCTCCTGTCAGGAAATTCATAGAAACATTGCTGCACAGGTGAAATTTCTTATTTAATTTGCCGCACAAAGTTAGCATAAAAAATCAATGGATTTATCAAGATAAAAAAACACTCACAATGATGTAAGCTTGGCCAGCTTATCAAGAGAGGGTGGAATCGATCCGCTCAACGTATTGCTGGATAAGTCCCTGAAGGGGAAAAACATATTCCAGAAATATGAGTAATTCTCTAAATTGACAAACGAATTCATTTGCAATCCAGTGCACTTAATTTTTATATCAGAACTTTTGTGTTGATTGTTTCAGTGAAATGGTACGTTTCTGATGCATAGATTGAACTAATCAGACAGGGGAGATCAGTCTGATGTGAAATGGACAGCCAGGAAAGACATTGGTTGATTGAGGTAATAAATGATTAAAAAAAAAGCAACCAGAAACTCCACCCAAAACTTACAGTGTACCAAGTTCCACCAGATCACCAAACTCTGAAGGGATATGCCCACTTAAATAATTTCCTTGTAGATACCTGCAGGTCATCTCACAAGTCAGAACACAAAACGTAAAAAGTTGCATCAATTAAAATTGCATAACAGTATGAATGTTATGAATAGTTTTTTGCAAGATATGGTGTTACAAATGCTGGAAAAACAGTAGTACTTAGAAACTTACAGTTGTTGTAACTTGGTACAGTTTCCCAATTCTGGAGGGAGTGAGCCATACAAGCTATTCCCTTGCAGTGATCTAATGACATAAAATAGTAATTTCAGATGCTGAAAAGAAAGAGGTTAAGCAAAGAACGCTATCAACACACACTTACAGAGCTTCCAACTGATTTAACCTTCCAATTTCTGGAGGTATGGGCCCAACTAACTTGTGATATGCAAGAATCCTAAACAAAAGATATTGATGGTCAGATATATTTATAACAATGGAAGCTATGAAGTTATCATTCCCTTCCCCTTCCTATTAGAAAATGCCATCTTAAAAACGAAAACCATATTACTGAGGCAAAATAATAGCCAGGTTGAAATTCTAAGCATTTCACAATATTTATGTAGGGTTTATTTTGGTCTTACAGATAAACTACTCTCTTGGTGTGAGAGTCACATCCAACACCCTTCCAATTGCAAGGATCCACATCTTGTTCACGCCAGTTGAGAAATATCCCATCAGAAGTTGTAACTGCCTTCTTGAAGGCAAGAAGTGCTTCACCTGTAGGAAACCGTCAAAAGAATCATAGTAAATGAGCACAGATTGTCAAATGTAGCACACAAATACCAACCATAACTATGAAATGTCACATACCATCTGAACTTAGTGCTCTTGCTTCACGAGCACCAAGGTGCAGAATTAACAAAATTAAGAGGAAACTGGGCTGTTTTCTCAGAAAAGAGCCCATTTTTCACCAGTTGGTGAAGCATATAAAGATCACCGCAGCTTATTACAGAGGTCATGGGTGAGGTATACCATGTGCATCCTCTTTTATGGGAATGAACTCCACATGTAGATGTGCCCCTGGTGAGGGAGGCAAATTGCTGGCACTGTAAGTGAAAACAGGAACATATCAGCAATCATGCAAAGTTATCAAATAAACAGAGCAACAATAAGATATGCAGATCAAATGCAGTACATTGTGACACACTCATAACTCCTCTTTAGCAAAATGGACGACCATAAGAACCAAAACATGACAATTTATTAATAAATAAAATTATGTGCTTCCACAAAATTGTTTAATGGTATTTGAATTACCTAGAACCTGCAATTTGAAATTTCCCCAAAAAATCTAACAAAAACAATTTAGACAGCCGTTAATTTCGAAACAATTTAGCCACCCCAATTACTGTAAATCAACATCTTTCAGTTACTTCTGAAAAAGAAAAAAAGGACCAACTTAGTTAGCCGAAGAAACAACAAAGCAGTTACTAATTCCAGCTCGCAACCGCAAAACGCAAGCACGCATCCAGTCATCCAGAGTTAAAGCCGCCGCAACTGCCGCCGCCGACGCCACTAACAAAAAGTAGGGTACAGCCACAACCCAACCCACAAGCCCCCGGGACGCTACCGACACGAAACCGAGCACACCAGTTTTGAGCGCCCGCTGCCGCGGCACTCACCAGCTCACCACTCAGCAACGCACAAGTGGCGCGACGCACGGGCTCACCGCGGCCGCACGAATCGGCGGCAGATCGGCGGCGAGGACGGGGAGCGGGGCAAGGTTTTTTACCTGCGCCTGCCTGCCTGCCTGCGCTCTCGCACGGACAGCGGCACGGCGATCCGCGTCGGCGCGGCGACCGGCGAACACGAGGACGACGACGACGACGAGGTCGTCGGCCGAGACGAAGCGGCAGTGGAGGGGAGCGGCGAGGGGAGAGAGTGCGGAGAGATAGGCGGCCAGTGCTGCGCTGTGCTGTGGCTGCGAGAGGGAGAGAGGAGAGGAGAGAGGGAGGGAGGAGTGTAAGTGAGAGAGAGAGAATGCGGTTTTGTCCGCGTGCGGCGTGGCGTGGGCGAGCAACGGGACACGGGAACGAAACAGCTAATCACCCCCGCCTCGTCTACTAGCTTTTGCCTCGCACCGCAAGCTGCTTTTACGTTTTTCTTCTTCTTCTTCTTTGCCCGTTCTTTTTTTTTTTTCCTTTCCTTCTCTTTTTCGTTCACATTTATTGGTTATTAGGTGTGCGTGCCTTTGCGTCGTAGCGGTACTTGTGTGGCATGCTGAGTGAAAATGACGTGCAATTGGGACGGGACAGCGATAGATTCCCATGCCGGACCGTGCTTAGCCTTTGGGACGAATTAAATTCTGAACAATCAGATGATAAACTACAGTGTTTTTCTCTCTTTCCTATCGGCCCTCCCTGTGCTCCCAACTTCCAAATAGGCGAAGGTAGGCCGAGTTATTGCAGCTTGTCAATATATGTTGGTTAGGAGTAGTACATTTTGTTAGGTCGGCATAGACCTCAAGATAGATAATTGAGCCAATTGTTTTGTTTCAATTTGAGCTATTTGGACCTGCGATTTGGACAAAATTTCTACAGAATATCAGCTTTAAATAGATAGAGCATGTCAGTCTGTCACTGGAAACTACACGCGGTGTCGACTTCTCCATGATACTGAAGAGTTCAGTTGAGCTAAGCGGCGTATCGTATTGGTAGAGTATTTAGGTATTAGGTAAAGTATTGATTGTGCGGCACCTACGGGTACAATTATACAAAGCCTAGTGAAGCAGGACGAGCGGGTCGCTGGTGGCGGGCCCGGAGCTCTGACCGACGAGGCGACCCAGAGGTTGCTGAGCTGTGCTGTCTCATACCCGGTTGTCCCTCTGCTCTCGATGTGACCCTTCCTCCCATGCGCCAGGCCAAACCGCCTGTTTTTTCACCCTTCCACACCACTGCTCCCATTTTTACTGTACTCCTGCTACCGTTGAAGCTTCTCAATCTTCCGTTGTCGATTGTTGGTTGATGCTTTCTCTCCCTAGTCCCTAGCTGCTTCACTACGGCTGAACTTCAGTCCTTTTCCATCACATCAACCTATCATACACACAACTTTTCAGTCACATCATCTTCAATTTCAACTAAAATTCAAACTTTGGATCCAACTAAACACAGTAATGTTAAAATCACGTGGTAATTTAGTACATGTCCTGAAAATTTAGCCAAAAGAAGATACTAGTCTTGGGGTTAAACCCACCCAGGCAGGCAGGCAGACAGAGACGAACGGTGAACACTGGCAAGTCTCCGGCACGCATCATTTTCTTTCTCTTCCATCTCTGCTACCTTGCCCCCCAAAGCGATCGGCGGAACACGGGCGATGAGGCGAGCCGCGCCATAACTGCACGAGGACCCAGCAGCCCAAGACCGGTGAGGCGAAGCGCACGCAATCAATCCGGTGGACACCACCACCCACACACGCCGCCCCTTGCGCACGACGCACCGAAGACCCATCCTGCCGCCGCTGGTGCGCGCAACGTGCTACGGGCTAACGTCGCGAATCAATCCGGGCTACTACGTTGCACTCATCGCGCGGGGCTTGGGAAACGCGAGCTTTCCGAGCTCCATGTGCGTGTCGCGGCAAGAAGCGAGGCGGCGGTGGTGGCGCGCTCATGGCCAGGCTACCGCGATTCCGCGAAGCGGACCGGCAACGGAAGAGGCGTCAGGGCTTGGCCCCATAAATTCAGCACCCGCAGAGCCAAAAGTAGGTAAAAGTGGCAAATTAACTTTGTGGGCAGCGAAATGATGAGAGGAGGGGAGCAATCAAACAAGTGCTCCTGTTCCCGTTAAGGTTCAGGGTTTCAGATAAAGTTGGATCCAGGAATCCAGCAACCATGCCTTCTTCTTCTACCCAATCAGACATACCGAATGCTGCAATGCGTCCTTTGCTTTGCTGTTTTGATAAGAACAGAAAAAAGAAGAGTAAATAGAGTTTGGAGGGAAGTAGATTACGAGCTTTTGGGTCCAAAAGTGAAGGAACAAGGCCAGTGAGACTGTTCTGAAATCCATCTCACAATTTTGGCAGGAAGCACGCTTTCCACAAAAGAAAGGGAAGGTTACAGCATCCCAGGACCAATAGCTCTATACATTGTGAAAGAAAGAGAAAACGAGATGCTAAAGGCAAAACAATAAATTTTACATACAATTATTGGGTAACAGCAAGCCTAGAAGCACATGAATATGCACAGAAAGGTAGAAATTCTACAAAATGCTATTCACTCAAGAAAAACCCCATGTACAGGGGAAACAGGGCGATGAAAGCAACTATTAGTATGAGAGAGATTAAGTAGTCAGCAATCCAGGCTCTATCACCTTACTTGCCGGGGCTTTGTCCCTCTGCTCCACATAGGCAGATGGGAACCAGCCAGCTTTTCCTTTGCATTCCCCTTCAGACCACCCATTGGGAGCCACCTGTGAAGACAGACAAGGAATGCTTAGTTAGCATTCTGGTCCCCCCTGGTCACCCTTGGAGAATTAAAAATATAACAAGGGGACAATTATATGCTTGCACTGCATCTGATCATAGGCCTGCAGCGGTCACAGATGTATACACTAGGATGCTACCGCAGTGAATTATACAGTACATGGTTCTTTACTTCAGAATTTTGGTCATTAGTTACCCCATGGCATGAATAAAACCTGCAAAAACCATGTATACCTGCCGGACCACAACATAATCTCCCACGGAAATACTGAGCTCGCCATCAGCCTGAGCATCGAATGGATGGATTACCTGACCAATGAGTAATTCACAAACTGTTCAGCTTGTATAATAATGTGCTGATCTGTTTTACTGATTGTGTAACTGCTAAAATTGTTGAACTAGTAATTTTGGCATATACTGATTATCCTTTGCCTGTATATGTTTGCTTCTTTTTACCAGGTGACTTCCATACCGACATTCGGTGATAGTATTTACCAGGTGTAAACAGGAATAAAGTGAAATGTAAAGATTAAGGTAAAAGGTTATGTTGAAGAAACACCGGTATGTTCAAGTTGCACCTTTTGAATTTAAATTCACATGATTTCAGACTACCATCGTTACCAACAGTAGCTCTAAATTCCATTCCTAAAAAGTTAAAAAAAAAGTAGCTCTAAAAAATCACATATGTATTGCTCATGCTATCGAAATTTTAACTTCTAAGGTGGCTGCAGAATCAAACCGCTTTATATATATCATGTGGACATAAAATTCAGTCGAAGTACCATATTTGTAAGAGGGTGTATCTACGTCTAAAACATCTCATAAACAGATAGCACAGATACAATGCCAGTAATACAAGCTAAGGTCTAACATTTTATACTGCACTGCAATTAAATGAAAGACAGTGATGTTGTGAGTTGGTGACACATTATAAGTTCTGGTATGATCATTATGAGCAGCAGTGCAAAGGGCACACATACCTCTCCAACATAATGCACTTCCTGACCATTCCTTGTAGGTTCACTAGTTTCAGTCCTTGTAGGTTCACTGGTTTCAGTCCTTGTAGGTTCACTAGTATTAGTAAATATGTGATCTTCGGATGTGCTACGTGAATGCTCATGTGTTGCAGCTGTTTTAGGATCTGATGATGTCTCATCATAATGGTTTTCCGGCTCATCATGGTGTTTTGCTTGGACCATCTGTGCAAATTAGCAGAACAAAAACAGAGCGATATTCAGCATAAACATACACACTTTTTCCAGGTTTATGGCATTCGAATTTCCTCTAAGCCAACAGGTGTAAGAATCTCCATTTCTTTCTTTTGCAACAGTTATGTACCTCGTCGTGAAGTTTGTTCAGAATATCAGCAGCATTCTGATGATAAGCTCTCTCAGCATCAACCTGCAAGTGGGTCATAAGGTAAATTGGAGATGCATGACTCTTTATGAAAGGAACATCCTATGGACAAATGGTATAAGTACTGGAACTACTAAATGGAAATCCAGATGAGAAATTTATATGGGAACTTAAGCAACCACATGATATAAAAGATAAGATTGTTACAATCTAAGGTGAGCAGGGAGAAAAGGAACCCTGTATGAGAGTGTGGGCTTAAGAGTCAATACCAGGCCCTTAGGAAAACCGATCAAATTCCTGGTATTAAATTTTATAAGGACTGGGACAAACCACCCCAACCAACCAAGGCCTTAAACAATGGAGTGGGATTTTTCATTGTCGTAGATATGCAGAAACTTCTAGGATTATGGGTCAACATATTGCAAAGATATGCTCTAATTAACAAAGGGGCCTGCACATTGGGGTTGACAGGGAAAAAAAAAGCAACATCCAAACATGGCCACAAACACCAATTCTGCTCAGAACCCAAAGGTTATTGTGACCTTGATGTCTACAGTTTTCTACCCCTAATGGTGTACATGTATTGGTTACACCATACTCAAAGCAAAAGAGAAATAGCCATGTTGTTACGATGGATAGGCTCAACTTGCCATGTACATGAAGTCTTAACCATTGGCAAAAACATATCATTTGATGATGTTAAGCAATATTTTTATGAGAACAGTGAGGCTTATCATACCATTGCAAGGAGACGGTCAAAGGTAACTTGTTGTTGCTGAACCTCCACAGCCTCCATAGCTGCAGTTGCCTCTCTTCCTAATGCTGATAATGTAGTTCGGAGCTCAGATAATTTTGATTCTGCATGTTGCAGTTTCACAGAATTATCTGCATTACCGCTACTCTCCTTGGACTTCAGTTGCTTTCTCATCACATCAGCTATCTAATAAAATTTATTTTTAGTATCTGGTTGTCATCTCTGGTGAACAGGAAGTCTCACTTTGGGTAATTACCTGAGATTCCATATCTTGTCTGATTCGTTGATAACGGTAAGTTAACAGGCGGGCATCTTCAAGAGGAGCACTCATTATCATTTCTCGAAGAGGCTCAAAAACCTGCAAGATTGGAGCCGAAATGAAGCAATTAAGGCACTCAGTTTTACACAGCAATAAAAAAAAAAATCCCTCCAGCTCCATGCACTGCATAAACAAACTATGCTACGTCCATCAACTTAAATATCAAGCATCAGCAAAGCTGAATAAGTTTCTGTTTGTAGCAAACTTCCATATATAATATGTACTCTTGGAGTAGAATCCACCAATTGTTTTTTACACTGTTTTGTTACTTTCAGGAGAACACCATTTAATTTCAGGTAACTCAAGGGTCAAGGGTACAAAAAGAAAAATATATGGAAACCTAGAAGATTCAGGTTAAGAACATTAAACAAGATTCTAGGCAGCATTGAAATTTCTATGCAATATAAAATAAGTTAGTGGTGTTGGTGATAGTAAGTGCCATCGCACACCACATCTTGAGTTAGTGGGATGTTTTGAGGATAAGCATAACATCTGTGCATGTGTTTTTTAGAAAATAAGTGCATGTTGCTTATAATGATGCTATTTAGGGATTGATGTGTGCTTGCAGATTATATATGTTTTCCTCTAGGATTTATATAAAGCTTTTTGAGTATACAATTTATGATATATTTATTTAAATATCCGTTGCATGTTGCAATGTATTTGTTTTTGCTTGGTTCTGAAAACTTAAGAAAGAGAGGAAAATGATAATATGACAGCACCTGCTCTCCAAGAAATTTAAGAAGATTCTCCCGCTCTTTCTCCATTTGGCTATGGGAATTACCAAACTCAACTGAAGCCCTTGCAAGAATAAAACCAAAATTTTGATTGTCGTTTCCATATCTGCAACAATCCTCAGCTAGCTTTTTCACTACAGGAAGAAACATCGCAACGTGATCACACAAAAATTATAAAATTTGGAAGGATGTTGAACAGATATTCCATGGGAACAGTTACCAATCTCCATCTGTTTGGTGCTGACAGCAATGAAACCCTCGACACCTCGTACAATACTTCGTTGGAAATGCTATACAATGAGACATATGCCCAATAACTTTTACATCATGAGCTAGACAACTTTCTTATATCACATATAACAAACAGTTGGAGCACATACTTTAGCAGCTCTTGTACTGTTGTATAGCCTCTGAAGATTCTGGTGGCACTCAAGTTCCACCTCATCGACAAGAGAAGGATCCTGGTTATAGCGTGCACTGAACTGCTTCCGAACAGCCTGTAATCACAAGGAATTCTGTTATTAGTTACCAAACAAGCACATCTACTGGAACAAGTGAAACTCAAGCTTCGGAACAAATCATCTGATATACAGAAATGCGCAGCAAATGAGCAGTTCATGTTCAGCTCCTTCCACCAACTGCTGGCCTGCTGCTATCCCAACCCAAGTACTCGCCACTCCCTACCCTGATTCCTACCACTAGGTATGCGGAATTAACTGCGGGGAGCAAACAAGAACTCCAGTAACCCGACCACGCAGCTCCCCGCACTCCCAAATTCCGGTTTTTTAGCCGCGCATCGGGCCACGCGCTGATCGGTGGTGGTGGCATAGTGGGATTGGATTGGATTGGATTGGATTGGATTGGATTGGATTGGATTGGATTGGATTGGATTGGATTGGATTGGATTGGATTGGATTGGATTGGATTGGATTGGATTGGATTGGATTGGATTGGATTGGATTGGATTGGATTGGATTGGGGAAAGTAGCAGTAGCGTGCTCCCAGACTAACTAAAAGGCAGGCTTAGCACACTAGCAGAGTAGCAGGCAGCCAACTCGCAACCACGAGCCAACGGGAAGCCTCCAGAAAGCGGCGGCGGCGGTGGGCGGTGGCTGCTGCTGTCACAGGGTGGCGACGGAATCGAGCCGGAGCCTCGCCCGCGTCGCGCGCGCAGCTCGCTCGAACCGATGCCTCGACGCGACGTGGGAACAGTACAGCGCGCACTACACTAGGCCAGCCGCGCCGGTAATAGTAAACTGCCTCCTCGCCTTTATTCTGCGGCCTCCCCGAGTTTTGTTCGGTTGCGGTGGTGGTGGTGGTGGTGGTGGTGCGGTTGGTGAGGATGGATTGGCCCTTGCCCTGGCCCCGATTCGCTGCCGCGGCCGCTGCCGTTGCCGCGCGGGTGGCGATAACTGGTTGATGCGGCTCGCGTCGGCGCACACCGGCGGAGTCCCCCGCTGTTGTGCAGTTGCGCTTGGGCGGCTGGCGTGACGGGGAAACCCCGAGTTTGCGGGCTGTAGCGAACGGGAAAACGTGACAGCCGGATGCCAGATGAGAAACGTTGCCACGGGGCGGTGGTGTGGAGCGGGCGCGCGTTACTCCCACGCCATGGCGTGGTGGTGGTGTGGGTGCGCGTAGGAGCGAATTAACCGGAAGGGGCGGAGACGTGGAGTTGGTGCCTTGGTGGCGTCGTCGCGCGACTCCGACCCGGCCGGGAGTGGAAAATGGAGATTGCCCTGGTTGAAGGCTTCAGCTTTGAATCTTTGATGATAACAACCGTGCGGCTGTGCGCGTTTGCTAGTGGGTCAAGCTGCCACTTCACCGCGGTTTATGACTTATCTAATCCTCTTCAGACAATTCTTTTCTTTTTCCAAGAGGGAATTTTTTTTTAAGTATGTGTGTCGTTCGCATACATGAATACCGTCAAACGTATCAAACACCCGCTAGAGTATGAGCATCCATGTAACCACCAAGACGTGTACACGTGTATTCCTTTCTAAAATTAGCAGACATCAGTGTCGAACTTAGAATATAAACCCAATTAGATACACCGTCACAGCATGTTACCACCTGTAGAACTTCCCTGTTGCTGGCCATTATTCCGGCTGACGGAGATAGACACTGTTTTTTTACTGCTGCTTCTGCGTAATGTGGACTACAACCCGATCGCTTTCGCTTAAATAGGCTATCACGTCATCTCCTCATCTAGTTTGTAAAAAATAATAATTTCATCATGCCATCTCAACTGAATGCTTTCTGAGGCATGCATTAGTTACTGGAGTTTCCCACTGGCAAAGGCTGTGTTTATATTTAAAATTTGGATCCAAACTTCAGTCATTTTTCCATCACATCAACATGTCATACACACGCAACTTTTCAATCACATCATTTTCAATTTCAACCAAAATACAAACTTTCCCCTCAACTAAACACAGCCAAACTTGCAATTGACAGTCCACCTATACTCCCTTGTCCACTGGAAATCAAGCTATCCACGGTCACGGCAGTTTCCGCCGGCCCGTAACAGAAAAGAAAAATATGAAAATAATTGGAGGAACCAGTACTGCATAAACAATGAACACACAGCAAAATCCACCATATCCGTCACCTCAAATGAGCTGGACAAATCGGCAAGATGCAAGGCTGTGACCTGCATCACCGATTCACCATTGTAGGGAAACAGCCACACTCCCAGTCTCAGAGGCCAGAGCAAAGCTGCCCAACAGAGAGTTACATACCTGCATTACACATTAGTGCATTGTTTCACCTAGGTATGAACAGAAACATTTTAATAACATTTCATACAGGCGTTCGCGAAAAACATTTCATACAGTGATAATAGTACTTAATATATCCTCATTCCTGACAATGGAAGGAATGTCGCTGCCACAGTATCCAGACATTTATACTCAACAGTCACCAGTAATTAACTACCATCACGAACATCAACACAACGGTGTTACTGACAAAGTTATATGCCATACAGTACATGCTACAGACAAAGTTATATGCCATACACGAAACTTAAAAATCTTCACTTTTCTTTTTGAAATATTATCATGAATCAATCATCAAGCCAACCACAATTGCCTGGATATGGGAGTGGGAACAAGGACTTAGGTGCAAAAGACAACACGAAACCAGTGCTTGTGTTACGGTCAGACATATAGTTTCGAGGTGCTTCGGTTTGTTCATGTGCTCCCAGATTAATATCTCTACTTCTCTGAACATGATCACTTTCCTTGGTCCCATGATCAACTTCTTCCACCATGGAAGCTCCTTGTTTCTTAGATGCACCTCTATGTCGTTTCCTAACATAAACAATAAGTTTTTTGTTTTCAGCATCTCTTTTGGGAACATACTTCTGGATGTGCTCTTCCATAACTTTTGGAAATTTGAGGTGATCCCTTGTTGCACTTCTGAGATGTTCTACCATCGTATGCTTCCTGAAAAAGTTCTATGTGAATAATAAGTTCCACGAATATAGTGGAGATGGAGAACATATGCTAACAAAAAGGATGAAGTGCATGCATTCTAATTATAGCTTCGGCGGGGATGGGCAGGTGGAGGCGTTGGCGCTCGCAGGGAGTAGCGGAGCCGGAGGTAGTGAGCCGTCATTGTTCTGCCCGGATTCGGCACCCTTGAGCTCATCCGACAAGGGACCGGCCGGTGCGCCCTGGACGGGGATGCAGCGGCGCCGGTGGCTTGGATGGTGTTGCTATGGCGTCTGAAGGGGATGGAGAGGAGGTGGTGATAGGGAGAAGGATGCAGTGGCAGCCGGGGGCGATAAGAAGAGGCGGACGGATGAGCGACGATATGGAACGATGCTCTGGACACGTGGCGCTATTTTACTATATGTAATCTTGCTCTCAGATTGAGCCACGTGGCTCAATCAGGTGCCAGAGATTGGACCCTGAAATCGGTATTGTAGATTGGTTTATGCTGACGAGCACATACAAAAAAAAAGTTCTTGAACTTTAATGTGTATACAATTCCAAAGTATCGCTCTCAGATTCCTCAAAGTTATCATTGACTCCTAGCCATCCCTAAAAATTGCTTTCAAGCAGTGCCTTAATTCAATTCCATAAGAAAATTGAAAAACAAAATGATAAATCAAGGAAATACCAAATACAAGAGGAAGTATCCCAAGGACATACAAATTTTCTTTTTCTTATACATACCTCAGCTGAACCCGATGACATGTCAGAGGATCCCAACTCTCCACAACCAAAGCATTGGTGTTGCTTATACACACAGTTCTTGCATATGAACTTTGATGATTCCTATATTGTTGAAAAATATTAATGGTAAATGGCAATACTGGAATACTTAAACAAGAATAAGTTGAAGAGGCAAAGGAATATGCACTTACCACTTGTTCTTGACTCATGTTGAGAGTTTCACAGTTAAAATCTGCATCATTGGAAATGGTTCGGTGGAAATACCTTCGACAGGCACCCTCACAGCTACAATAATCAAGTATCATAATATTAAAATAAATTGAACGCATAAAGCGCTTTACCCCGATAGTTTTAGTACAATAAAAAGCAAAAACCTTGAGCCTTGATTGCAGCCAAAATCTACAAGAATTATGGCATATGGGAAAATTGTCTACCTAGTACTCGCTCCGGTCATAAATATTTGGCGTTCAGAACAAGATTCGGTTAAACTTTAAAAACTTTCACCAGTAATTTTACATTATGATACTTTATAAAACCCAATAACTTTATGATTTTTGATATTACTCCCGCTGTTGGAAATATAGGGCACACGTGTATTTGGAAATATCAACATTTGTTATTTTTGACAAAAAAAAAAGTTAAGCTTCCAATATCTATGTTCAGCACCATACAAGTGGCATCAATGGATTTATATTTAAAAATAATTTCTTATGATTTAATTTCATAATTTCAATATTTACAATAATAACATCTATAAGTATTGTTTTCTCAGCTAATGGTAAGGCTCTTGAAAATATAACAGTAACATGACAACAAAAATAGGAACACGTGTGTTGATCAAGAGAGTAAATAGAAGGGAAAATTTGCCAAAACCTACTCAGTGTGATCTGGAAAATCCAACCCATTTCTCTGGTAAACTCAAGGTTGAATGTCTTCAATCTATATGAGGACATCGTCTCAAACACAAATCTAATTCCCATCATCCTATCGACTATGTTCCAATCCATTGTCCAGTGAGCCTAAACTACAATGCCTTAGACAGTAAAACAACTGTAGTATTAATTTTATCCATCACCCTATCAAGTACAATCCACACTATCGGTTTAGTGCCTTAAATAAGAGAACAATAACAAAGGGGAAAAATAGTACAACTAAACAAATATATGAAAAAGAAATAGGATAACTAGACAAAGAATAGGCATACCGTATCAAATTACCACCATCATCACAAATTGCACAAATATGGCCATCCTGCATAAAGAATGTAAGTTTTGTTATATTGGATGAAAATAGATTTACAATTTAGAGCTGATATGCCACGGAGAAGATTCTATATGCAAAATCGGCAAGCTAACTCTTTCGTGCAACTAAAGGTAGGAATCAACTAATCGCGTCATAAAACACCATATCTATATCTGATCAAGGCTCAAACAAAATATTATTTTTCTTCTAACATATGCCTTTTTATTTGTCCGGAAACTAACGACAAGTACCACGACAAGGATATTTAAGAAGATGGATATTTTTTTTACCACAAAGCCCATCCTCAATTTGTAATTCTTTGAATCCTCTTTTGACACATGATTCTCCACCATAGTTGCTTCAACTGCATAAACATTTAATAAACGCTTAAGGGTCGGAGGAGTAAGTAAACAAGTAGAAAATGCAACAACATAGTGCAGTGCAAGTCGTTATCTGATTGGAGCTCTAAAGTTAACATTTTCTAAAGGATGCTCATGGAATCATTTAGAATAAGCTATAGAGGTGACACCATTTTTTTACTAGATTTTCAACTATAAGTGAAAGCGACCAGAAACTAGACCTCGGTCCCACTTACTAGATTTTTCAAATATAAGTTGTAGGGGCCAGTACCCTGGCCACCCAATCCATCAAGCATGTTGTGGGATGAGACCGGCCTATGGTCGTCAAGTGGCCGCGCAGTAGCAAGGCAACATTATCACCGCATAGCTCAGAGCCGATGAGAGACATGCACACACGACACAAGGAGCCCTATGCCACAGTCATATGTGCGATGCACAAAACCAATCACTCTGTGGTGCCACCAACCATATGGAAGTCGTGTTTGGAGAATTAGAGGCGTGAAGGAAGCACAACTTTGGAGTTCACAAAGCCCTCTGTTGCATTCAATGAAGTGTGATGATTGGCAAGTGACACACTGGGCTAGACTGCCAGAGCATAAGGGATCACACGAGGGATGAGGTCACAGCTGCATAAGGCCATGGTGGCTCAAGCTTACAGAGATCACAAAGAATGGCAAATCGGTGATGAACTCATGATCCACACACAACTACTACGAATAATATTTTCGTGAATCGGGCACTTGAGCATTTTGGTTTGTTCCCTAACATAAGTATAAATATAAACTATATATTATATTTGAATATCGAGTGAATGGATAATTCGGATGTCTATCCTCCATATAGCTAGAAATATCCTACATGTATTGGTCAGCTATGGCCTATGGCTGCTAATCTGCCATAACCATCAGCACTCAAGGCTGAATGGAAAAGGTTAAAGTTTGACCCAAATGTAAAGTTTTTTAAAAGCAAAAGGTAATGTGTAATTACTTAGGCATATGTGCATTAGTAGCAATTTTTTTGTGCTATTTCAAAAGGATGCTTGAAATCGAACCTAAACGATTTGGGGGTATAACAATTTTGAATCAAATAGCGCACTTCAAGATTAATGAATACACGTATAATAGAAAAGGCTCACTTATACTGTTGTGCAAAATGACCAGGATGGTCCGAAGAGGACTAACAACCGGAACTACCCAAAAGCACTTGGGGGCGAAATTAAACATTCAAATGGTTGTCTACTTGCATTGCATAAATCAAAACATGCAATTTAACCCACCTACAAAACCTCTCCTAGTCTTCCCCACCTTTGTCATCATCGATTTCACTATCACCAACTAACGACCATCATGTTGTTTAGCACACACCAATTCACTTGTGATGCTCCCTTAGATTAGGATGCGATACCATGGGGAAGGATAATGTCACCAAATAGAACGAACCCTAGATCTAGATCCACTACAACACAGAGGAAGAAGGAGAAGATAAAAACCAAATAGATACTTACGTTGTTCAGATCTAGGATTAGCTTGCGCCCAATTGAGGTCCTCCGCTTCTAAATCTACATCCGGTGTTGCCTTATCGAGAGGGATGACAAGGAGAGCAAGGGGAATATGCAACTTGGTTGCACGCCAGGGCGGTGGAGTCGGATGAGCGGAAGAGGGCAATGGGGCCCTTTTTATAATATGTTGGCCCTTAGCACACATTCCCACTAGGTATCATTTTGGAATTTGTTGTAAATAATGATGCATGTATAATATTCCTTTTATGATATTGGCTAAATGAGTGTACCTGTTTGACAAATAAAATATTTATATACATTAATTCCTATGTTTTCAAATAATATCCTTGAAATAATTATTGGCAACCATCTAGGAGAGTGGGCCTAATTTCTTTTAAAAATATGGCACACCATAAATATAATATTTGTATACATTACTTCCTATTGTTTCAAATATAATCCTTAAAATAATTGTTAGTAACCACCAATAACAAGTGGGCTTAATTTCAACATGTTCGGTAGGCCTAGCAGCTACAGCACTGCAACAACAGTTATAACTGTTGGCCAACTACGGTGGGACACGCTTCACATGATACAGCAGATGGCCGGCTGTAGCCGTTCGGCTGGGCTGTGCAGCACAGTCCTGCACAGCAAAAAACGCTATAGTTTAGGGCTATCGAACAAGACCTTTCTTTTAAAAGACAGGCTTTGTTTAGTTCCCAATTTTTTTTCCCGAAAACGTTACATTGAATCTTTGGATACATGCATGAAGCATTAAATATAGATAAATGAAAAACTAATTGCACAGTTTACATCGAAATCATGAGACAAATCTTTTGAGCCTAATTAGTTCATGATTAGCCATAAGTGCTACAATAACCCCACATGTTCTAATGACGGATTAATTAGGCTTAATAAATTCGTCTCGCAGTTTCCAGGCGAGTTATGAAATTAGTTTTTCCGTTCATGTCCGAAAACCCTTTCTAACATCCAGTCAAACGTCCGATATGACACCTAAAAATTTTCTTTGCGTGAACTAAACAGGACCAAAGTGTGACACACCATAGTTGTAGCCGAATACTAGCCAAAGGAATGGTCCAAGCATGACAAAGTTTATCATCTCAACTAAACACTCATGTGCGTAGGGTTACTAGATAATGAGTCGATGAGCTTACTTGCTTAGGGGCTTAGTTTTTGTTAACTAAGCTTTGCTAATTCATCAGTGAAACAAGTCAACTAAAACTAGTGCCACATTGTGAGGGCTTTTCTGTGTGGGTTTTAAATGCACAAGTAATAAAACAGAGTTGGTGGATTAAAAAAAAATAGCCCAGACAATTCTAACTATATTAAGTACTGTAGTTACTAAAGGAAAACATCTCATCCTTTTATTTATACTTATACTTATTAGTTAAAATTTGATTTTTTTTAATTTTAAATTTAAAGCTGATTTTGGGTTTTTTTATATCGGACTATATTTTTCAGCCTTCACTTTTAGGTCGCTAAAAACACTTATATAAAAGTTTTATTAACAAATTACTTCCGATTTGCAATATGACGTTTGACTTATTCCACAACTAAGCCGAACATTGGGGATGTTAAATTATTGAAAAAGCAAATATTAGGTTTACTTGCGAAGGCTTGTTGGGACCTTTCCAATGTTAGGAATGACATGATTTTTAGGAACAAAATTATGAACACCTCTCGTGATTTCTTCTACAACGGAGAAACCTTCTGCATCATACTTAACAACAGCTCCTAAAGCCCTAAAGGCCCTGATGGCTGAAATCATGAAGAGTGGGCTGACCGGCTGACTTCCCTACAGTACTCTCTAGTACTTTTGTTATCTTTGCTTTAGGCCTGACCGCCTGATAGCTTAGTGTATTTAGGTGTTGAATTTACTACACTTCATGTTTATCTTTTTTACTGTACTATCCCTAATTGAGGTGTGGTCGGGGCGGATCCAACGTGGGTACAGGGGGACCTGCACCCACAAAACTCATGGATATCCCCCTAAGCCCCCCTTTTAATTTTTTTCATCATAATTGATAAGATATAAGGTGCTAAAGGTCTTATAATAGTATTTTAGCATAGTTTAATACTAAGATTATGTGTTTATATCGATGTACTTGGTATGTTGAGTCCCCCAACTTTTTGTTTCTTGTTTCTGGATCCGCCCCTGGGTGTGGTCATTGTCTCGTTGGTTTTTTATATAAAAAACCCTGTAAACTGAAGTCCCTGCATAAGAACTCATACTTTTTTTTAACCAAAAGTAGAGACTTTGTTTACATTTTGCACTCGTACTTTTCATTTACATTTTTTAACCAACGTGTAAACTGGAGCTCTAGCATAAACACTCCTAGTTTCTGCTTCCATTTTAACCGTTTATCTTAAAAACATAGAAAATGATCATCAGAGACTAGATTTAGGCAATTCTAACCTTGTTAAGCATCCATTTATACTACAGTCGTAATATTCTAAAGTCACTGCAAGCTACAATAATCTTAGATAGATACAGAATAAGTCCAACCCAAACATAGCCTCTAGCTATATCTAGCATTTAGTAAAGAAAAACTATTTTTAAATCATTGAAAAAACATAATTCTATAGATTGCTAAAGAAAAAACTCTTTAATCATTGAAAACATATAAAAACTAGCATTTACTAAAGAAAAACTATTTTTAAATCATTGAAAAAAAACAGAATTCTATAGATTGCTAAAGAAAAATTCTTTAATCATTGAAAACATAAAAAAAACTTTAGGTTTTCGGCAACGAGCATTGGCGGCTAGAGGGGTTAAATCCGCCAGTGAGAGTTACGAAATTCGAAAGGTGCTTGTATGGCTTCTAATCTTGTCAGGTAGTAATACCCAAGCTCAATCAAATTAAAGCACAGAATGCATCGGACAGGTCACGTATTAACAGATTATAGTATTCACTTAACTAGTTGCAAAAGACCGGTACAGACGCTGATGAACGGCGCACTGGAACAACACACTGACCCAGTGACACGACGCGATACACGACTGTTCAAGACAGACACGGACACACACTGGACTCAACCGGACCCCATTTTATTTGCTCCTTCACGACAGACACAAACCAGGCCAAAGCGAAAACCCCGCCGTGCTCCTCTCCGTCGCGCACGCGGCACGCCGGCGATGCCTAGCCGGAGATCTGGATGGACTTGACGTCGGGCTTCTTGGCCTCCTCCTTGGCACGGTGACGGTGAGCACGCCGTTCTCCATGGACGCCTTGATCTGCTCCGGCTTGGCGTTGTCGGGGAGGCGGAACCTGCGGAGGAACTTGCCGCTGCTGCGCTCCACGCGGTGCCACTGGTCCGTCTTCTCCTCCTGCTCCTTGTTGCGCTCGCCGCTGATCTGCAGGATGTTGCCGTCCTCCACCTCCACCTTGACCTCCTCCTTCTTCAGCCCCGGCACGTCCGCCTTGAAACACGTGCGCCTCGGGCGTCTCCTTCCAGTCGATGCGCGCGCCGGCGAAGGCCGCGGTCTCGGAGGAGCGCCGCGCGGGAAGGACGGAAGATGCTGCCGCTGCCGCTGCTGCCGGAGCCGAAGGGGAAGCCGTCGAAGGGGTCCCAGAGGTCGAGGGAGAAGGGGTCGAACACGTTGCTGCGGCGGATCAGCGACATCGTCGGTTGGATTTGCGCTTACGACTAGTGTAGTTTCGCGAATTGGAAGCGGATTTTTTGGAAGCTCTTGGGCTTTCGATCGCTGGCTTTTTTTTCTTTTCTTGCTTTGCTTGGTCTGTGTCGAGGAGGGGATGGCGTTCTTATATGCGGCGGGGGAATGATAAGGATGGAGAGGAAAAGCAGCTTCTCGATAGTTCTCTTCTATTCCTGGATATACTCGAAAACGCTGGACTTGGTTCTGGGCTCGGTAGGTGTCGAACGGAACGAATCGTCCAGAACAAACTCGAGATATCCAGCAACTTCCAGTCCAAAATTGGAGTGCTTTGATCCGATTTTTTCCCATGAAGACAATGGAAAGGAAATGACCACCGGGCTGGGCTTCTTCTAGTCAGTGGTCCATAGACACAGTGTGTACTCAGCCCATGGTACAAGCTTTACATAAATGGGCTCCGGCCCATCGTGAAACTGGCCCACCCCTACCCAAACGCACGCACTGGTCCGAGGACTCTCGACTTCTCGAGCCTCCCCTTCCTCGAGTTCGGCCAATGTCCACGGCCTAGCGATCCGGCAGCTGGAGGCGACGAGGCGACGAGGCGACGACGGAGGCGCGGGGAGAGGGAGCCAGAGAGAGGGGGGAAGCGTGGCGAGAGGAGGAGCAGCGCGGGACGACGCCGCCGCAGCCATGTCGGTGCAGGAGTACCTGGAGAAGCACCTGCTGTCGCGCAAGATCGAGGAGGCCGTGAACCGCGCGGTCCGCGCCAAGGCCCCCGACCCGGTGCTCTTCATCTCCAACCACATGCGCCGGGCGGCGCCCGGCCGTGATCACGAGCGTGCGGGCGCGCCAGATCCCTCGACGGCCGCGGGGAGCCCGCCGTGGAGGTCAGCCTCCACACCAACAAGGCCGTGCACCGCGCCTCCGCGGCCGCCGCGGACGCCCCCGAGGCGCCGCCGCCGACGCCGTCAGGGACGCCGAGAAGCGGAAGCTGCTCGCAGGGCGGTCGCCGATGCGGTGCGGGTGATCAACGAGAAGGTGTCGGAGGCGCTTGTGGGGATGGATCCGCAGCAGCAGTCGCAGATCGACAGGCCATCATGGACTTGGACAAGGCGCATCACAAGGTAAATCCCTAAAACCCCAATCGTATCTCTTCTCACTCTATGGAATTAACCTGATCCTACATTGCTGAGCTCTATTTGATCAGAGTTATAATGAGAGATTATTCAAGGGTTGTGCTTTACCACAAACAGTCGATCGATCTGTATAATCAGCCACATGACAGTTCTTAACATTGGTTTGTTCCATGCAGATTTAATGATTAAATCAATTGATGTGTTGTTTTCTATAATATTTTTTTAATGTCTACTCCTCTTTACTACCATCTCACTTTACTGTCAAGCCTAACTTTGTAGCAGCCAGCTCAGTACAGCTTCTATCGCCTGTAATTGTCCTGCTTTAATAACTATTGACACTGCATCATGTAGGCTGAGATTGGAGTGAATTCTATGTTGGCTGTATCAATTGCAGCTTGTAAAGCAGGTGCTGCTGAAAAAGAGGTAATAGTTCTGTATAAAATCACCGCGGTTCTGGGTTAAAAGAATGTTGGATATGGCAATGCATTCTTATAGTTGGTTGCTTATTTCTGTGCAGGTTCCATTGTACAAGCATATAGCAGAACTTGTTGGGAAAAGCGCTACGACACTTCCCATCCCTGCAATTACAGTCATTAATGGAGGAACACATGCTGGAAACAGTCTCCCTATTCAAGTATTCTCACTAAACCTGTAGAATTACCTTTTTAGCCAACATTGCTCTGCAAATTACTGGATCACTCTTTTCTGCAGATTCCATTAAGAAATCTGTAAAGTTTAAATTTGTTATTCCCATGTTTCTTTCATTGTTTGAAGTTTTCTTTTTCTCTGGGAACATGTTAAGATAGTCCAGGTGATCAACATCTTGCTATGTGTCATATTTTTTTTTGAGACCTGCAAGTAAAGTTGCTTCTTTATAGGAAATTATGATCCTTCCTGTTGGTGCCAAAAACTTTGAAGAAGCAATGCAGATGGGTTCTGAGACATATCATCATCTGAAGGTACTATCACTAGATTACTATAACTTGCATGCTGGGCCTACCTTCCATGGCATGCATCTGCTCCACTCTGATATGTTGACCAACCTGTTATTCAAATAGTTTAAGATTCTGTCCACAAACTTAACTGGCATTGTATTCTGCTTTTGATGCCCTTTTCAGCTTTCTGTCCACTCTGGACAATACTTTAATGGCTTGTATTCCTCTTTTGATGCCCCTTTTCAGCTTTTCTCTCTCACTCTGATTAGTGTTAATTTGTTTGGGTGGATTCCTCCTTAGACAAATTTATTCTTTCAGATGTTCCAAAATTTTGTTTTTATAGTGCGAAGAGAAGTTTACTATTTTCGTGAATGGCTTCTTACCAATTGATTTGATAGGATATCATCTTGGAGAAATATGGTTCAAACAGCTGCAACATAGGTGATGATGGTGGATTTGCTCCAAATATTTCCAGGCAAGTAAGGAATCGTCTGTACCTTTTTGTGGTTCTATTATTGTTTCCCTTTTGGTCACCTGCATATTGATATCAATGTGCCGTATCTGTTGGGTCAATGTTCAGCATAACCGAAGGCTTGGATCTTGTCATTGAGGCAATAAATAGAGCTGGATATAATGGAAGGATCAAGCTAGCAATTGATGTTGCCGCTACTGATTTTTGCATGGGTAAGGATAGAAAGAGTGATTTCTTGGGTATTGGTTGTGTGATTGTTTAATATGCAGTTCCCTTGATCAAATAAAGAATCATGTGAATGATATCTGATTGATCGAATACAAGCTCTCTGCTGATCTCTCATGCATTAAAGAAAGAGTTCCTTATTATTTCCATGACTCTGTTGATAACTCATTTTTCATTATTTCCATGTTTTTCAGCTTATGTACCTATGGCATTTCTGTTCACTCTTCTTGTGTCATCTCTTGATTTTACTCCCTCCGTCCTAGAATATAGAGAGTTTTAGAGTTGGGCACGGTTATTAAGAAAGTAGGTAGAATTAAATAGGAAGGGGTTGTGATTGGTTGAGAAGTGGAGATAGGTGGGAAAAGTGAATAGTGGAGGGTTGTGATTGGTTGGAAAGAAAATGTTGGTGGAGAAGTTGTTATATTTTGGGACAAATCCTAAGTGCTAAAAATTGTTATATTTTGGGACGGAGGGAGTACTATTTTTCATGGCCACCTAGTATTCATTCTTCTTTGTGTCATCAGTGGAATTATGCCATTCAGTATTGCTGGTCAGCCATCAACCTAGTGGCTTATATTAACCGTACAACTTTAAACCATAGAAGCAGAGAACTTGAACAGCAATTAGAATGTGTTGTATGCTATGGTTAGTTTGTTTTGATATATCGATGACCTAAATTTCTGGCTATATTCATGCATTTTGTGCAGGAAATAAGTATGACATGGAATTCAAGTTTGCAGAGAAATCAGGGCAGGGCTTCAAAACTGCAGATGATTTGATTGAGATTTATAGCCAGCTTTGTTCAGGTATCACATGTCTGGATTAAAATCTTTTTGTTACATCTTTTGATTTCATTCATGAGGCTTATATTTCCCCTTTTCTTTATTATACGCTAGAGTACCCACTTGTCTCAATCGAACAGCCCTTTGATAAAGATGACTGGGAGCATTCGAAGAAGTTTACCACCCTAGAGCTGTGCCAGGTGGATAATATGTTCTTTTGAGCTTTTATTCTTCTTGTTCAGTATCTCATGACATAACATTTGTTCAGGTTGTAGGTGATGACTTATTGATGTCAGATCCCGTACGCATTAAGCGGGCAGTAAATGAGTATACCTGCAATGCTCTTGTTCTCAAGGTGAAGTATAAGTTATACTTCTATTTTTAATGCACCGAAACTGATTAGAGCTACTTTGTGCAACATCTTACTCGTATTATTGGAACTATCCAAGATTAATACTATGTGAAAGAAAGATTTGGAATTAATATAACTATATTAATAGTTGTTGTCATCTTTGTGCCGGGACGCTCAGTGCTCCCTTTGAATCTTATTTAAGTGACACTGCCATTCCAGTGTTGATTATAGTTCAAGTTTTGTGTCATATGAGTTGATTTCTAAGGCATTTACAAACAATGCAATGAAAACCAATCGTTAATAGGCTAGCATACAAATAGTCAATTCACACGTTTGGCATTTAGTACTTGAATAGGCATTTACATAAATTACTATGATAATAATTCAAGATTAACTATCCACTGGAGGAATTTACTTTTAAACTTTTAGCATGTTGTAGACATAGAGGTGCAAACGATATTTGCATGCAAATGAAGTATGAAGTATTTATTTTCTGGAATCTTCCTTGATCACTGATTTCTCTCTCAACTTCAAAGGTCATTTAGTATATACCTGAATTGTGCTTGTGTATGATATGCAGGCTAATCAAGTAGGCACTGTCACGGAAGCCATAGAGGTTGTGAGACAGGCAAAGGATGCTCATTGGGGCGTAATGGTGTCACATAGGTCCGGGGACACTGATGATTCTTTCATTGCTGACCTGGCTGTTGGTGCTGCAGCTGGACAGATCAAAGCGGGTGCTCCTTGCCGTGGAGAATGTCTCAGTAAATACAATCAGGTTTGTTTTTTGGGTTAGTTAGATTCATGCCAGAGCAACTTTTATGATTTTGAAATATACCATTACTATTCACATATTTGCACACCGGCATCTGGTGTAGAAATTGATAAGTCATAGTACAATAGCCTTTTGTTGTCGATTGGATGGTTTCTGATTATCGTGCTCATCTTCTCTGCAGCTGCTTAGAATAGAGGAAGAACTTGGAAGTGACGGTGTTTATGCAGGGGAAAATTGGAGAACCACCGCAAGCACAAGCTGACTTACAGCGTAGGTACATGAGGTGCAGGTTCCATCTTGACCTGCCTTAATGTGCTGAGCTTTCCATGGTTGGCTTGCTCAATTATGTTTTGTTCTGGCTCGGCAAAGAGCATGGAACAGGACAGCCAAAGAAACGGGAGGGGAACAGTTTGTATTATTGGGCATTTGGGCACCACATTTTTTTTTTCCGTAGGTGTAGTGGATGAACTTGCGGAGCATTACCTATTTTAGTGATGTTTGACTGCGAATTCATTTCTATGTGGTGAGCATGGACGTGAGTAAAATGAGTTGAGAAAGGAATTTTAAGAAATAGAGGTTTTCTCCGTTTTTTCTTCTTCTCAGTTTACCCCATACCGTCTTGCTCTTCTTTTTTTTTCCCTAGTACAAGGTGAACACAATTACACGCACTTGTGCATACGCACACCCACTTTGGTCCTGGTACATCCTTGAGCTACTATCACACATTTCAACAAAATTGGAGGTAGCGTAAACATGATCATCGAATGCACTCACATATGCAAATTAATTGGTCCTTGAAAATAACATGGAGTTTGTTTTAAAATGCGGTTTGTCCTTTTCTTGAGTTTGTTTTAAAATGCGGTTTGTCCTTTTCTTGCTTTGGAATGCTAGCAGTTAAGAGAGGTTCTTAAACTTCGTGTGTTAACGTATGTGAAAAAAAAAATTAAAATCATGTCAGTAGATTTTCAGAAGTATTTATGTATATTTATATCTTTCTTTTTACCATGCAGTCGGGGAACAAAAGGTAATACTCAAATGTGGCCAATTTTGATATTAAACTAACTAGTCTAATTTCCTGCGCAATTTTGCATGACAGCCGCCAAAATGTTAAAAAGAAAAATGGTGATAATTTTCGGGGCTAATAATCCGAATCGTGTTCATTCGACGCTATCATGATCGTTACTGCCGCATACCAATTTTATGAAAAAATCCACCCAGCCACCCACCCCCACCCCACCCCCCCCCCCCCCCCAAAAAAAAAAAAAAAAAGGGAGCAAGACGACTGAACAGATAAACACAGCTCAAAAAGCAATCAAACAAATAGAGTACGGTATAATCAGTACTTGAACAACGATTTCTTTGAAAGGGACATGATATTCATGGTTCACCAATGTGATCGAGTCTAGCACAGCAGAGGACACGAAATTGATAGGTCCCGGTATCCTCAGAACTGGAACATGGCATACAAGCAGGTTGTAAAACAGAGGGCTTCCGAATTTTCGCCCTCAAGCCTCACTGGAGATATGGTACATTTTAGGAGGAATCTGCAGCGGCCGGTGGTGGTGCCGGCTGTGCTTCGGCGCGCTTGACTGATGCGCATTTGATCAGATGGTTGTAGCTCCCTTTCTCCTTGAAAAGTTGGGAGAAATGGTGCTTGCAGTATAGGATACCTTCCAAAGCTGCATAATTGGATGGCGAAATGGCACAGCCACCGTGAGAACATTTGAAGCAGGACTTGTGGTAGGCCTGTCCTTCAACTGTCACCTGCAAATAAAAGCTTATCATCACAACCACTGCATGTTCCAAAGACTTGAGAAGCATAATTGAAATAAATTCTTGGTAAATAAGTACAATCAAGACAGAACCTTACAACTTGTTACACTAGAACAATACAATTAGGCGGAATAATGTACCCAAAAGATCCCTCTGATCATTCATCCCTATTTCAACATCTAACAATGCAATTTTGGAAGAAATGACCTAACAACACCACAGTATGAAACTAAGATGAAAAGAGCAGAAATTATGGGGCATTACCTTCTCTAGAGGATACGCTGTTTTACCACAAGTGGCACACTTCTCCTGTGTCCCTGAAAACATGCGCGCGGCTTTGCTAGGTGATCTTGTCTGAAATGGAATGTTTCAGACAAAATTAGTTGAAAAGCGAGGTAGCATCACATAGAAACATACTTTGGAATGAAAACAGACAAGCAATGCATGCAGCCAATGGCACTCACCAGCTCAGGAGTCAACTTCTCCGATGCGGGTTTCGCGGCTGCATAAAATTGAACAAATAAGCAGGGGCAGAGCATCAGAATTCATAACACATTTTATCAACAAAATAAGCAGGTTGTCAATGTTCGCAATTTTGGAATTCAATAGTAGCCTACGTGATTGGAAGCTCTTGTTGTAGCTCCCGGTCTCCTTGAACAGTTGCTCGAAATGGGGCTTGCAGTATGGCACTCCTTCAATCGAGGAGTAGTTGCCAAGCTGTAAAATCGCAAAGCGTGATAACCAGAACGATTGTCAGACTGACGCAAATCTTTGCCTGAACAAGCACGACTACTCCTAACTGATTAATCAAAAGCCGACTTTTCTCATGATCCTCTTTTACCAAGTCACTAAGTCAGCAGATGTGAAACGGACAAAACCATGATCTCTCAAACACGAAATTCGAGCAGGAAAACCCAAGCACCAGATCCATTCACGACATCAATCCACAGATCTACTACTACTGCTTGCGACATTACAGATTGCACTATCCTACAGATCCATCTTTACTTTTCCCCCGGCCATAAAAACGTCTTTTTCCCTCTTCTGCTTTTTTTTTTTCACCTCCAGAACAAAAGAACAGGTAGGAAGCGAAAGAAAAAAGAAAAAGCATATATGCGCGCGATCAGGGAGGAGGAGGGGACATACGGAGAGGGTGGACTTGCAGTGCTGGCACTTGAAGCAGGAGCGGTGGAAGACGACGCCATCGGTGGAGAGCTGGTCCATCGGGTACACCGTCTTGGTGCACACCTTGCACTTCTGCTGCGTCCCGCTAAACATCGTAGCCTCCTCCTCTCCTCTCCCTCTCTCTTCCTGCTGCGGCGGCGGAGGCGGCGCGGCGAGCTGGAAGATCTGAGCCCGATCTGATCTCCTACCCGCGCTGAAACGAGCACCCCTCGCGGCGTCCCTCCCAATGGCCGGCCGCGGTTATATACGCGGGTGAGGTGAGCAATGGGATTTTGAGGATTTTTTGGGGCGTCTCTCAAGTCTCAACTCGCGTCGACGCCGCCTCACTTTTGCCGCGACGGAAAGGAAAAAAGGAGAGAGCGGGTCAGTGAGGCCGATGGGCCCCGCGAGGTGCAGCGCTCATTAACAAAAATACGCAATTATTACTGCCATTAGTGGTGTCCCCGTGCGGCTTAGCCTACGCGCACGCAGCGGCTTGCTTACAAAGCGGCCACTCGTCCCGCTGCAAGTGGGGTCCCGGAGACGAAGGGGTCCACATGGCATTGAGTCTTCTACGGCTCCGCGCATTGCAGTAGCGGTGTGTCATCAATAGGCAGCAGCTGTAGCCTGTAGGACGAGGAGAGAGAGAGAGAAGTGCAGCAGAAGCAACGCAACGACGACTGCTAGCTGCGTCCGCATGGATGTGGGGGACGGGGCGTGGGGCCCGCGTGCCAGTCTCTCAGTGGATGATGGCGTGATGAGAGATACTTTCATCGCGTAGTGGTGCGGGCCACGACGTCGGCCAGCCTCTCTCCGGCTGCCTCGTCGGACTATCCCCTTGTATCTTCTCCTCCATTGGCATTTGTTGCTTGGAGTTAGAGCAGCATGTTATGCCCTGCACAGCGCGTTGCAGTACACCGTACTTTAGGCTCTGGTCGAAAGTGAGAGTCTCCGGCACGCAAAACGAAGCAGCGTTTAGCATATGATTAATTAAGTTTTAGCTAATTTTTTTTAAAAAAATGGATCAATATGATTTTTTAAAGTAACTTTCGTATACAAACTTTTTGCAAAAAACGCACCGTTTAGTAGTTTGAAAAGCGTGCGCACGGAAAACGAAGAGTAAGAGTTGGAAACTACTCCAAATATAAAATATTTTAACTCTCTCTCTCTCTCCATTTTTCTCGCAAACAAAAAAATTCTCTTCATTTAGGTTGTGTTTAGTTTAGCGTAAAGTTTGGATTTTGGTTGAAATTGAAAATAATGTGACTGAAAAGTTATGTGTGTATGACAGGTTGATGTGATGGAAAAGGTCTAAAGTGGATCCAAAGTTTGAATCTAAACACAGCCTAGTTCTTTCCCTTAATTCTTTTTCTCCTGTGTTTTTTTTACTGCACAGAGAGGACGATTTCTTGTATTGATACGTGCACCGCCGAGTTCGGTCCTCTACGTCGACGGTGAGACGCTGAATTGTGGGGCCATCACAGCAGGCGAGTAGCATTGGCACGGCAGTGGCCTGTGGCCAGCTCTAGCTTAGCTTAGCAAACGGACAAGGGATCAATGCATCATTTACTCCAATGACACCTGTGTTACACCTACGGCTCGTTTTAGCAACTCTTGCTTTTAAGCGTGATTTGGGTCAGGAACGTACGATCTGCTGGTGGGCATCACCATTCGTCCACTGGATCATAACTTGGCAAGCATAACATAAAGAAAGATCATAACTTGGCAAGCATAGCGTGACGTTTTTTTTAATATGTTGCAACCAATTTAAAAATATAACCTTTTTCGCCAATATTTTAGCAAAGAGAATAATAGATGTAGTAGGAATGTAGGATTCAACAAAAGAATTACCCCATTCAAGCCTTGTTCAATTAATCCCTTCCTCAAGAGAATTGAAGGGGATTTGGAAATAATTTATTTCATATATATTGTAGTGTGAAATTATTTTCTCTCAATCCCTTTCTCTTAGGATTAAACGAACCAAGCCTCAAAGGGGAAAAAAAGCATTCGCTGTTGCTGTTCAACAAAACATCTGGCAAGATATAGGAGTAGATGCATCGCACAGCTCATCCAACGAGAACATGATTCCGGTCAACCAGGCTTGCAACGACACAAGAATAGGATTTGAAGTATGTCATCTCATCGTCTTTGCCTCTGGCAACCACCGAGTCCGACGAACACGCCATTATTACGATGCCCGGCACCAACCGGAAATACGGTCAACAGCTTGACGGCGTGACGCCAACCGAATCACACTATCACATGCGAAATGCGAACAGCATTAGCCTAAATGCCTAATGGCATCACTAGGATGGGGAACAACCTTAGCCTAGATGCCAAATGACCTCACTAGCCTATCACCTGGTGTCCTGCTTTATCCGTCCTAAAATATTAGGACCTACTTATTTGTCTTAAAATATATAGTAACTTAGAAGAATAATGTACTAACCCTCTTCGGTCCAGATTAATTGTACTAGGTTGTGCCTAATTATTTGCTAGGTTGCTACCTCCGTCCCAAAATAAGTGCAGCCGTGGATATCCGTGCCTAACGTTTGACCGTCTGTCTTATTTAAAAAGTTTATGAAAAATTTAAAAATATTTAGTCACACGTAAAGTATTATTCATGTTTTATCATCTAATAGCAATAAAAATACTAATCATAAAAAAAATTTAAATAAGACGAACGGCCAAACGTTGAACGTGAATAGTGCAAAACTGCACTTATTTTGGGACGGAGGGAGTATAGTCTTAGACAGAGGAAGTAATTAGCTCATGCGACATTATTAGGTTTAGTGTCATTTTAGTCATGGAAGTTTTTCAGATAAGATGGAAACCACATACGGTAGTACCATTGGTAAAAAATAGACATCTTAGATTTATCCACGTCATCGCGAGTAAAAATTTTACTCGTAGATTTACTCATGAGTAAATTTACTCATGATGACGTGGACAAATCTCAAACATTTATTTTTATCCAACGGTAGTTTTCAGTTTTCTAATATATATGTGGTTTTCCCAGGTAGAACAGTTAGCTATATACCATCGAAGCTGTCTGCAGAGACGCAAGCAAAAACTTCGTGGGATCAAAGAATAACAATGGAATGATGGAATCAAAATCAGTTGTCATAAATATTTCAGACCTTCAGGGTACTGATAACGTTCGGTGCAACCATGTTATACTAGCAAATCATAATGATTCCTCCCACTGTATAACAGTCTTACTGGCACATTTTTCTTCCACTGTTTTGAGTCCTTGGAGAATTCCAGTCCATACTCTGCTATAGGAATAAAACCATTTCCACGCCCATGGTACTGTTACACAAACAGGAAAGATGTAAGTCGAGCAGCTGAAATGGGGGATTGTAAAGGCTAGCTATGAAAGAAAAGCAACATAAGATTGTTTGCAAGGAAACAGACAATAGTACAATGAGTACATCCAACTAGCAACTCCAAACTGGAGGATGGGTCAGTTATAAGCAAGAAAAATGCAAAGAGAAGCATTCAGACGTTCACTATATTTTCATTAAGTTCCATCCATCAGTTGCAAATGCATTCCTATGTTCTGTAATTTTTTTTCCTCTGAACCTAAAAAATATCTAAATTCTGAACCTCTTAGGATTCAGAGCATTACAACAAGATAGCAGAAGTATAGAATGAAATCCAGATGTTTGGAGTCACTTTAGCAGATCATCTCACTCTCAACCATTCATCATGAAGCACAAGTAAACCTTGGCACATTGCCTATTCTAGCTGTCTTCTCGGTACTTTAACATTCCCAGATCTAATTTGCATGGTGACGGAAGGTCCTAAAATTAATTGGTCTACCAATATCTGGTGTCTATTTTTTCTCTTGCAATAAAGTCTATTAGAAACAGTACGAATTCATGGTTTGCCACCCATTTTGCCTTGAACGATATGCCACCTGTCTCTTTGAAATGCTGGTTATGGTCTCATATTAATGTCCAAAACAACATTTATTTTGCAACCATCTAGAGATAGATTTAATTAGAAATACTCTCTTGTTTAAGGCACAATTCACAACATGTTTACATATTTGGGTCACACATTCATGTATATGTGTTATCCATGTATATAGAGGTTTACCTCACGCTCTGGAATATAAATAATGATTGGCTGCCGACACAATTTAGACAAAACCTGAAACATCAATATGTCAGATGTAGAATAGATTTGTATGAAACGACCATATGTACTGATACAAAGCAAGAGATGCCCTTACACTCTACTATGAAACAGGTAAACCTACTTTTGGTAGAATCTTCAGAGCGAAACGATCAAACAATATTATATTTTTGGCACACTTAAGATAAGGAGTGATGCATAAACATGGTGCACATACTTTTTTTAGAGTATGATACACATACTAGAAACAGGTTTTCTATATGTCTAAATGATGTATGGTTGCTGTTTATATTAATAGTGCATGCTAACTTTAGAATTATGAAAACTATACCAAGAGTTCTGACTCTCCACCCCAGAAATCAGATCGCCTTATTCTATGGCAGTAGCTGCAAAACCAGGATAGTCAGTCTCTTTATCACAGGTCATGCCATAAAAATGAATTGACGACATAAGAATCTAACCGCCTCAATGATTCATCCACAGTAATTGCTATAACTGCCTCTTCATATTTTTGTCGTTCAGTCTCATCATCGCAGAT
The DNA here is from genome assembly GCA_009805545.1 of Oryza longistaminata. Taxonomy (NCBI): domain Eukaryota; kingdom Viridiplantae; phylum Streptophyta; class Magnoliopsida; order Poales; family Poaceae; genus Oryza; species Oryza longistaminata. Next base: position 18,892,107 of record CM020180.1, on the reverse strand, counting down.
AACTTCTTTTACTGCCATCCGTAAATCATCTAGGAAATTGAAAAAGGATATCAACACAAAAGTATATTAAAATAATATATCATCTTCAAACTTCGAACTTCAATGGAAATCTGTGCGCAAAATCTTCAGCTCATTAGGTGAAAGATGGGTAGTGTCATAAGTTTATTTGGAGAGTGAAGTTGCTCATGAAAAGTCATACTTGACAAGGCTGCTGGGTAGAGAGGATATACTGGGAATTTGCCACTTTGTAAGAGGGGATGTTGTGAGAGGGATTAAACTCGTTTGGTGCAGAGTGGCAAAAATTTAAATGCCCCCTGGATAACGGAACATTTAATTTTTTGCCACTCCAGATTTATCTTTTTGTCACGTCACAAGTCACATATGCGAAAGTGGCACATAGGGGAGTGGTATTACTGGTAAGGGAACATGGAAACTGGTAGGGAACATTTTACTGAGACAGTTTCAGCAATGACAGTTTTACTGAGACGAAACTGGTAGGGAACATGCATTCTTAAATGCAAGAATTCTGTTCTAGACATTCTTCGACCAAAACAATGACCCCTTGAGGTGCCAACAAGAAATGTCTGAACAGTGGTGGCAGCAAATTATGCCTAACTAACTTGATGTTTCAAACAGTAGCTAGGTTAATTTCCTACATAAGTTACGGTCAGAAGTTAAAACTTCTGCCATGGAACGAACAATATGGAAATTCTAAATTAATGCATGCTTTAACAAAGTTGTTTTGAAGCCAAAGATAAGAACTGCAATGCAGTCTAATTTATGCAATTGATGGACAAGTGGGCTACTCGAATCTCACAAGAATAATAGGAGCGCTCTCTTTATATGTCTTGTGTTGACAAGTTTTCCCCCCTTTTTGTAGTGGATGTTCTGTTTTCTGAATAAGCATTATTTAAGTTGTAGGAGTGCGCTGAACAAAATAAAATTTTAAAAAATGATTTATGTATCAAAAGATTACGGTAGCATCTAAATATACTTTCCTCAGAGCTATTGCAGTTACTTTCGTAAATGTAAATTCAAAGCTCTAGAGATAGCTCAGCTGCACAGGCTGTCTCAAACAACTGTGAATATTTATCCATGAACAAAGCATAATTGCAGGTTACCTGCATCTTGTACCTCCTCCCTTGAGGTCAATGGAATCCCCTTGTTCTTTGCCATTCCTTTCACCTACGAGGAGACACACCAGGGTTTCCTTGAGAATCCAGAGAAATTCCCAATACGAAATTGAACAGGACCAGACCTACCAACGCCCGAAACATGCACCGGCCATCACCCGTGACCCTCTGGACCCCGTAGTGCTCCACCTTGTTCAGCGCCCCCGACCACCCGCCCCTCCTGCAATCCCCCGGACGAATCACACACAACCCTACCGCGACACAAAGATCAACAGAGGAGGAGAAATGGAAACCAGCCGTACGTACAGAGAGGTAGCAACCCTAGCAAAGCAGCTGAGACCGGGCCAAACTGGAGCAGGAGCGGGCGAGGCCGCGGCCGCGGAGTCCTCGAGGAGCTCGAACCTCGCCTCGCCGTCACGGAGCCGCGCGAGAAGGGTGGCTGCAACATCCAGCACAACGTATCAAGGCCATGCGCGCGATCTAGGATGAGCCTTACCATCGACTAGCGAAAGCGAGCGAGGCGCTCACCGTTGCTCGGCCGCGCCGCTTGCGCCATTGGAGCGCAATCTGCAGCCACCACCAGCAGATGAGCAGAGAAGCGGAGAGGAAGAACTCTGCAAGAGGTGGCGGTGTTGGCGTCTTGTGGAGATAGAGATATGCGGCCGAGAGGAAACGGACGGGGGCCCAGTTACCAACGGGGATTTTGTTGGTGGGCCTTCGGCCGCGTACGCGACGTTCTGGGCCCAATGATGTTCCGGGCCTGCAAACGAACACCCGAGTACGCGCGACGCCGCCGCGAGATGCACCGCGCGCGCGGTCGGATTCCATCCTCCTGGCATCTCACGCGCACGTCCACCTCTCGCTGAGCATGGCTAAGAGCAAGTTCAATAGTACAGCCAACTACTAGCTCTAATTCATCTATAGCCAATCTAATAGCTTATTCATACAATAGTTATATACTATACTATTAATATCTAGTCCCATCTGTCATAGACACACTGCGTCTTGGAATCCGTGCTACAGCTGGCTACAAATCTGTAGTCCGCTGCTCTTCTCTCTCCTGATTTATCTCCTTAAAATATATTTGCAGCTGGCTTATAGCCTGCTATTGTACCTGCTCTAATAGTACATCTCTTACTTTAGTAAATTTTTATAGCCTATCTTTCAGCTTACTTATATGTAGTGATTATCTTTTCACTGTAAATATATAGTTCACCTGTCTGTTTCACAGATTTTTTCGATTCCTTTACCTAAACCGGTAAGTTTATAACCCGCTTCTCATATCTCTTCTCTCCTCTGTCCCATCCGTCTCGGTATTTAGCCTTATTATAGCCCTCTAAGCCGATCGATCCACCCACCAACCTATACACCTCCCTGCAGATATTTCTCCTCACAAGTCACAAATATCTCGCCCATATCCACCCGCGGCGCGGACCACGCAGCCATCACGCCAATATAGCCCGAGCACCCGCACCACAGTCCCCTCGTCGTCCTTGGACTGCTTGAAGCTTACACGAGCGCTAGCTAACGAAGGCACAGCGTGCATCGCGCGGAAGATCGGTAAGAGATGTCGAGGCCAGCCAGGAGCGACGCGCACCTGTCCCCGGAGGGGGAGGCGGCGGTGGAGGCCGAGGTGCGGGAGTACTACGACGAGGCGGCGCCCAAGCGCCACTCCAAGCCCTCCCGCAGCGAGCCCTCCGCCGTCTACACCGACGCGCTCGTCCCCGACGACTCCCACCCCGAGCTCGACAGGTTCCAGCAGCTCGAAGCCCACACCGAGGTCTCCCAGTCCCAACTCTCAACTGCACTTTCATATATGTGTCCCACGAAAGCTTAGAGTTGATCTTACGGTGTTACGTACTTACGTGGTGGTTTGCTGCTGCAGAAATTGGTGTGCGAGGGTGGCAAGGCAGGGGACGAGTTCGTGGAGACGGAGTACTACAAGGATCTCGGCTGCGTCGGCAAGCAGCACCACACGGTACGTAACGTCGCTGCCTTAGTTCCCTCATGCTTCCATCCATTAATTCGAACTGATCACAGTGCACTTAGAGCAAGGTCAATAGTATAGCCAACTACAGGCTCCAAAACTTCTATAGCCAATCTAATAGCTTATTCATACAATAGTTAAATATAAAAATAGACTACACCATTAATATCCGGTCTCACCTCTCATACACACATAACATCTTGGAGTCCGTGTTGCAGCCGGCTACAAATCTGTAGCCCGCTTTCTTCTCTCTCTTCTCTTTTCTTCTCGATATATGGTTACAGCCGGCTTATAGTCTGCTATTGTACCTGCTCTTATGATCTTAATTTGCGTGTGCACTGTCAATATCTTGCAGACTGGAACAGGGTTCATCAAGATGGACAAGCCCTCGGCGGACGCCTCGTTTCATCTGTCCGATGACCCAGATGCATCGGAGCGCCATGCCTCCTGCAAGGGAAATCCTGCTACAAACGAGTGGATCCCATCAGCTGACACGGTAACGGTACTTGTTTAAGTTGTCAAATGCTGTATACATGCCTGTTCTTCAGCAATTATCAACAGAGTTTGGTTGAAATTCTGTTCAAGAAGCATCAGTAAGCAAGCAACCAGTTGTTGGTTTCAGGTGTATCCGGCGTCAGACAAGCCCAACAGAAGTGACAGCTGAGCAACGCGCGCTCTACATGACTACACGTACAGCCAGACGTATGCATTCCACCAGCAAATAAAGAAGCCACACTTGGTTATTCACATAGGACACCTGTATCTTTACTGTTCTGCAAGGAGTTTCTTGTGGTGTTAACCGTGTTGTACTCCCAAGAACTTGTGCTTCGATCACAGATTTGTGTATGGGGGCAGCAAGTATTACAGGAAATAAAAGCAGCATTATTGTGTTATGGTCTAGTAGCTGATCATTTTTCTAAGTGCCAGCACTCAATAAGTAATCAGCCTTACTGCCTAGCCACACTAATTTTGGATATACTTCTTATCCAAACCCTTTCCCCGCAACCAAAAGGTCCAAAACAGATCGGAGAGGAATATGATCAAAGCAACAAAAAAGTACCAAATTGGATCAGCAAATTGCAAGGTAGAGTACACATCAACACTTCCAAGAACGTATTACTACTATACGTGCCAAATCACGAAGCTTCGGCGGATCAGTCCCGGTGTGCAGAGGCCGCCGCGGCGTCGTGAGGCGGCTGGAGGCGGAGGCGAGCGAGCTCGGCGTCGATGCGGCCGGTGAGGATGAGGGCGAACATGCGGAGGTCGCAGAGGAAAGACCAGACGGGGTGGCCGAACGTGGCCGGCCGGTTGCCCTCCACGAAGAAGTGGCTGTACCACGCCATGCCGTAACCCAGGACGGGCGCGGCGAGGAGTGGCGCGGCGCGGCCGGAGACGGCCGCGAGGAGCGCGCAGGCGAGCGCGGCGAGCGTGCCGAGGAAGTGCCACCGCCGGGTGCCGGGCTTGGAGTGCTGGGTCAGGTAGAACCCCCAGAACTCCTCCATGCTACCGAACCCATGGCTCGCCGCCGCCTCCTGCTCGCCCCTCCCCATCGCGTGCTGGTTGCCTGGTTTTGGTTGCGGCTTCGGAGACGTGTACGTATACCCACCCTGCCACCCACCCGCGAGAAGGCGATTTTTTTCTGTGGAAGAAAAGGCAATCCTTGATTGTTAATTCTGCTGGCGCGAGTCTCAATCGGGGAGGATGGCGCAGGTCACGATCGGGGAGGATGGCGCAGATCGAAGGAGTTTGCTGGCTCACAAGAACACGCGCCCGACAACACGACGATATCCACGAGGACCTGTGCTGGGATATTAACCCGCGATTGATTGGATTTGCAGAAAGGTAGGAGTAGTGCAGTACTCCGTACTCCCAAGGATTATTCTCTTTTGAATAAGATTAAGCAAGAATAGAATGCCCTTATTAAATAAGATTTGTTTGTGGGACTTAAACTTTCATTTCTCGAGGGGATATATTCTCGTTGTTTATTAAAAAAATTTAAAAGACATTGACAACTGTCAACGACTAAATTTGGTAATATCAGCATCGGGGGTGAACATGGGATCGAAGCGGAACCGAAGATAAGGATTGTTACGGGAACAGAGTAAGAATCGGCTGGAGTCCGGATCGGCTACGACTAGAATCGGCTAAATCTGAATCAGACTGGGTTAGGTGATACAGCCGATTCCGGCAATATGACTCGTATCCAACATTGGGTTTGAGTTGATATGCTTCAAGATGATTGCCGCACGTGGATAGAGTCCTGAAAAGGCAATTGTATCTATTAATTAGGATGCTTTATGTAATTTCCTTAGAGATATGATTAGGGCAAAAGTCTGCCGCAAAGACTTATGGTATCTTAGAGTTTGTTAGAGATAATAGTCGTGTCCGGTATAGACATATCTTATAATTCTCGGGTATAAATAGACCCCAAGCCTTATGTAATAAAAAACACACACGTTCAATACAATTTCGGCGCATCGCCACCTTTTTGCTTTAGTTTTATTTCGATGAGTTCTTGCTTTCAGGTTGAGCTGCATCGATTTCGATCTTCAACAAGAGGTAAAACTTGTTATGACGGCTTGTGTTCTCAGGATTAGTGCTTCCATCTTTATGATACTCTAATATTGTTTACGTAATTCGTCGAGTTATCATATATCGTACATAATCTCTGGCAATATCGCTATCTAACCTACAATCGGCTAACATTTGTTAGTAGAGGGCAGCCGATTAGGTTAGATTTTGATGTTGATTTAGATTATATAAGATATCTACCACTCTATGAAACTTCCAGCGGCTTGATTGTCTAAATATTGTTCTTCTTTTCATACTTAATGCTGCATCAGTTGAGTTTGATCTATTAAGTCGTGCTTAGAATATCAATCTCTAGCCTGCCTTCTGGTTGCCGATTAGGGTAGTATCGGAGTTTCAACCGATCTTATCTGATTAAACCATATTCGCTCTATATGCTTCAGTGACATGTTAAATCCGCCCTTTATGTCAAGATCTTATTGCATTTAAGTATATTAAGCTTTTGTTTGATATATTATACTTATTTTAATATCCTGATATAGAGTAGTATCGGAGTATTAGCCGATACATGCTAGATCTATATGATCGGCTATGCTATAAACATATATAGTCCTGTTATTAATATATATTTCGATCCAAGTGATTTATACTGTCTCGGCATGGCGACCGATCTATCCCAATCACTTGATTTAAATATATATATCGATATAAAAACTATATATTGGTAATATCTACAGCCGATCGAGTAGGTTTAGTTCTTTATTATCTATTTATAGTCGCCGATCGATTTACATATGACATCGGCTCAAAGATAAATGATATGCCATCGGCACTTAGCCGATCGGCTATCATTTATAGATTTAACCGCGATCTCTTTGTTTCTATTTCTTGTTGATTGCAGGATCAAATCAACTGGCACGCTAACACACCCGAAGGCGAGCTTTGGACCTGCACTGAAGTTAAGCAGATCTCCCAGGCCTCGTGTTTTACATCAACAACAACATAGATTAATATGAAATATACCAGTCCACAAATATGAAAGACCAAATTCAACTTCTACAAGTTGCAATAAAAATAACAAATTAAGCTGAGAATAGTTATCGCACATTCGCAACTATATTTGTTATTTTTGTTGTAACTTGTAGAAGTTCAATTTAAACTTGCAATGTTTGTGAAGTGATATATTTCATATTAATCTATATTGCCAATTTTTTTATATTTTTTTATAGCTATTTAGGTGATATGCACGAAACAAGAGAATATCCCCTCGAGGGATGAAATCACTTTCCCTTGTTTGTGGATGAGTGGATAGTTGAAGGTTAAAATAGATAGAAATTTGAATTTGAGTTGATTGATGTGACAAAAATTACACCAAAATCTTTTATATTGTGGGATAATTGGAAGGAGCGAAATCCTATATTACGAGACATAGGGAGTACCGATGCATTGTTTGTGTTGCTACCGACATTAGTACAAGCAAGTATCATTAAACAAAATTACGGATGTTAGCCCTCATTTTGAAACTGTGATCCAGGAATTTCACAACAATCAATTCATACAGGAATCGAAAACCATAAAAATAGCCAGAGTATAGCGTATACTGCATTAAGTAAAGTGTTCAGAGTAAGAAAGTTATCGACGCATACCATTCCATTGTCGTATGTGTGTTCATGTATGTATACTCCGCACAAGACAAAATTTACACAAATTAACAGGCCTACTACTTCTACTGAATCACCATAAAGAAAACCGAAATAATGGTGGGGAGCAAGATACAGCCTTCAGCAGTTTACAGCCTCCAATAGAGCAACAATTTGACAAAATAATGCCTATCTGATGGAGAACTAGAGGAGTAAACTGCGTCTTTCAATCATAACAGACGGGCCAGAATAGCACACGAAAGGTAAAACCCCGAAGCACGTGTACATCTCTACACATAAACAATGAATTGAATGGACTCGTGGTGTGTATAAAGCAAAGAAACACAACCAGCAAGAAAATTGCTGCGTCTTACAAACATCACGATGATTGAATTTGGCCTCCAACAAGGACATGTGCCGGTCAAATGCTAGGGAGCTCAAAAAAGGTTATGTGCACTACTAAGATCACAGAAGGAACCTCCCCAGACGCCATATGTATGCCCGTTTACTCCGAATCAGCTTTCGAGAGCATTTATGTCACAGGACTCACAACTATCACGAATTCACATACAGAACAGGGACCAGACCTGCTGTCTTTCCATCCCTTCCGGGTCTCTTCTTCTTTACCTGAAGATACAGCAATAATAACCAATATTAAAATGTTTTTGCGCATGACTGAAGAACAAGAAAAACTAGATAGTGAGACGAGAACTTACATAGTACCAACCATCGACCTCATATTCGATTTCCACATCTTCTCCAGCAGTTAAACTCAACTGAAAGAAATTTACATGGATAAACTTTCTTTTGTATGCATTCCAAGACAAGAAATAAGAGCCAGCTTAATCACTTCAAATAATTTACTTCTGCTTTCATTTGGTATTCTCTTTTACTACAGAATTGGCTTATCAAATCATAAATTTAAAAAGTCATCTTAATTAATTAAGATATTAAGTTCTAGTGACAAATGAAAAGCACGAGGTTCACTTCACTGAAATAACTATGTTTCACAACAGCTAATGCCCATCAAGCTCTGATCAAGGAAGCATTGAAGCTCAGGATGTTACGTTATAGCCAACCAAGACAATTTCAGCCTCCATACCTCATCATCGCCACCTGCTGTGAAATCATACAGTGCTTTCCCAGATTGAGGGTTCCCTGAACTCCTGTCTTCGTCCTCATGGGATCCAAAACTCCGACCACCACGCCCAGCAAGGGGGTTTTCGAATGACTCACGTTTCTGTAGAACTGATGTTGAATATGATGGTGGTTCTTCACGTATCTGAAACACAACGCAAACCAAACTCTTTAAGCAAATGATGCCATCTGGAAATCTATTGTTATGAAGCAGCAGCAAAATTCCTACATCAATACTCAAGGAGTAGCTAAGTTTGCTGCTCGGTGACTTGATTTCCAGATGGTAACTGGAATAAGTAAAAGCTTTTGTTTTCTTATTTAAAGTTTAATTAAATTAAATATGCCCATCTCAGCATGCATACATTTGATTTCATAGGTTTTCAGTACGTTATTTTCCAACAGTTATTAAGTGTGAAACCCAATAATGGAGATCACTTTAACACTTAAAAAGACTAAGTAAAAGAATACCGTTTGTTGTGAAGCCCCATATCCTGATGGTTTTGAACTGAACAACGATGGATAGTTCATGCCACCAAAATGGGACGATATGGAAGTTTCTACAGAACCAGTTGACTCAGGAGAGGATCCCCCAGATGATCTTCCATCATCATCCTGCAACATATAAAAACAAATTGAATTATTTTGATACTTTCTATCAATTCAAAACATCTGAAATCAGGTACTCCCTCCGTCCCACTCACTAAGGCGCGCACGCATTTTAAGATTCAACTCTCTAAATATTTGACCAATAAATAGTTTATTATAAATTAAATTTTATTTGATGAAAATAATATTATTGGAATGTCATTTCAATTTTCTTTCATATGATTATGATTTTATTGCTACAAACATTATAATATATGAGAAATTTAAAGTTAAAGATTAATTTTGAAGAGTGTGCCAAGTTTAACCGTGCCTTAGTGAGTGGGAATGAGGGAGTAGCTCGATAATGCTTTAGCACTTACCTCTGCTTCATATGTTTCAAGAATTGTCTTGGCCCACATATCATCATAACCGACTGATGGCCTAGAATTCATGTATTCGTCATCATCCACATCAGGAGCATCAGTTCCAGCACCAGCAAGGAAATCCTTTACCTGCATAAGATCCAAGAAGAAAGAACATCAACGATACAAAGAATTGTTCTCGAATTCAGGAAAAGGGGAACTTGTGCAGAAGTAGTTAAGCAATTAAGCTATCTGACATATATGCAAGCACGTGTATGAATTGATAGGAAGCAGAAACATATGAATTAACAGCAAAGCAAAGTAAAAAACCATACCTTATCCACAGCTGGTGCATTGTTTTCCCAAACATCATCTTCCAAACCTGCTGCCCAGGCCATAGCCAGATCAGGGTCAATTCCAGTCTGTATAAGAGTGGCCTCTTTGGGCACATCTTTGGGCTCATACATGAGATCAGATATGCCAGTAGCAACAGCAGGATCACTTAGACCAGCAGAAGTACTAATGTTATGCCGGTTGCGGTAGATGTCAATGAGTTTCGCACTGCAGATTAGATTCAACATTACATGATATTAAATATAGGGTAGTTACACAATACCGCATCACAGAAAATGAGGTATGAAAGAATAATAGGACAAAAGGAAGACGCCCATTACACCCAATTGCCCTTTTGGGATCAAGAAACAGCTAGAAGTAACTTATCAAATTACTAAATATTATGCTCTTCCTTTTGTGATAGAATGCTTTGTGGTATGACAAGAAAGCAGATGACATGGGCTGTAAAGCAATAGGTTAATAGTCCTAGGAATAGTCATCGTGTGGTGAGTGGTGAATTTTATAGGTCTAACTTTAAGCAGTTTTAGCAATAAGGTAACCTTTTGAATCAGGAATAGTTTTACTGCTCTAGGAGATTAGAACCCCCAAAGATTTACACATACCTGGTAGGACCTAAAGGCAAGTACTTGGCCCTTGGAACAAAACAGAACAGAGAGACGAAATCAAGAAGCCTCTCATGGGTCTCATAAAGTTTCTTAAGTTCATCATCATTCCATTCTTGCTTACTATTATCATGCTGACGGATATCCCTGCAAATGATCACACAAAGTAGTCAGTTCAGTACTATCTACAACAGTCCAATGGAATCTTGGGGGTGACATACCTAGCGAGATCATCTTGAGCTCTATACATTTCATCCAGGACCTTGAGCATTGGGCTTATCAAAGATCCAAGACCAGTACCACTAGCACCTTGGTTTTCCCCATTACTTAGCTGCAATTCTGAAAAGTTTGATTGTACACCCCCCAGAGCTAAAGCATGAAGAAACTCATATATCTGCAGTCTGTAAGGTTCACCAGACCTTATTGCAATGGTGGTTAGGGCTTGGACAGCAGCAATACGGATCTACGGAGGTAAACAATGAGATGAGAAAAATGCCAGTATTATAAGATGATGCAATACCATCAGCTTTTCAGACGGGCATACCTCCCAGCTACCGCTGAATGCACACCTTTGCAGACGTGTCAAAGCACTAGCAAGCGTAGGATTGCGAGAGCTAGCTGCAGCAACCATTTTGTCAGCATCAAGCATCATTAGTGCAGTACCAGGAGGTGTTGCAGACTCCCAGGCATATTCAGAAGCAGCATAATTTGCATTTTCACCTAGAAACCAAACCTGTTGATCCACCGAAGGGCCAAGATATCAACATAGTGTGATTCCATGCTCAATGAAAAAATTAACCTAGTGGAGATTTTGTTCTTACCGCAGCTTGAACTAATCTTTGCAGTGCCATAGCTGATTTTGGATCGGAGGCAGATACCATATCGACAGATGCAAATCCAGACATTGAACCAGGCTGAGGTGGTGGTAGATCAAGGACTATTGTCACAGCTTCCAAAGCTGTATGTTTTCCATCTGGTCCTGCTCCAACAAGACATGTCTAGAAAGATAACAAATGTTATTATTGTCATAGTTTTATCGTACAAAAAAAAACTCATCCAAACAGAAGTGTCATAAATAATAAGTAAAAAGTTAAGTGATGTATGCATACAGCCAAAGTAGTTGCAGCTTTGCAAACTGACAACAGAAATTGGGGTCTCTTTCATGAAGTAAACCTTGGTGATTCAATATGACATTTAATAGTAGTGTATGATAAAAGGCATATACCTTCCATAGGAGTTGTAGTACATCAGCATCGATCTTGCCAGGAACTTTGGTAGCAAAAATTCTAGCAATCTCAAGCAGAGTCACGGCCATATCAGGAGTTGCCTATCATGTAAGAACAAACGAATAAGAACAAATGAGTAATAATCAACCACTGTATTTAGCAAATGATAAAAGATTATTAATAATCAAATTAATAGCTACAAAATGCATGCACAACAAACTTGGGCCACATAAACAATGGGAGAACAAAACAATGCCAAAGGTAATCTAAACAGAATTAGTTGCAAGTAAAGTAGCCTGTTAAAATTACAATCAAATGTCCAAGGGAAAAGAATGCCTTCATTTTTTTTTCATAAAATGCTGTTTTTAAATCATCAAAACCCATGGAAACTTGGAAGTCACTATTGTACAATCAATCTGCTTTCAAACTCATATGTCCTATATTTGAGGCACACAGCTGGTGGTAACGCATAAAATGGGGTGAAACAATACCTTGAACCTAGCATGTAGAGTTAATAGGACATCATTCAGGAGAGAAGAAGGCCAGGCCGGATCAGCCAGCTCACATGCAATAATAGATTTTAATTCTTCAAAAGACTCATGTGGATTTTGCATCCATATCAAAGCCTTGATGACCATTGCTCGAACATATACACACTCGCATGCTACAGTTGTCCGCACTACTTCCATCAGTGATGCTAATAAGCCTGCTATTGTGTCCATTCCACCATGTCCATTTGATAGTGGGTTAGCCTTTCGAGTAGCTGCAACATGAACAGTTACATGATTTTAATACAAAAGTGGAATATTACTAAACCATAGGACCCCATAGGGTGAATTCCAACAAAAGAAGGGGACGCTAGTGAACCATGTAAACAACAAAATAAATTTCATGCTTAGAAAGATGCATTCCCCAGCCTAATTCTAAAAGAGATGTATTTACATCTATAAGCTGCTAATTTCCTAGTTTTCCAGCCAACCCAATAAGGAATGCTTTGAAGGAACCCTCTTCCATTACTTTAAATAAAATTAAAATTTACGTTGCATATGATTCGCGCTGATTTATAATTGAATAATTAAAACTACAATAATATCATGGTACCTTCAGGTTGTGAGTTCTCATTAAGATCAGAATCAAGAGACTCGACATTATCAGAATAAGATTGAAGATTGGCAGCCTCGTCATAAGCGCCTAAAGAATAAGCAGCGGCCCTACTCTTCCCCATTTCCTGGACTACTCTTGCAGCAGCATGAAGAACAGGACGAGAGAAGCTACGAAAAGAGCTCTCCAATCTGACAGAAGAGAAAAATGAACAATAGGTATCCATGAACAAGAGAAAACATACAGGGAAATCAAAATAGAGAGACCGACTACTTGAACATTTGAATGAAGATACAAACCTTCTCATTACAAGTTTAATGAGGGGCTGAGGACGCCTTGCTTTAGAAGATTTTTCAGATTTTGACAGAATACCCTTTGATGCTACAGAAGGGGCCTCAGGCAATTTAAGAATTTCTCTTGTTAACCGAATCCATCCACCAGCTCTCTCCTCCGTGCTGCAAGATATAGTAATTTATATGGAAAAGCACAGATGTACAAGTCAAACTGAAGTGAAGAAACAAAGTGTACAAGTCAAACTGAAGTGAAGAAACAAAGTTATATAGAAATTTAAATTGGTGAAACCTCATCAGTACCTTTCTGTGTTGTCAACTTTTCCCAACACACAGAGTATGGCCTCAAAACAGACCCTATCACTTGGGTCCAGAAGAAGTTGGTAAAGGAGAGAACTGTACTGGGACTTTATGTCAGGTCTCTCTGCGTAAATCAAATTTGACCAGAACCACGATTAAATGCATTCACTCTGGAATCATGACATGTTCATCTTGATTTAAGACAGGCACAAAAACAAATTACACTCACCATCCAATACACGTGCCCTAGAAATTGAATGGCACAGCTTTGCAAGGTAAACTCTGGCAAGAACATCATGCAAATGAAGGATATCCTGAAGAGCTCCTGGTTAAATTGACACAGCGTAATAATAGGAAATGAGTACATCAAAGTAGAACAAACTCAAAGAGAAAAAAGAAACACCTTGTAAGCAATCAGATATGCAAGCAGGTAAATTCCTTTTTGTGGAATTCAAAACAATCAACAGCAAGATCAGTCACAACAATCAGATGGTGTCCGAAGCTATTTATATGCAATTACCATACCAGTAGTTAATTCATGCCTCTCAAAATCCATATATCATACACTAAAATACTCAATAAACAAAAGGTTGCACTATTAAGTCACCCAGGTCTCAAATACCACTGAACTAAATATGGTGATCAAAGAATACATGTACGGCATTTCTTGTTGTCATTGAGCACGTATTACATTAGCAACTGACAGAAAGGTACTGCCCTTTTCCCAGATTATTGCTTATATTTTACATTTCATGCCAGTGCATCAACAAGTAAATATAAATCAAACAACAATATATGAATGCGATTTAACACGTGATTCTTCGCATAATACAGCCCATATCATTAGAAATCCTAATTATACAAACTCGGTCAGTTCAACTAGAACTCTAAAGCACAAATCAGATGCATAATCAAGTTAAGTTCAAATGAAACACAGAAGAAAGGGGAAAAAACATTACCACCAGGCTGTGCGTTCTTGCCTGCAAAACAAAAAACATGAGAATGAGAATCTAAGAAATGGCATGAGCCAAATTTACTGCATATTGACTAAATATATCACAGCTGACAGTTTTAAAAATTTTATAGTCGAAATTCTACACAATTCCTTGCACATAAAAGATCAAGTATGTTCTACACCACGAGTTAATGGCCCATGTTTTGTCTGCTTGCAAGAACAATAATTAAGATGAACAATAATCTGTGAGTAAACTGACCCAGTGCCATTGCGACAGAGTACGGATCTCTCACGGCAATTTCAGAGGCTATTGACAACGCATGTCTTACTGCAACTGGGTCAGAAAATTCAACCCTGCAATTGCACCAGGCCTGATGAGAATAAAATGATAATTATGCAACAGCAGGTTCCTTGATGATACTTTTTGATTAGGCTATACCCCTTTGTAATTTTGTTGCAGAAGCAGAATCAAGTGGTCATAAAAATAGATAGACAAAAAACTTAGGTGTCCATTTGATAATTATGTTCAGACAACACAATGAAATGATGAATTTGCTTAAAGAAGACTTCAATACAAATATGTAGCTTAAGGAGTTGTTTGTAATCTTTGTAGGGAGAAATTCTTTTCGATGAAGTTTACCATTTGATAACTCCGTCTTTACACTTACTTGTTTGAACACTGGATATCCATCCATATTAAGGCCTAAAGAGAGCATCGGCTCTCACAATCTTATATCTGTCTAAAAAATACTAATGTGGTATTGCAGTTTAAGGTAGACACGAGAATAGCATCCTTTCTAGATCTCTCAAGATAGGTTATATTAACAAACCAACAGATATCGAATATTCATTCTCCATTAAGCGCACCCTGAAGAATCCTCCTTCGCCGTACTATTAGCAATGTCATCACAATGATCTAATCTTTTAGTTTAGACTAGGCTCCCAATAAGAAAAACTATTATTGTGTAATCAAATAAAAGATACCACAAAACAATACTCTGTGCCCCCATTTATCTTCAAAAGAAGCAATAACCTATTCCACCTATTCCACATTATAAGTCGTTTTGGGTTTGCCTTAAGTCAAACTTCATTAAGTTTGACCAAGTCTATAGAAAAACATAGCAACATTTTCATCACAAAGCAAATGTACTTTAAAAATATATTTAATGGTGGATATGATGAAACTAATTTGGTGTTCCAGATGTTGATGTTTTTTTTTCTATAAAGTTGGTCGAAATCTAAGAAATTTGACTTAGGACAAATCCAAAACATCATATAATATGAAATGGAGGTAGTAGATAACTGGTAAACTAAACAGACATGGAAAATAAACCTAAACTTAGGTTTCCAGAGGAAAAAAGGTCACACTCACCCTTGGACAGCTCGGTGCAGAAATGCCGGATTACCAGGATCAAGTGGAAGCCTTCTCAGGGCACTTAGAGAAGCATACTGCAAATTACTCCGTATAATAGACTGCAAAAAAATGCAAATTAGAAAGGCATCGTCAGACAGCTTGTACTGATACTAGTGAGGAATTTTAAGTCCAGCTCAAAATAAACAGGAAGTGGTGCCACCTACTTTGTTTTCTAGTCTAGAAAAAACTACCAGGTTAACTACAATGTTCCAATAAGTGTATTCCTAATTCCCATTATCAGCAAGGTGTGAGATAAGAAGCCTCTAAGAGAAGGGTTAAGTGCATATACAATAAATAGTACTTTCGTTCTGTTTAGTACCTCCTTATCACCACCTTGCTTAGTAAATATACCTTTCTTTCGTTTCTGTTTAGTATCAGCCACCTGAAAGGATTCAGAATACATCATGGACAGAAGAAAATCGTCAATTTTATAGCCAAAAACAAGGGATACCAAAAAGGAACTTAGGGTAATAAAACTTTGAGGAACTAATCTGAATATGAAAAGCATATCAATTATCAACCTTCTCCAAAATGCCAAACACAATTTCGTAGAGTTTTTCCAACATCTCAGAATTGCTTGTGGAGGAGGAGGTAAGGGCCTTCAGAGCAGCAAGTCTCCTAGCATGAACTTCAAAGACCAGAATCCATAGTTTAGCACTATGAAGAACCACCCAATGCAACTTAATAAGAATTAAGCATGCTTGGTTCAAGAAATTAAAGAGCATCTTGTTTTAGCTCGTGATCATTCTTATTTGGTCATATGGTATCATTTATGCAGAATTAGATGTTTACTAGAAATATAATTCTCACTGAGATGCAAAACAGAAGAAAATAACATAATACTTATTTCACCAAAATGAGATGGCGTGCTTAGAATATGGTAGAACTAATCATGGGGTGTGATCAGTGCAAAAGGGGAGCAGTACCAATGAGGAAAAAATGTAAAACAGTGACAAGAGGTTGGTTTGGAATACAAGTTTTGCATAATATAACTTCAACATATATTGAGAGCACAGTATAAAAGCATACACTCAACATCATCGCTGGTTGATTCAGCTGAGAGCTGATCAACTATTCTTGGTACAACATCTGCTCGTGTCACTCCACCAACAGCATCAATGTCTGCAAGAGCATCCCAATTTGGGGTAGGTATGCCACCAGCAGCGCTTAAACCTTGGGCACCATTATCTGCCAATATGCGAGCCAGATAATAGTATACATAGCGCAGAACATTTCTGTCCTCGCATTGCTGATGGAGCTGTAAATACAGAAGCAGACTCGATTAAGAGAAAAGTTAACTGAAGTAAACAAGATCTCATTAGGTTAATCTAACAGTGAATTATGCGATGTGTGCAGTTTCAGTTCCAAGTTGCAACACATATTTAAGTACTCGTACTTTTTTTTCCTCTGTTTTAAACATGAAAAGGTTGGAATTAATCTCAAAGACTCAAACCATAGTAACAATGCACTGTGGTGCTAACATAGTCGAATTTTCTGAGAATTACCCTAGTTACTGTTTTTACCAAGTAATTGCGCTGTCTACGTGAAACATGAAGCCACAAAAAGAGCGAAAACAGTAGAGGACGGCATACTTACCATGAGAAGAGATGGAGCCACCGAAGGATCCACAGAATTGTACACCGCAAGCTTGGGGAATACACTATTCACAAGCTGCCTCTGAGAACTTTTCTGCAGAAAGGAAGGTACAAGAGCAGCTAAAGCCTACAGATCCAAGCTCAAACCACGCAATTCGATCCAACCGAAGTAGCAGAACGAACCTGGTCGCACGTGGCCGCGAGCTCGTGGATGCTCCGCGCCAGCTGCGCGTACGAGACGGGCTGCACGAGAAAGCAGAGAGGCAACAGAGTTAGAACTGGAAGCGCAGCGGACGGGGGTTGGGGCAACGGGAGACTAGCCTTCTTCTTCCTGTTGCGCTGCGGGAGGGCCTTGTTGAGCGCCTTGGCGGCGGAGATGGTCTCGTTCTGGATCTGGCTCAGGGTCCCCCTCTTCGACTTGCGATCCGCCGGCGCCGGCGCGGGCCTCCCCAGGGCGCCACCCGCCGCCGCCGCAGCCGCCGACGACGACGACGACTGCTGGTGCGACGACGCCCCGCCGGCCGGCACGGCAGACGGATCCGAGTGATGAGATCCATCAGCGTCGTGCTGGACGAGTCCTGCCCGGAGGCCATGGCCGCCGCGGGAGTGAGATCTCTCTCCGGCGAGCAAAGGCTTTTTTGTGGCTGCTGTGTCGAGGGATTTTTGCGGGTCGGGTTGGTTTTGTCAGGTTGGGGCAAATGGAGCACTGAAGTCTGAAGTGGCGTGGCGCGGCGCTGGCTCGATCCAACCGCCAATTTGGATTTTGGTGTACTGTCTCTGGGCTTTGGTTCGACCCGGACCGATTTTGCGAATGGCGAAGGAAATACGACCTTCACGCCGATCAAATATTCAAATTCCTCCACTCAGCTTTCAAATTCAAATTAACTATATATATATATATATAAATAAACTATTCTACACCCGGGGTATAGAATACCCTCTCTCCCAATGGCCAAACCCACCTCCCACCTCAGTCAAAGGTCGGTCAAAGGCATCCCACGTCAGTCAAACCGCGGTCAAACCACCTGCTAACTCCTCCCACCACCCACCTCTTCTCAGCTATGTCTCGCGGAACGGTGCAGTAACGCGACGGTCAACGTGCAGTAACACTACGTCTTATGTATAGTAACAGCGTTCAAATATTGTTAAAATATAGTCATGATAGATCTACTTTTGATAATCGTTTTTTTTCTAGCATCATGGTGCAAATGATTTTAAAAAATAGTACATCACGTGAGAGATATTGTTCTTCAAATCTTGGCTTTTTTAGAATTTGACTCTCCACAAGTAGACTTGTTACTACTGTCAGTTGCACGTTACTACAATCCCATCGCATCGTTACTGTAAGAGTGCAGTAAAAAATATAAGTTTTTGCAGTAATTGTGTTTTACTGCATTTTTGGATAGTGTTACTGCATAAACATGTGGTAACGTGTACCTGCCTTTGCAGTAACACTCCACTTTTGTGTAGTAACAATTATATTTAGCATGTGAGATATTAACCCATATATTTTTGTTTTGATTCCTAGTTTACTATAATTTCATCACGATGTTACTGTCAAAGCGTCATATCTATTTTTGCAGTAACTGACGTGTTACTGTACTTATGTGATAATGTTTCTACTAGAACATATCATCATTGTGCAAGCGGTTTTAAAAAATAGTACATGAAGTGGCATGCATTATGTTTTGTAGTAAGACAATATTCACTCATATTACTGTAGTTTTGTTACTGCATGTCAACCGCCTGCAGTAAAACCCATTGCGAATTGTAGTAACACAAGAAGAACCATGCAGTAATATGGATATAAGCAGATTGATTTTTTATTGTGCAATAGGTTTATTGTTGTTGTATTTACTCTGTTACTACAATAGATTTATTGTTACTATATTTGTTTCGCAGTGTTACTACGGGTATGCAGTATTGCATAGTAGAATTGGTAGTAATATGCGAGTGTAAATAATTAATTACGAGTTTTATGAACAATAAGGAATATGTGGTCGTGGTTCCAACACATAGAGCTTAAATGGGAGGTGTAGTCCAGTGGTTAGTACTTCTGGTGATTGTAGTTAAAGTCTAGTGTTTAAATCCTATTGGTTGTCAATTTTTCTTTTTTTATTCTCTGAAGAAAAAAGACAGAGAACAGAGACATCAGACGGAGATCGGGAGAAGCCTACTGGAAGTCAATTTTTCCATTCTTTTTCTCAAAAGAAGAGAAGCTAGAGCGTAGAGAGAGATCAGGAGAAGAGAATCTACAAAGAATAGATAGAATCGAGAGAGCAGAGAGATCGAGAGGATGAGGAGACGCGAGAGATTGAGGGACAGGAGGGAAGCGCGGAGAGGAGGGAGGCCTAGGCGGCGGCGTGCCCTGGTTCCCATGCGCTGGGAGGGAGGCGGGCCCAGGCGGCGTCGCCCTCGTCGCACGCGCGCGCCTGCAGTGTGCTGTGCGGGACGGCGGGAGGTGATGGTTCCGCTGGGTTGGGTTGGATAGGGAGGGGGTATTCTATACCCCCGGTGTAGAATAATCTTACCCTATATATGTGTGTGTGTATATATATATATGTATGTATATGTGTGTATATATATATATATATATGGGTAAATTAACTGGTGCTACATGGAGTATGGGCTCCAAGTTTCAAATTGAGTATATACCTAATTTGAATGAGTATGAAATTTTTTTAAATGTTTAGATATGAACTTTAACTTCTTTACTATGTTAGTTCAAACAAGTTTGAACTGAGTTTGAACTTTTTTTTGTTAGATTTTGGTTCTAGGTATATAATATCCAAACATATAATTCGTTAGGTATTTAATAATGAATTGTGAAATAAAGTTTAGTTTGAGTTGTTTTGTTGTTAGGTATTTGTATGAATCAAATTCATATAGCTAGGTATATACTTACAATTTGAAAAATTTTAAAAATTTAAGAGAATTTGTGTGTTTTATACCTTGGAGCCCGGGCATCATGGAGTCCCATATGGGTATCCTATATATATGTATGTATGTATCAGTGCCCGATCTCACTGGAGGTGATGCGATCATCGATGAGCCTGCCCACCGGCGCCACGTATGACCGGGCGTCCATACAGCGGTGGCTCAACACCGACCACCACACGTGCCCGGCCACGCGGCTCCCGCTAGCGTCCACCGATCTAGTCCCCAACCTGTTCCTGCGCCGGCTCATACACCTGCACGCCGCCACGCTGCCACCCTCGCCATCCCCGGAGGTGGTGCTCTCACATCTCGCGGCGGCGGACGGGGAGCCCGCCACGGCGGAGAAGGCCTTGCGCTCGCTCGCCGCCAAGATCGCCCCGGATAAGATGCGGTGGCTGGTGAGCCTGCCCACTGGCGCCACGTACGACCGGGCATCCATACAACGGTGGCTCGACACCGTCCACCGCACGTGCCCGGCCACGCGGCTCCCACTGGCGTCCACCGATTTGGTCCCCAACTTGCTCCTACGCGGGCTCACACACCTGCACGTCGCCACGCTGTCGCCCTCACCATCCCCGGAGGTGGTGTTCTCGCAGCTCGTGGCGGCGGACAGGGAGCCCGCCGCGGCGGAGAAGGCCGTGCGCTCGCTCTGGATAAGGCGCAGGGGCATTTCAGTCCAACCGCGTCAAAAATGGCGCCCCTAGCACTTCGTCGGCACAAAAAGTTTATTTTAGTCGGTGCGGTATCCATTGGCAAATATCCACGGTTATGGAGTGTCTTTCCCCAAAACTTTGTTTATGCGGTGTCCCAGAGCTAAAACCACACAATCGTGATCCCTGTAGCAAAATTTTCCTTTAAATTATTATTATTATTCACGATAAGGTTTCTCTCTTGTTATATGCGGTTACTCCATATGTTCTTAAATAATGTAATCATTGATCACTAATTATTGTAATCCCTCTGGGTTGATAATACTTGTTGTAGACAAGGGTGAGGTCAAACTTTAAAATCTTTTATTATGAATCATTTTTTAAATAATTGTCTTTTAAATATGCTGACTATATGTATAGATTAGTCTTAAAATTGCTTTAATAAAATAATATATTTGTTAACACTTTTATATATATTATAATGGGAAATAATGATCAAAATTGTTTTTTTTGAGACCGTGCTCTTATCCGAAACGACAATTATCAACCCAGAGGGAGTAATGTTTGGACTACTATGAAACGACTAATGCGAGTTTCATGTGTATATACATTACATCATGCACTTTATAATTAATAGTATATCATGTGTTTTTAAACAGGGTACTTTTTTTAAGAAATAGAGGATTCCTCTCCCATTTCTTTATCGAAATGCAGATAGCAAAGTCTTTAACAGAGTTTACATGAGCTGTAAGGCTGAGTTCGGTAGCCAGGGTTCCCAGGCCACTTCTTTTTTTTCGTGCGCACGCTTTTAAACTGCTAAATTGTGTGTTTTTTACAAGAAAATTATATGTGAAAGTTGCTTACAAAATCATCTCGATCAACTTTTTAAAAATAGCCAAATACTTAACTAATCACACGCTAATAGACCGCTATGTTTTCCGTGGAGCAGTAATTAGTTGCCAACCCCATGTGCCGAACTTAACTTAAGTCTGTAACCCAACATACCCAGTAATTGCAGGCTAAACCAAATTAGGTAACAGACTTCCATTCTCAAAATCGAATCCCCAAAGGACTTGTAATAGACACATTCGACGAACACAACAAAACATATATTTCTTCATTCCAACCTCAGCGTTTGCGGCTTCCATCCATTTCTCGAGTTGTATAGCTCAGCGATTATTCTCCTTAGCAGCACCACCCTCAGTTGTAGTCTTCTTCGCTCGTCCTCCTATATTTGCAAAATGGACTATGATTCGATCCAGTAACATATTTCATGAATTAGTTCAACAAGATCCTAAATTTTCTTATCTATGAAACATGCTGCATTTCTAGCTTCCCACATGGTCCAAATGACTGCTACCACACCAGCCGCCACTATTTTAAGCAAGGTACATATTCAGTAAAAACCCTTAAAAACCAGGCTTAAATGTTTTATAGATTTAAGAAAAATAATTATTGGAGATTGACGTAGACATGAAATATATCTACACCAAATCTCAAGTTCAAATTCAACTTTTTGGTAGTAACAAAAATGACATTTTTCTTATGAACAGTAATATGTAACTTTTCACATAAAATTTTTCTTTTTTTTATTATCTCAAACAAAGTTGAGTTTAGACATGAGATTTTACGTGAATGTATTTCATGCCTATATTATCTTTAGTATTTTTTTTATGAATCTAGAGAAACGCCTTCCGGCTAGCTCCACAAGGTGGTGGACTAGACGACTTGGGTTCAAAGCCTCATCCCTTCTAATTATTTAATATTAGGTTCTTTCCTAATATTCACGTCTTTTTTATTGATAAACCTTTTTCAAAATACGAATGTTCAAAGGCTTAAAAACAAATAGCACTTTTTAAAAAACTATGAATAGCGCTCGGTGTCACTAATTTGAAAGCAGGAGTACTGATTGCAAGAACCACCATAATAAAGTGACTAAAAGTAAATATAGTTATTCTACTTAATATCATGTCCTACTTGCATTTAACCTAGTAATATGTTCTCTAATTTAAGGGCATCTATAATCAGAGACACTCCATGGGTGCCCTCACTTACTGAGGGCACTCTCTGGGAAACTCCCCTCACAATGGAGGACACCTTAGATGGGCTCCCCAAAATATGAGGCAACCGGATAAAGATACTCAAATCCACAATGGGTGTCCCAACCAAAAAGCCCACAACAATATTTTCCTATACTACCCCCCTCTCTCTCTCTTCTCTCACTTCTTTCCCCCCAAAACCGTCGTCGCCGTCCTCCTCATTCGCTCCGCCTCGCGCTCGGTCTCCGCCGCTGCCCCTCGCCTCTCTCATCATCATCGCCGCCGCTGCCTTCTGTCCGTCGCGACCGCATCGCACCATCGCCGTCGGATCTGCCTCCCTCCCATGCCGCCAGATCGGGGAGGAGACGGTGGCGGCATCGGCGGTGGCTGGTGCGGTGCCGGCAGAGGAGGCCAAGACGGAGGTGGAGGAGGTAGCGATGGACGCTCGCCGCCGCCCGTCTCCGCGTAGTGGCCGACGGTGGCGACTTGCCGCGGATCCGTCGTCGTCGCCATCGCCTCTCTCTTCTCTCTCTCTCGTCGCCACGCCGCCGGTGTCGTTGCCGCGGATCCGTCGTCGTCGCCATCGCCTCTCTCTTCTCTCTCTCTCGTCGCCACGCCGCCGGTGTCGTTGCCGCGGATCCGTCGTCGTCGCCATCGCCTCTCTCTTCTCTCTCTCTCGTCGCCACGCCGCCGGTGTCGTTGCCGCGGATCCGTCGTCGTCGCCATCGCCTCTCTCTTCTCTCTCTCTCGTCGCCACGCCGCCGGTGAGGGGCAAGAAGGGGAAGCAAAGGGGGAGGAGGTAGGGGACGGGGCACCGGTCGCCACAACGCGTAGCCCCGATCGAGTGGCTCAGAAAAAGTGAGCCGAGGAGCCAAAGCCACCCGTCCCCCATGTGGGGGTCGCGCCTCTCGCCTGGGGCACGGCCCGGCGACGGAAGGAGCACGCCGATTGTAAGGGCACGGGCTAGAGACACGCATTGCTGATGGCCTAATTGGATACGCCACATGGATTTCGATGGAAATAACATTTCATAACTCGATAATTACTTTGACAAATAGAACAACTAAACAAAATCAAACAACCATTCTTTTGATTATTATTATTTTCCTATGTTGAGGTTCCCACAGAGAATTTTTCGTTTGAAAAAAGACACACCATTTAACGGTTCGGAAAGCGCGCGCACAAAAAACAAAATATTTGAAGTTGGGAAAGGGAAGAAACGAACACACCCTTAATTGTAACATAGATGGAAAATACAATTGTAAGAGACAAAAGGATTGGCACCCTTATATTTTCATTAAAATCTTTGTTGGAGTATCCATTTTATAAAAATTTCAAAGGGAGGATATGATTGAATTATTTGTTTAAAAAAACCTTGTTAGAATTATCGTTATAATTGAAATGCTCCAATTTTCTATAGGAACAAAAGAGGCCTAAAGGGAAACTTTTATTTACTACAAACCGAAAGAAAAACCAATGTCCAATGGCTCCAAGAAGCGCCATGTGTGAAGGCGTGAAGAGGAAGGTGGAGTTCGTGCGTGCAACCGATTCAACCAGATTTGAGAAACTTTCGCGTCCGCCTCGTCCAGAACCTTCCCCATTCCACACTTCTATTTATTCCCCAACCGCACGCGCTCCGACCTCCGAGCCTCCGAAGGGAAGAAACGCAGCACCGTGACTGAGCACGATAGGCCGGCGCAGAGAGACGCTCTCGGCTCGGGTACGGATCGTGGCGGCGAAGGAAGGTACTATTGCTGCCTCTGATTCTCCTAATGTTTTATCTCTGCTAAAGACGGTGAATCCGTTCGTTCTCTGTTCCAGTATGGCGATGGTTTGCCCCTCTGATCTGTAAAACATCCGTGTATTTCCTTTTTGTTATTCTTAATCTATAAAGATAAATCCTAGCTGTAGTTCGAAGCGTTGCGGCAGGAGTTCCCCATCTTATTACTAGGATAGCCCTAGCTGTAGTTCGAAGCGTTGCGACAGGAGTTCCCATCTTATTACTAGGATAGCGGCTCATTTGTTAAAATGATCTGATTTTGCGTGTATTTTTTTTGCAAAAGAAAGGTATAGATTGCTAGTACATGGGTTTCTAGAGGGACACGAAATGAAGAAATGAAGGGAACAAATTGTTGTACAACGACATATAATCATTTTTTGTCGATTGTATATGCATGGCTGGTTTAGTTCCCTAAAATTTTTTCCCAAAAACATTACATTGAATCTTTGGACACATACATGGATTATTAAATACTCCTACTTCCTCCTTTTCATATTTTTAGACTTTCTAGCATTGCCCACATTCATATATATGCTAATAAATTTAGACATATATGTGTGCCTAGATTCATTAACATCTATATGAATGTGGGCAATGCTAGAAAGTCTTATAACCTGAAACAGAGAGTATAGATTAAAAAATACTAACTACACAGTTAGGGGGGAAATCGCGAGACAAATCTTTTGAGTCTAATTAGTCCATGATAACCATAAGTGCTACAGTAACTCACATGTACTAATGACAGATTAATTAGGCTCAAAAGATTCGTCTCGCGGTTTCCAGGCAAGTTATGAAATTAGTTTTTTCATTTGTGTCCGAAAACCCCTTTGACCCGATGTGACACCCAAAAATTTTCTTTTCGCGAAGTAAACAGGCCCGTGGTTTCAAACGCAACTGTCGAAAGTTCGAAACCTGCATAGTGCCCCTACATGCCTCGGAGGAAACTTAGGGTCAGTGTTAGGAAGTCGATTCCATTTATCTTAGGGACTGTATGGTTGGAAGCTTCAATTGCCAGAGCGCAATTGCATAAGTTATAGTTCATGATTACCATGGTGAAAATAAACAAAGAATCTCATGTCTAGCAGTTTCTTGTTCATTTCGTTATGTTGGTTTGTGGATTTATTTTTGGCGTGCGCTTGGTATATACTCTGGGTCATCTCTTCATTCTGAAGATAATAATTTTGTTTTGCAAAATATCTTACTGATTGGCAAATTGTCACCAAGGTGTCATAAATTAATCAGTTACAACTTCTAAAGGGCACTGTTTGTTATAATTAAATTTTCAAGTGACATCTCATGTTTTTGTATATATTTGTTTCTCTAGTGGATATTGATGCAATCATATGTCTATCTTGCAGATGTCGTACTCCAGAGGATCAAGGTACTTATTACCAAACTTAATTTTTTTCCACATTTTTTGAAGCCCTGTCTTGTGATTATTGATTGGCTTCTACTGATAGATATGAGTCCCACTCATATTCTACATCGCCCAGACGGAGCAGCCGTTCAAGGTATAGGAGTCGTTCTAGGTATGGCATTTATCTTAGTATGTTTCTGCCTTCACTCTATATTCGAGGGTGAACATTTTTGCCTACTGTAATTCTGATGAGTATGTGATATCCGTGTGATGTCTTTAGGAGTGTGGACTCAAGTGATGTTGAAAACCCTGGGAACAACCTGTATGTTACTGGCTTATCTGCTCGTGTGACGGATCGAGATCTGGAGAAACACTTTTCTGCTGAGGGAGAGGTAACCTTTATAGAGTATCTGCAAAGGGATACCAAAAAAGTGTACAACTTTTTAAGCTCACTGTATTACAGGTTATTGATGCTAGCATAGTACTTGATCCATGGACAAGGGAATCCCGGGGATTTGGATTTGTTACCATGGCTACTGTTAAGGAGGCTGATCTTTGCATCAAATATCTAGACCGCTCAGTGTTGGAAGGTCGTGTGATAACTGTAGAGAAGGTATAATCACAATATATTTACTGAATTTCTTCACTTCTACTTGGAGTGAAATTTATAAGCTCATTTAGCTTGTTGAGCTGAATATTTGAGTGCTCTTCCGTTTGAAGCTTTTGTTGACAGCAGCAGGGTAGATGTCCGTTGCTGCTCTACGTCAAATTCAAAAGATTTACAACCTAACAGCCAAACATGCTACCTCAACCAAAGGGTTGTATGCCCTACATTATATAGTCTCCATATTAATTGTGTCGTTCAGTTCCCAATTTGTTGCATCATTATTTAATGCTAATATAGCGAAAAGGCTTATTTGAATCCTTTCCACAGGCCAAGAGAAGACGGGGTCGAACACCAACGCCCGGAAGGTATCTAGGCACAAAATCATCACGTGGTAAGTTTGATTTAACTGCTGCTGTGTCTGGATGGTTTGGTCTCATTTCTCTGGAAAATAGTAAGCATTGCTAGTCTTTCCTGATATAATACAACTGATTGCTGAATATTTTTTATTATATGGCGACACCAGCACGGAGGTATTCCCCAAGCTACTCGCCTGTTGAAAGAGAACGTCACAGTTCACGCTACTCACCTGAGCGAGAACGGTCTTATTCTCCTTATGGTAGAAGGCGATCATATTCTCCATACAACAGGCGAAGATCATACTCCCCCTATGAGAGGCGTAGATCCTACTCTCCACATGAAAGGAGACGGTCCTACTCTCCGTATGGCAGATCCCCTTCTCCTTATGGTAGACGGCGATCACACTCTCCCTATGACACACGTGGTTCACGGCGTCGGTCATACTCATCTTACCGTGGTTCCCGCTACCGTTCAAGATCTCCATACCGTTACAGAAGAGAGAGGTCATGTTCCTATGACCATTCTGTTTCACCATACTATAGAAGGCGCTATTCTCCGAGTGCTAGAGGACGGAGCTATTCTCGCAGTGTATCACCTCAGAGGAGCTACTCCCATAGCTGTTCCCCGGATTCTCAGAGGTCAGGGAGCTATTCTCCAAGGAAAAGATACAGTGAAAGGAAACCGTCGCGCAGCAGGTCGTCGGGTAAGAGGCATTCTAGGGAGAGCTACTCTCACAGCCGCAGTTCCTACTCAAGGTCTGTCTCCAGGGAGCGCTCAGAATGAATTGAAGCTTGATGTTCTAGAGATCAATAAAGCTCTCTATGCCTAAATGTATGGTCTGTATCTCGTGAAGCGTACTTTGCACCTGTTTACAACTTAGAAACCGTGTACCATAATATTTGTGTCGTATTGTATCGGATACTTATATGTGTTTATGCTTATTACTTTCGTAGGCAGAAATTATTGGTGGTTCGTTATGGTGTCTAGATCTACAATCTGTGGCATATTGATACTTACTGTGTGTTGTATCAGGTTCTGTTATGCTGTCATTTTCGTAGGCAGACACAGTTGGTTCAGGCAGGCAGGCTGGGTTTTCTTGCTACTGTAGGCAATCAAGTTACCGAATCAAGTTTATAGGCTACTCCCTTCGGCCCACATAGACTTTATTTTTCAGTTGTTAGATATAACGTTTATTATTTTTCAGTTGTTAGATACAACGTTTATTTTTCAGGATTTAGATATAACGTTTGTCTCTTCGTCTTATTAACTATTTTTTATGATTAATATTTTTATTGGTATTAGATAATAAAACATGAATAGTATTTTATGCGTGACTATTTTTTAAAAATATTTTATAATTTTTTTAAATAAGAGGAACGGACACAGAAATTGAAAAATAAATTTATAATGTAGATTGCATCCACATCATAAATTTGTAAATCGACAAACACCATACTCCAAATAATAAAAAAAAGGGTGAACAGGACGTAAAGGAGGAGCATGTGCATACACAGTTACAAACCGACACTCCCAAACCAAACAAAATGATAAGGCACCAAAAACGCATAGAACCTATCAACAAAACCATTAGGAGTAAACATAGATAGATTAGCAAAGTGAGTTTGGCTATTGTTTCTTCTATTGAAATACATATCGATATGCATGATTCCACATTTCCACCAAACAAGATAAAGTAAGAAGCAGCGCGCCATCATACAGACCAATCAAGGGGCGTTACACAACCAAAGAGAGAAGAAATAGAAAAGTCACAGCAAGAATACAGCCAGTAGTGTGTTCTGTGGATGATAAAAATATTGTACAGCGAATGACTTATTAGAACACAGTGCAGCGATCTTCCAAGAGATAATGTGACACAAAGCTAAAGAGTCAAATAATACTACTAAACATTGAACAAGGAACATTATTACAAAATTGTGTGTCCGATCCTAATCAAAATGGAGAAGTTTACATATCCGTGCTGGCCAATTGAGCTGAGCTTTCGCAGAAGTGATACCCCTCAGATATGCAATAAAATTCTTAGTCCCAAGATGTTATAATATGTTCCTCGAACTAACAGCTATCCTGCTTTTATTTGTCATTTGTTCTGTGCTCATTGCTAAACAGAATAAGAGCAGCAAACTGTAGAATTTGGAACAATATCGACCTATACTAGAGTGTGAGTTTCGCAACCTGGTATCAGACATATACACTCAAACCGAAGGATAGAGGGGAATTACTGAGTGAGGGTAATCTGATCTCATTCCTGCAAGTGAGTAATATGCAAGAATCTGTGCCTGACCGTCCGGGCAAACTTCATCTTGATTCGGAGCAATAATCTCAATGTTCCAGAAGGGTCGCACCATTGCCATTAGATCAGTGCCATTGGGAGATGCCTTGTATCCTTGCACCCATAGGTATCTCAGTGATTTAAGTTGTAAAACAGCAACAGCCAATGCACGTTCACTGAAGAAACAACCCCTCAGCTCCAATTTCTGCAAGCTTGGGCATCCTGTTGAGAGTTGAAGCAGTCCTTGGTCAGACTCCCCAACATTCCCCAGTAACATGTAACGAATTGTCTTACTAAATTCACCAATGTACCCAAGGCCAACATCTGATAGAGCCCCAGGTCTTACATAAAATGCGAACCTCCGGAGCTTGGTGCAGCCTCTCAGTAAAGCACGCACCCCATTGTCAAGGGGTGATTCTGTTATATTTGCTTCTCTATCAAGCAGGACAAGCCGGAAATCGTTAAGACTGCTGCTGTATGTACCGATGGCTTCTAGAGCAGCATTTGTAATGTCAGTGACATGCACTGCCCAGTATTCTAAATGAGGGCAGCCTTGAGCTACAGCCATCAACCCCACCTGTGTAACCATACCATGTTCATCCTCAAGACCTCCTTGATCATCATCTCCTCTCTCTACTCGAAGTCTCTGTAATTTCTTGCAGGTTTGTGCAACAACTTCTAACCCACGATCCCCTATGACATCCCTCACCTGTTGGATTGACATGAGAAAAAGGATTATCAGCCCATGTTGAATATTCCTATAAAACCTCCAAGCAAGAAACATAACAAAAAGACATGCAACTAATCTACCAGGAAATACCTCTAAGATTTCCAGATTTGGGCAGCGCTGGACCAGCTGACAGTGATCCTCTGTGGAAAGGAATGTGAATTGAAGATCCAACTTCTTGAGTGCAGCACCATATGGAAATAGCACTTGCATCTCTTTTGTTCCCATGTAGAGCAAACTCAAGCGGAGCAATGAAGGAGGGAAATAGTAGTTTTCATAATTTCTACTCTCTTCAACTTGACCCTGATCATCAAAGGAACCACCGGCAAAGTCTTGTAATATTTCTGCTGTACGGAACAAATCAACCAGGTCAAGCATGAAGCACTCACTAATCTTCAAAACTTTCAGCCTTCGACAATTGCGCACAAGGAGGGTAAGATATGCTGGGGATGCCCTGAGATCTGTCAAAAAGAAATTCAGTGTCTCAAGGACATTATTGTTGGTAGCAAGCTCCCGAATCCATTCGTCATTTTCTTTCTCAGCAATTATGCTATCCTCCAGGAATAACGTTTCAAGTTTTCTGCAAATGACAACATATGGCTGGTCAATTATCTAGCAATCCACCGCACTCTTGCAGTAACCTATTTCTACTTGACCATTTCCACTAAGTAGCCTTGGATCTAAGCTAAATCCTCGCACCTCACTAGAAAATCAGGGTGCGACAGTTAAAGCACACCATTTCCTAATACCTATGAGCTACAATTATCTCCAAAGTTGAATTCTAGCACTAAGATGTTTTTATAGTGACCAAAGCAAGAGAGAACTCCTAAATCCATATTCCCTCCGCAAGCAAACCATACCCAAATCCTTTTTACAACGACACTTTTAAGCGAACAAAGGAGAACCTTAAAATGACTCACTCGAGTAATATTTTCTAAGGGTTAAAAGAAAAATTACTTGCAGGTGCGGGCGACGAGCGCGAGGGAGGATGTTGAGAGAAGCCAGAGCAGCGGTCAAGCTTGAGCGAGGAGAGCATGTGCGCCTTGGCGCGGACGAGGACGTCGAGGTCGTCGTCGGACACGATCATTCCTGCGAGGTGGAGCGCCTTTGAGAAGTGGAACGAGGCCGAGAGACTGGGCGATCCACGGCGAGGCGGAGCCGCCCAGTCCTCGGGGATGAGGTTGAACATGGCCCGCCCCGGGCTTGGCTGAGCGAGCGACTCGAGGCAGGGGAACCGCTCGAACAAGCCGGTCGGGCGTGGTGGAGTACGCCATGGCGACGGTGACGTGCTTGCGGCTGAGCGCGTCGACCCTGCACCAGTGGCGGCACACGAGCGAGATGGCGTCGTCCGGTCCCAGGGTCCTCCACGAACCCCATCACCAGCCCCAGCGCCACGTCCGGATCCCCGAAGCTCATCGCCCTGCCCAGCCGCCGCTCCCCCGCCTCGCCTCCCATGCCGCCGCCGCCGCCGATCCGTCCGCGATCCCGATCTGGGCTCCGCGCCGCGGGTGTGCTCGCACGGGAGGGTGGGAAAGGGGGATGGTGAGATGGGAGATGGGTGTGTGTGTTGGTGGGGAGAGGCAAGGAAAAAGCGGAAGTTGGGGAAATTTTATTGCGGGGTTTTTTTTTTTTCCGGTTTTTTTCCTGTCCTGGCGGAAGTCGCGCGACTCGCGAAAGCAAAGCTCTCTCTCGCTTGGAACGCTGCTGCTGATGCTGCTGCTGATGCGGTGCGTTGCCGGCGGCTGAGGCCTGAGGCTGACGCGGCGCTGCGATATTTCTCACTTTCCTTCCATTCCTAGTGAGTTGTTATCTGTTGCTAAAATCTCTGGACTTGTCCTGGTGTCAAGTTTTTTCGCAGTGGTTGCGGGTCATCATCGGTTCGTGAGCCTAGATCACCCTAGAACTCATGCCCGTTGTGCTAGTATGGATTGGAGCCCGATGGAGGGAGTTGCTGTTAGTATGGTGGATGGGTCTTGAATCACCTTGTGGCTGAATATGTTGGAGCTACCGAGGTGAAGTCATAATGTAGCATGCTATTTGCTCCTGGTAAAATCTCTTCCGATATTTGAGAATACCTGTAGGGCGTATGATAAAAAATGAGCTTAGAAGAAAAATTGATTTCAATGTTAATACGCTGTCAATTGATACCGATGGCAAGAATTAATCCACATAAAAATCCCTTCAATCTTAAAAATGAGGAAAGCTACCAAAAACATCATTTGTTAAAAGACGTGAGGCAATTATTATTTAATGTTATATACAAATGGTAACTTTTAACAACATAGTTTACGATAGTACTAGACAAGTTAAACTTTTAAGAAAAAAAATCTGAAGTGCACATCCAATAGACCAAATAGGTGTATGGATCGATTAGGATGCCCACATTTATTTTTAACTTCACAGCCATTTAACACGAATCTAAAGATAGTTTATATCCCATATTATAGTAAAAAAATTAGTTCGCTTTTTTTAAAAATGGAGTGAGAACAACATGTTGTACTGTCCAAAAGATATATGAAAAAAGAATTTACACTCGAATATGCAATTATCGCATGATTTTTGTTTATTAGTGCAAGAAGGTCATTTGCGGTAGGGCAACCATGTTACAATTTTAGACCGATTAAAAGGAATAGGCTGAAAAAACTGAGTTCAGCTCCAAATTGCATTTAGAAGAGCTTTTAATAATGATAGTTTTGATCTGACATGGCAACAATCTATATGTAGACTTGGCGGTAGCAAGTATCACAAAGTGTCTCGAATGAGATCGGACATAGCTAACACTTATATGAAATATTTATTATTTTTACATGTAAAAGTCGCGAGTTGTCCCACCCCCCCCCCCCCCCCAAAAAAAAAACACACACACACAACACACACCTTTATACTTGTCTTTCATTGTCCCGTCACAAGTAGATTGTGACTTGGCTGACATGGCTCTTAATAACTAGTACTAATGATACTCTCTTTCTAATGATTTAGTAGCAATATATTATGATAGTTTCTAGCATGATTTATCTAGCATTTGTGGTTTTAGTCCTATTTCATTGGTTTGCCATGCTTGAATTAAGTAGGTGTGAGTGATGCCATACTTTGACGAAAACCCTCAACCTGCAGATAGCTACATATAACATTGGTGACGCTTGTAGAAGTGTTCCTCTTCACGAAGGTATCATTATTAGGCCATGAATTTATCTACCAACCTTTTCAACTTACATTTGAAACTTAGCATAGGACATGTGTAATAAAATTTTAAATATATCAAAGCTATTTTTGAAAAATCTTATAGTTGCAATTCTATGCACTTGTGCATAAAAAAAGCTCATGTATGTTACCTTGAAAAATAATGCGCGTGGGAGAGACATACATAGTTTTTTTTTTCGTTTGGGATCCACTGTTGGCTAGCCTTGCGGACCATATGCTATACGTTTCATTAACCTCTAGGCATTAAAAAAACTTATTGGTACTATAGTATCTCATCAAGGCAACATTTATGAATTCCCAAGAGAAGGGCAACACTACAAAATTCATCGGTATCTTGTGTAACACAAACAACCTTATTTGACTTGATATCTCTATTGTCAACTAAACAAGCTCTTGGTAATTGTTACGGGTAAAATGAGCTATTGCATTGTAATTATAAATAAAAAGAATTCCGATACCTGAAAAGGATAGACAAAGAATTCCGATACCTGAAAAGGATAGACAAAGAATTCCGATACCTGAAAAGGATAGACAAAGAATTCCGATACCTGAAAAGGATAGACAAAGAATTCCGATACCTGAAAAGGATAGACAAAGAATTCCGATACCTGAACAGGATAGACATATAAAGAAATCACATGTCAAGGCATGAATATCTTGCATTCTTATGAATTAAGATTGGGCTGGCTACAAACCTGATCACGATCATATGGTAAGCAAACTCTGAAGATAGAGATGGACAAAACTCTGAAGAGCCAAAGAAAATGAAGAGATGTGAAATGTAGAACTAACCTTGATATGGAGGAAGGAGGGATATATATATGTTGGGCATCAGGAACCGAGGGGTAAGAAGGGGAGGAAGTTATATTAGCACGTTGCCATTTGTTACCGGCATATTCTCATGGCCCGAGAGACGAGGGCAGGTGAGTTGAGTTATCCTTCTAGATTGCTCGAACGAGTGGGTACCATTGGCATATTCTTCCGTTTTTCCCTCTCATCCGAAGAGATTTACAATACTCACGTGCGCACGCATGGGGGTTCTTTATTTAGCATACGCCCTAAGAATAGCAGTACCAACAATAAATTTTTTTGACCGAGCGCGTCATTAAATTTCGGCGTCTAAAACGGCAAGTTTTATAGTTGAGGTGAGTGCCACATCTAATTTAAACCATGTTATGTCATCTTCTTATTAATTAAGAGGTAACAAATACTTCAATATTAGTTTATTCTCATATCATCTTGCATTTTTATTAGAGATTGTGTGGAGGTTGCCCCTTGTATAAGAACAGGTACAATAACAGACTATAAGCCAGCTATAAACATATTTGAGAAGATAAAAGAGAAGAGAGAAGATCAGCTGGTTACAGATTTGTAGCCAGCTGCAGCACGGACTTCAAGATGCATGTGTGTATGGCAGGTGAGACCAGATATTATTTGTATAGACTATTTTCATATGTAACTATTGCATGAATTGACTATTAAGTTGACTATAGATGATTTGGAGTCAGCTGTTAGCAATACTATTAAACTTGCTCTAATTGGCTATTAAGGTGTAGCTCATTCTCTCTCTTCTAACTTATCTCCTCCAACTCATCATCTAATCATATGTGGCAAATTTAGGGGTAACATGTAGGGGATCATAGTACTTATCTCCTTAGAACAGGTACAATAGCAGACTATAAGCCAACTATAAATATATTTTAAAGAGATAAAGGAGGAGAGAGGAGAGCAGCGGGCTACAGATTTATAGCTAGCTGCAGCACGGACTCCAAGATACAATGCGTGTATAATATGTAGGACCAGGTATTAACAGTGTAGTATATGTTTATAGGTAACTGTTGTATGAGTTGGCTATTAAATTAACTATTGATGATTTGGAGTTAGCAGTTGGCTATACTATTAAACTTGAGCAATTTTATGGTACTTGATGAGGTACCATGAGGTACCACTTTTTCTACTGTAATTTTAGTACTTCTTGGTACCTAGCAATTATGAGGTACTAAATTTTACACTAAATTTTTAGAACCTTATGGTACCTCCTTAAAAACCATAGAATTGCTCATTAAACTTGCTCTTATCCGCACCTAGCAACCGACCACACCGGCAAATACGAGAGTTAGGCCGTGTTTAGTTGTTTTGGCAAAAAAAAATTAATATATACGGACACACATTTGAAGTATTAAACGTAAACTAATAACAAACCAAATTACAGATACCGTCTGTAAACTGCGAGACGAATCTATCAAGCCTAATTAATCCATCATTAGTAAATGTTTACTGAGCATCATATTGTCAAATCATAGTATAATTAGGCTTAAAATATTCGTCTCATAATTTACATGTAAACTGTATAATTGGTTTTCTTCGTCCATATTTAATGCTTTATATATGTGTCTAAATATTTGATTTAGACGGAAAAGTTGAAAGTTTGAAGGAAGTTCAGCTCGATCCCGGTCAATCATTCCGCAGCTGTACTCGGGCCGGCAACCAATGGGCAATGGGCAACACCTTTCGGCGCCATGACGCTATCATTTTTATTTAATTTAAGACTCCATGAGACCATGATAGCGTTAACGAACGGCAACGCCCTCCTCGCGTGTCAGCTCATCAACGCTCGCGGACGCGGAGTGGCCGGTTCAGCGTGCATACGTGGTGGTGTCGCGCTTCCGGGCGTGCGCGGCGCGCCGCGCGCGACGCCGAGCGGCCGAGGAGGAGAGAGGCAGCGAGCCAGCGAGAAACGGCAGTTGGTTGGGGGCGGATGGATGGCATCGATCGACCGGTGCTTTCGGCGGAAAGCTACCACGACGTGCCCGCGCGGGTGCGATTTCCGGGCTTCCGGCGCGACCGCGACGGCAGATGGTCACATGGCTGGCGGGCGATCGGTCTGTTCTGCGTCGTCTCGTCACGGAAAAAGGCCAGGCAGGACGCGAGGGGCGCAGATCCTCTATATTTGTAACCAGTAAAGCGCAGATGTCATCAGCGTACATCCGTGCCGTCCATCTGGAATGGGCAGCTGGGAGCCTTGGGATCCTTCGGTCTTGATTGAATTAGGGTATCACTAATTTTTAGGTAATGAAAATGGATTGTATCTTTGGCTTCTATCATGAGACGCACAATTATAAGTTTGTTAAAAAAAAGTAAAGATAAAAATAAGTCAAAAATAAGAAATAAGGATGGGACAAATCCCCAACTCTCCTTTATTATTGACTAACCACAAAGATTTTTTCGCTAGCAATTCTAATGTAACTACGTCACCCATGGTGGAATAAAAGACCCTTGGCTACCGATTACACATTACAACACAGACATTCACAACACACGTACACTCACACCACTATGAACGCACGCACGCAGACCCTACCCCTATGAGCATTTTCGAAGACTGGGTCGGCAAATCCATCCAGAAGATACGTCGCTTACCATTGAAAGCACAAAGCCGTTAAATGCTGAAAAATTCGCTCCCATGGGAAGTCAAACTCTGGACCTAAGGTATACTGAGACTCTTCGTAACCACTCAGCTACAGGCCCTTTCGCTCAAAGATTAAAATTAGAGTCAATTGGAAGACGTAAAGATAACAGACATCGCTAATAGGCATAGCAACTAGCGATTCATTTGGTTTGTCTTGGGGGAAAATGGGAAGAAACGGTGGCTTCTTGGGGAAAAATGGGATATTGGCCCGCTACACCGCTCCCTGCTCGGCTGCTCTCCATGCTGTGTGTACCAAGAGAAGGGCAACACTACAAAATTCATCGGTATCTTGTGTAACACAAACAACCTTATTTGACTTGATATCTCTATTGTCAACTAAACAAGCTCTTGGTAATTGTTACAGGTAAAATGAGCGATTGCATTGTAATTATAAATAAAAAGAATTCCGATACCTGAAAAGGATAGACAAAGAATTCCGATACCTGAAAATAAAGAAATCACATGTCAAGGCATGAATATCTTGCATTCTTATGAATTAAGATTGGGCTGGCTACAAACCTGATCACGATCATATGGTAAGCAAACTCTGAAGATAGAGATGGACAAAACTCTGAAGAGCCAAAGAAAATGAAGAGATGTGAAATGTAGAACTAACCTTGATATGGAGGAAGGAGGGATATATATATGTTGGGCATCAGGAACCGAGGGGTAAGAAGGGGAGGAAGTTATATTAGCACGTTGCCATTTGTTACCGGCATATTCTCATGGCCCGAGAGACGAGGGCAGGTGAGTTGATCAGTTGAGTTATCCTTCTAGATTGCTCGAACGAGTGGGTACCATTGGCATATTCTTCCGTTTTTCCCTCTCATCCGAAGAGATTTACAATACTCACGTGCGCACGCATGGGGGTTCTTTATTTAGCATACGCCCTAAGAATAGCAGTAACAACAATAAAATTTTTTGACCGAGCGCGTCATTAAATTTCGGCGTCTAAAACGGCAAGTTTGTTAGCTAGTAAATTCTTATTTTCCACACTACAAATGCAGAGCATGGAGAGCAGCTGAGCAGAACACGTATAGACGGCAGAGCCATAAGTTGCATCGTGCACATTCGATTGGAAGATAGGATATAAAGGCCTGGGTCCAACCATACCAGATGCCTTTCCGAGGAAAATTTCACGGAAATGCAACAACATAGTCAAAAGACATAAACTAATAGACCCATCGTTTGGTATATTGGAGGAAAAAAATGAAATGACATATTTGCAACGAAAATTAATTTGTGAATACAACTTTTATAGATGTGTTCTTAACGATCTAAAAGCAAAGGCTGAAAAATAAACTACGATAAAAATACCTTTAAATCAACTTTAAATTTAAGGTTAAAAATTTAAATTTTAGCTATTAAGTATAAATATAAATGAAAAGACGGACTGTAAAGCTTTTGGGTCAAACAACCACAAAGCACTATGAATCGGAGCAAAGTAACTTGGCCCATTGGCCACAAAGCTGTGGATGGACTAATCGACAGCGACGTGTGCAAACTTTACGACACGGATGATAGAAGAGCTCCGAAGGAGATCAGACCAACACGCCGAAAAGCAACCGACAACGACGATAATGTCTAAGATTTATACCATCATGCTAACTTATTTCTTCCACTGGTGTTTTCGTGTCCTAACAGTAGCCTGAAGGATGAATCAACCGTTTTTCCTGTTACTTCCGGAGACTCTGAGATGATCTGGTATATTTTTAGTTTAAGAATCCCACCCAGTAAATTCAGTTGCACAACAGCAGCCAGTGGCACAATAGAATTCTGCTGCATATTTGCACAGAACTTAATACGGTGAGTGACATTTAGTGTAGTGGTAAGTTTTCTTTCTAATGATTCCTTCCAAGGAGCATAATGCAGACCTAACATGTAGGGACGGAAACAGTTACAGTCAATCGATCCAATATTCCAAACTAGAACCAATCAATGGCCACTCTCAAGAAAAAAAAAGAGAGTGAAATGATGTGCTCAGGTCCATCCCCATAATTTGTATGCCTTTTATGCGTAGTGGGCTAGTATAATATGGATAGCTTTTTGCCCACCAAAAAGTTTAAAAGATAGTGCCAAAGAAGCTGGCTCAACCTAAGCAAGACTCTTCCCTTTTCGGTTCATAGATACAGCACAATATTATGTCAGTCACAATCTCACAAATGATTTCTTTAGATATTGTTGAAAGCAGAGTAAGACAGAGCAAACTATAAGTAAATTCTACCGATAGCACCAGCTAAAAATGACAAATAAAATACTAGACATAGCAAAAGACCAGATCTTGCACCTTTCTAAAGTACAGACGCAGCTTTGCCCATAAGCCCATATAATCCACCTGTAGTGCAATGTCAGAA
Organism: Oryza longistaminata; assembly: GCA_009805545.1. NCBI lineage: Eukaryota > Viridiplantae > Streptophyta > Magnoliopsida > Poales > Poaceae > Oryza > Oryza longistaminata. The sequence continues at coordinate 18,853,132 of CM020180.1, read as the reverse complement.
CAATTAGAAAGGTGATGATCTGGTCCAAAGTTGTCTGGGTGGACTTAAGGATGGCCCAACAACTCTTCTTGCATGACCCAGGTAAGAAAGAAAAATGATGGAATCATTATGGTTAGGCATAAGCAGAGGGTTGGTTCACTAAACCCTCAGGTGATCTACAAGTAAACCTGAGCAAAATGGTCTGTTGTTTACGACTGATCTGGTATTAGAGTTTCAAGATCAGCATCTAACCCGGGCTATGCTGCTCCAGTGCTCCATGTCCAAGTTGAGCTAGGCTACTTTCCACATTGTAAAATGCAGCAATACCATTTAGCAATTTAAAAAGCATGTTAAGTTAGTTAGTAAAGAAGGAGGCTTAGTTTCACCAAAATGAGTTTGAAATAATCAAATTAAATTTCATTTCCTTTTTGTCGGGTCAGATTGCTCATTTGCACTTGTGCATCAAAACAGTTGCCTGAGAACCACATTGACAGATGGGGCTATAGACACAGTTATGCTAAAATTGGATAGGAACTCCAAATTTTTCTACTCCTACTTTTGTTTTGAACACTTGCGAAGTTTTTACGATTGCGATCCTCTTCTCGGTTGGCTCTAACAAACAAGCTAAAGAAACTCAAGTAATCTGAACAGATGACTAGCGCTTGCCAACTTATTTTCCAGTGTTTCAATCTTCCATAACAGTATACTTTACACGAGCAACAGAGATAGCCTACCAATATATACCATCATTATTGGTTCCTACAAGAATCACAGTGGTAATTGTACTACATCTTTAATCTCCTTTTTTTGGAGAACCTACAGTCGATCACAGTCTCACAGATAACTTGATATCTCCTAACAGAGGCGCTTGGCAACTATGTCCATCGCTTTATGGAAACAATTGTGGTATAAGTAGGGAACTAACTCTTGTACAAATACCTAGATCATCTTAATGGCTTCGATGGTAACTTCTTAACAAGGCTGGTGTTACCGGTTACCAATAATCGAGCACCCTTCACCAGTTCCTCCTTAATCATAAAAAGGAGAGCAGAAGCAAAAACACTTTGTACGATTTTTGTGCTCATTCCTTTGTAAAGCCCTGACAAACCTTCATAACGTATCATCTTTGTGATCGCATCAAATGTGCCTGAAAGCAAGAAAATTTGCATAGCGTATTTGGTAGTCAAAGAACATCAAATATTATTACCAGAAGAGAAGAAAAGACTATCAGGAACAGGATATGGAGCAGCATCACTCATTAAAGAATAAGATGAACTTCATAGAATAAAGGCCAACGATGTACCTTTGTAGCGGTGCCTCTTGTCATCGTCAATTATTTGCTTCACCTGAAGTCTCGCCTGCAGAAAAAAAAATGGTTTAACTTGACATGTCTGCTCGATTATGCAGGGAAACAGATGCTGCTGTAACTGGTGTTCAAATAATCACCTTCACAACTAGAAGAGGATATGTAACAACAGTCGCGCCCAGTTTTGCAACAGCACCAAGAAGGAAAATCTGAACAAGGATTTTACAGCGTGAGATGAAGACGGTCTATAACATAGCTAACTAACAAAGAAATACTAGTATGAGGAGCATATAAGAAATACTAGTGTTTTCAGCAAATCATCATGGTAAATGAAGTTAAGACATGAAACATCGTTACTGGAAGAACAAACTTTCAAGTCAGCGTTATTGGTAGATTCAGGCCCCAGTGCAGCAAGTTAGCATGATGCGAATTGGTTATATCCTAATAAATCTGTACATTGGTCCCAGTCACCAGAAAAGCCAAAAGCTTACTTCAAGAGCAGTCAGTCCATCAGCTCCCTTCAAATTAGAGGCACGTCTCTTTTTCAACTTCTTCAAAAGAGTCTCGTACAACATGAATTGGATTGCAGGATTGCTAACCTGGTGACAGATGAAACATGGAAACAAGAACTTGCAAAAAAAGAAATAACTTAGCAAAAGAAAATGTGACATAAGACTTACCATAATAAGAGCTGGAACTACACCTTTCCAGAAGCCCAAAAATCCAGCTTCTTTGTATAGGTCCTGAATCTGCAGCCATACGGAGTCAATCAACCATGCCCCAAACTAAGTCTGAATCATTAGCACTTGCATATTGACTATGAAGTATTTAGGAGGACAAGTTTTACTTGGTTTTCAGAGTTGAAGAATGGGTTTTATCCGCAGTTTAGGGACAAAAAAAATAAGCTGAGCTAACAGGTTAGTAACTGGAATGAGGCCTAGGAAAAACTAAATGAGGCTTTCTTTCCATGTAATAACAGATGTTAGTCTTGGATCCAGTAATCAGCAGCATGTAGCAAGAATATAGTATCTCATCCTGAAAGAGAAATGATCAAAGTTACATACAACATGGATAGTTTTGTGAGGGATATTTTCAACAGTGGGAGCTTGTAGGGCCTTGTTAAGAACACACGTCAAATCCAGAGGACTCTGCTGTTTGTTTGCCTTCCGGTGAGTCTGCAGACAGGAATGAATTATACTTCAGGATATGCCACTGAATTTATCAAAACAGTTGCCTGAGAACCACATTGACAGATGGGGCTATAGACACAGTTATGCTAAAATTGGATAGGAACTCCAAATTTTTCTACTCCTACTTTTGTTTTGAACACTTGCGAAGTTTTTACGATTGCGATCCTCTTCTCGGTTGGCTCTAACAAACAAGCTAAAGAAACTCAAGTAATCTGAACAGATGACTAGCGCTTGCCAACTTATTTTCCAGTGTTTCAATCTTCCATAACAGTATACTTTACACGAGCAACAGAGATAGCCTACCAATATATACCATCATTATTGGTTCCTACAAGAATCACAGTGGTAATTGTACTACATCTTTAATCTCCTTTTTTTGGAGAACCTACAGTCGATCACAGTCTCACAGATAACTTGATATCTCCTAACAGAGGCGCTTGGCAACTATGTCCATCGCTTTATGGAAACAATTGTGGTATAAGTAGGGAACTAACTCTTGTACAAATACCTAGATCATCTTAATGGCTTCGATGGTAACTTCTTAACAAGGCTGGTGTTACCGGTTACCAATAATCGAGCACCCTTCACCAGTTCCTCCTTAATCATAAAAAGGAGAGCAGAAGCAAAAACACTTTGTACGATTTTTGTGCTCATTCCTTTGTAAAGCCCTGACAAACCTTCATAACGTATCATCTTTGTGATCGCATCAAATGTGCCTGAAAGCAAGAAAATTTGCATAGTGCGGTGCGCTGCGTGGGCTGGACGACGGGGAGGCTTTGCCGCTGCAGCTGCGGAGCGGCCGCTTCTCTATCTCCTTATCCACCCCCCACCCGACCGGACCGGCCACACTCTCGCAAGTCTCAGCTAGTTGGTCGCGCGGTCGCGCCAGACCAGTAAGATACGCACACTACTATTGTGTTTGGATTTTAGAAGAAGCATCTCTTCATTAAAAAAAAACTTAGATATTGTTAAAGAAAACCCTCGAGGTAGTAGTAGTCTATTAGATGGTGTTTTTTAAATAAAGAATAAGATAAATTAGGAAAGCAAAATGAAAATGCCCATTAGCTTATGATTAATTGTGTTTTGATTTTTTTTAAACTTGAAATTGATTTATTTGATATTTTAAAATAACTTTTATGTTTTTATATGAAATATACCATTTAGCAATTTAAAAAGCATGTTAAGTTAGTTAGTAAAGAAGGAGGCTTAGTTTCACCAAAATGAGTTTGAAATAATCAAATTAAATTTCATTTCCTTTTTGTCGGGTCAGATTGCTCATTTCACGCGATCTACACCTCCTTCCCTAGGAATTGCTATCAGCCTCAGTCTCTGCAGCCTCATCTGAAAGTCATACAAAAAGAAGTTCCTGAGAAATGCTCAAAATAAGAGAAAGTTATAATATGCAGCACCAAAATGTAACAGAAAACTGAATGTCAATTAATAATAACTTAGTCCTGTAGTTATTGCATAGTATTTACGAAAAGGAAGTGCTTGAGTGATGGAGAAAACATGTGTTTAACTAGGTTTTACCTCTAAAGCAACTTAAACCAGCATATTCACAGCTAACTACTTTATTAAGATGGTTCTAAGGTCTAACAGAACATCTTTGAAGTGAATGATGACAGTGCCAATGGCTGACAATGTTTCAAGTGATAGGTGATAGGGGTAGCTGTGTGGCACAGCAGATTGTGACACTATTATAAGGAATCCCCAGAGTTCTGGTTCAGTGGTGTTCATGGATTCCATGCAGTCTCATTTCTTCTTATTTTTTAGTTTAGTGCTTAGGACTTAATCCACCTTCAGCCGAAAATTTAACCACCATTAGGTGAAGTCATTTTCTATTTGCAAATTGTTGAGTTGCTCATGAGCTCTGAATAAAAACCCTAAGGAGGTGCAAAATAACGAGTAAAATACAGTAATACAGACTCAGTGGGTCTACTGAGAGCTAGCATAGGGGTCTCTAAGCATGCTTCTAGAATACCATTGAATTATGTCATGGACTTATTGGATCTTTCAGGAGAAAAAAATACCATACAATGTACATTAGCATGGTAAGCATTTTTCCTTTTGTATGCTGGTAAGGATAAGAGAACTATTTCGAAAAAAGAATAGCTCAATAAGTCTACAAGGCCACAAAGAATTTCTCCATCCTTTATAATTAAGATGGTATTCATAAGACAAAACTGGCTACATTTTCTGTTTCTTTGCCACGTTATCTTGTTCTTCCCCTTAAAACGCATGTCAGGATCTTTATCAGCATACGTATAGCATCGATCATGATATTTACTACAGAGCATAGCTAAGAGTTAAAAGATTAAAAAACTACTGTACGTGCCATCAAAGCAGAAGATTTTCTCTCCTAACTATCAACTAAAACATGTAAAATAAAGGATCACTGGATAGCATTAGTTACTCAAAATCATTTCGCACATGCCCACCATAGAAACAATAAAAAGACACCTGGAAATTGTTCATGCATAACTATTATGTACCTTGAGCAGCCTCCTCTGCGCTCCCTTCTCCTTCTTGCAACTCCTCTGCTTCCTCCTCACCATCATCCTCGCCATCGGTGTCATCCTCATATTCATCAAAAACGGTGGCACCATACCTGGAGTTGAGATAGTCAATGGCGGCCGGGGTGAAGAAGAGCTTGCGGGCATCGAGGATGTCGTATAGGTTGAGAGTCCTGGGGGTTAGCATCTTGAGGGAGCCAATGTTCCTGCCGCTGAGCCGCACATTGTCTGCAAAATCGGTGGCGAAGAACATGGCCTTCTCCTTGGGGTCGAGCCCCCACCGCTGAAGCGCGGCCACGAAGTCCCTGGTCTTGGGACCCGCGGCGAACTCCTCGTCGAACTCCTCCACGACGAATGCATCGTCGGCCACGGCGGCACTGGCGAGCGCGGTGGAGATGGCGAGGCGCTTCTCCTTGCGGTTGATCTTGATGGACCAGTCCCGGGGCTTGGGCCCGAATATGACGCCTCCGCCGGGGCGGAGCGGCGTGCGCATCGACCCGCGCCGCGCCTTCCCCGTCTTCTTCTGCTGGTAGGGCTTCCTGCCGCCTCCCCTGACCTCGCCGCGGGTGAGCGTGGAGGCCGTGCCGCGGCGCTTGTTCTGGCGGTCGGTGATGATGGCGCGGTGCACGACGGCGCGCGCGGTGGAGGGCGGCGCCGACTTGAGGTCGAGGGCGACCTCCCCGACCTTCTCCCCGGTGAAGGAGAGCACCGGGAGGGTGGCCGCCTCGGCGCGAAGGGCGCGGAGGACGGAGACAGCCGCCTTCTGCTTGCCGGCGGCGACGGCGATGCGCGGGGAGGAGGAGGAGGCGGCGGCGGCGGCGGATGGGAGGAAGGAGACCGAGGGGGGGGAGAGGAAGGGGAACAGATGCTGCTGTAACTGGTGTTCAAATAATCACCTTCACAACTAGAAGAGGATATGTAACAACAGTCGCGCCCAGTTTTGCAACAGCACCAAGAAGGAAAATCTGAACAAGGATTTTACAGCGTGAGATGAAGACGGTCTATAACATAGCTAACTAACAAAGAAATACTAGTATGAGGAGCATATAAGAAATACTAGTGTTTTCAGCAAATCATCATGGTAAATGAAGTTAAGACATGAAGCATCGTTACTGGAAGAACAAACTATCAAGTCAGCGTTATTGGTAGATTCAGGCCCCAGTGCAGCAAGTTAGCATGATGCGAATTGGTTATATCCTAATAAATCTGTACATTGGTCCCAGTCACCAGAAAAGTCAAAAGCTTACTTCAAGAGCAGTCAGTCCATCAGCTCCCTTCAAATTAGAGGCACGTCTCTTTTTCAACTTCTTCAAAAGAGTCTCGTACAACATGAATTGGATTGCAGGATTGCTAACCTGGTGACAGATGAAACATGGAAAAAAGAACTTGCAAAAAAGAAATAACTTAGCAAAAGAAAATGTGACATAAGACTTACCATAATAAGAGCTGGAACTACACCTTTCCAGAAGCCCAAAAATCCAGCTTCTTTGTATAGGTCCTGAATCTGCAGCCATACGGAGTCAATCAACCATGCCCCAAACTAAGTCTGAATCATTAGCACTTGCATATTGACTATGAAGTATTTAGGAGGACAAGTTTTACTTGGTTTTCAGAGTTGAAGGATGGGTTTTATCCGCAGTTTAGGGACAAAATAAAATAAGCTAACAGGTTAGTAACTGGAATGAGGCCTAGGAAAAACTAAATGAGGCTTTCTTTCCATGTAATAACAGATGTTAGTCTTGGATCCAGTAATCAGCAGCATGTAGCAAGAATATAGTATCACATCCTGAAAGAGAAATGATCAAAGTTACATACAACATGGATAGTTTTGTGAGGGATGTTTTCAACAGCGGGAGCTTGTAGGGCCTTGTTAAGAACACACGTCAAATCCAGAGGACTCTGCTGTTTGTTTGCCTTCCGGTGAGTCTGCAGACAGGAATGAATATACTTCAGGATGTGCCACTGAATTTCTTACACTAAAAAGTAGTCAGTTGAGAAATAATACTGCAATAATGTGCATTGCTTACTTGCATTCGTGTAACAATTACCCAAATTGGGTTTGTGAGAAGTACGTTAACACATCTGCGCAAACAAAACAACAGCACCGAAGGTTGTTCATCATAAGTAAACCATTAAGAACAAGAATGAGCTTACAACTATCATATCGAGAAAAAGACAACACAATGCATAAGCCAATGGCAGACGCACAAGCAAAATAGGATTACCCAGAAAGCGCAGCGACAGTGAGAGATTGAAGCATCCCGACGGATCCATCGCCGATTCCTCTCCTGGATCGCTGGAGGGCCGCGGCCTCCGCCCTGCTCCGGAATATCTGGTAGAAGTAATAGTAGACACCCTACAGACACAATGATTCGATTCAGAAGCTGGTACAGCTAATCCTCCAATAAGGCAGGGAAGCTGGTGAAAATCGATCAGCAAAACGAAAAGCAACCTGGGAGGCCGCGGTGCCGACAAGCGAGGGCATGAGGCCGCCGTACAGCCGCTCCCACCCTTCATGCTTCACCACCTACCACAGAAGAACAGAAGAAGAGATCGCGGTAGCATTAGACTCGGATAGGGTTAGATTGCTCGTCAGCTCACATGAACACGAGAAGTCGAGAAGGGAATTTGGGGAGGAGGAGGAGAAGCACCAGGCACATCTGGCGGACGGCGCCGTCCTTGAACGCCGGCTTGGAGGGGTCGCGCTCCGTCTGCTGCCGCGCGTTCACCTGCGCATCCACCCCCAAACCCTCCGTTATTAAAACAACCAAGCAATTAACCCAAACAATCTAGCAATCCAAGGATGGAGGAGAGGTGGCGCGTACGGTTTGGAGCGGGTAGGTGAGGAGCTGGGCGATGATCCCGCCGCCGGCGCCGGCGACGCCGTTGATCAGCGCGTCCGACATCTCCGCAGCCTCGCCACCCGGCAGATCCCCCGCGGCGGCGTGGTCTGACACGACGCGAGAATTAATCTGAGAAGACTTCGTTTGCTTTTGCTGAAGTTTTGGAGGGGAAGACGGACGCGGGGCGTGGTCGACTCGACTCAGGCCGTGTTTCTTGTTTCTTTTGCCTTTACGGCACTGCCTCTTCGGTTCTTCCCCCAACAAAATTCAGAGTTCAGACTTCAGACTACTTCGACTCTTTTTAAATTGGCCGTCTTACGTTCAAAACACGGTTTAATTCGACAGAGATGGAGCGTACTCCTACACGAATAGTTAAAATTTAAAGATTAGATTTGACTAAATTAAATCGACCAGTTCTTCAACCGTGAAACAGTGGGGCTTTTTTTTTCTCTCTTCAGGTTTTTAGTTCAGATGAAAAAGGAACAGAGGGATATTGCAGAATATCTCACGGCTTGGCGTGTTGTGAAGATGGCGCAGTCTGTACACTTCATAGGAGAAGACTGGACAGCGATGTATAAATAGATTTACTGTTAACATGGTTTTCTCGTGCTGTACTGCTGCGTTGAGTATACTTGAGTTCCTGCGAGTTGGAATATGCTGCTGCCCTTGATTTCTCGTTGGATCGCCCATCGTTCTCGACTTCTCGTCAGCACTAGCGCTGGGAAGACCTTATGATCCTTTGCAAGGCCTTGTTTGGGACGTTGCAGGTTTTCCCATTCTTATGACAATTGCAATGCTGATTTTTTTTTGAAGTTTTTTTAAAAAAGAACATGTGTTTTCTCCCACTATAAAATTTATTTAATCGTCTTTTGAGGCAAATTTGTTGACCAAGCACTATTGATAGAGAGGGACGACAAAAGATAAATATGGGTGAGCAGTAGAGCGCCAACTAAGTAATGACAAACGAGAGGATCTCAAAATTGTCGATGGCACAATAGATATGATTTTAACGAGTGGCGAAAACTAATTCTCATCTTAGATTGGGTTCAAAACAACACTCGTGTATTTGATTTGGGATGAGGTGGGATATGTTAGGTACTTAGGTCCATCCCTTGTTTTGGAATGGGATGGCTCCATTTGATTCAAGGGGAATTCATAGAAATTTTAGAGGATTTCACTCTTTGAATACCCAATGAGATCCAATTAAATTCCTATGGAATGTTTCTTCTCATACAAGTTTTTGAGAAAGTTTAATATGAGGTAGAACCTCATGGAAAAATTCCTTTGAGTTTTTGTTTCTCCTCAAATTCATGTATTTTTCTCGTGGCTCAATCAAACGGTCATTCATATGTTTTTATTGTGTTTTGTAATAATTTGTTTTACATTTGCAATTCTGTTAGAATCCTATGTTTTTTCTATTCCTCCGTTTTCCACTCATGTGATTCAAAGGGACTGTTTGTATGTATTTTGGCGTGAGGGATGTGATGATTTTTTTTTTCAAGGAATAGGAGGGTGTGGTCCACAATCAATGAGAGGAAGTGGGTTGAATTGGTCCACTAGTTGTTAAGTATGGTGCTAATTCGAATTTAGGGAGAATATTTATTTTCAAGGAACATTCCATCTCACTTACTTCCAAATCAAACACCCTAAAAAATAGGTTTGTCCCAACCCAACTGATTCCAATCATTTAACCAAACCCATGCTTATGCAATGAAGCGAGAATTTGAGGTTGCTGGTATGGTTAAAAACCTAGAGTTCTTTATTATATATAGAGTTAATTGCACTTTGGTCCACCTTTTATTACGAAAGTTTCACTTTGGGCTATCCTCTAGCTCATTTTTTCACTTTGGACCAGGTAAGATTACCTTTGGTGCACTTTGGACCACCCCAAGTCATTTTCCTTAGCTGTATTTACTCTATAATGTTGTAAAGAATTACCTACGTAAGTTGGAAAAGACTACCGGGTTACGGGTTGCTGATGTGTTTAAAGTTGGAAAATTCTTTTATGTATTCTTAAAAAAGTTTATGGAGGTGGTCCAAAATAAAAGAAAGGTAAAATAACCTAGCCCAAAGCAAAAAAATATGTTAAAGGGTGGTCCAAAGTAAAATTTTGGTAATAAAAAGTGGCCCTAAACGCAATTTACTCTTATAGATATTTACTTTTGAAACTACAAACATTTAGAGCACAGACAATTTTAGTGTAAACAGTTCCCTACACTAGAAAAGAGGGTAAAGCTGTAAAAGTGATGTTGTTTCAATAATTCTAATTAGAGTTTCTAATTGAAAATTGTTTAAAAAATTGTCATCGTAAAAGTAAGCGAGTAGTAAAGTATCGTAACATGTGAAGTCTAAATAGATGTATCATTGTATCAATGACACGTTAGATAATATTTTTCAACATGTGTTTTTAACTCGTGATTTTACAATGTTATAGTTTTGTCGGCTGAAGTTTTTCCTAATTTCATGACCGGTAGTATATAAGTTTTCGGTAGCAAAAATATAGGAAGCGAGATGGAGACTTGGAGAGAATTCTTTTCGAAATTGTATTCGCGAAATAGTAATGACCACAAGACGCAACGTGTTAGTCAAAAAAAACAAGACGCAACGTGTCCTGAATCCGGGACTCGGTGAATCTCCTGTGTTTGTGTGCTGTTGGCCTGTTGCGTACTTGCGTTTGGTAAAGAAGGGAAGGACGACCCAGAAGTTCCTGCCGGGGTAGCGGCGCGGCGGCGAGAAGAAAGGGGAGGAATCTTGGGCCGCTGTAATCTTTCCTTCGAACCCGAACCCTCCTTCTCCTCCCTGCACCATCTCCGCATGGAATCGGGGCCCAAATCGGAAGCAAAACAAGACGAGGAGGGATCGAGTGCGATGGGCGGCGGCGGCGGCGGCGGCAGCAGAAGCAGCAAGGTGTATCACGAGAGGCAACGGCTGCAGTTCTGCCTCCTCCACGCCCTCAACAACCTTATGCAGGTAGCTCGTCTGTCGTCTCTCTCCCCTCCGGTATTATCATGTTCTTTTCTAACAAAAGAAGTTCTATCTACCGTCTCTACTTTTTTTTTTCTTGAGAGAGTTTCGCATAACTTCCTTTCCTTTTCGTATGATTTCCTTATTTTGGGTGACTTATCTCACTAATCGATATTAGTGAGGAAATTGTTAGCAGTTGAACGTTGTACCCCAATTCTGTTGTCCATGATGTGCATTCTTTTTCCATGTGAATCGATGTTATCAAAACTTGTGTGCTGGTGAAATATCACGATATTGGAGACCGGAAAACTGGAATAGTGTTCTTTCGCATCTGAAAGCTACAGCATACTTAAGTCGGTCACTCTCAGTGTTATTTGCTGGAAAAGTTCGGCGGATTGGACAATGTTTTCCATGAATTCATCAACCGCGCATCACATTTATATCTATTTCACATTCGTCTAGCATGCTTTTGTTCCACCATAACAAATTAAAGCTCTCGTCAATCATGAATTTCAGTTGATAGCTTAGTAGAGATAAATCTCTATGCCCTGCTGATTTTCTTACGACATTTGAAATTGCTGCTTATGTGAATCTGAGAGTAATTTTGTACTTGCAAGCAAGGAGTCTATATGATTGCATGAGCATTACATGCAAGTGTTTTTCAGTTCCTGCCTGCTTAACCGTTTATGACCAAATCAGAAAAGGTAGTGTGATCCTACCAGAAACAGCATGGGTGTACCGATTTTTAACTGTCAATTATGCTTTATATGGTTCAGGAAAAGGAATCTTTCACCCGAGCTGAGTTGGATGGGATTGCTGGAAATCTCGTCCAGATTGATCCAAATAAGGAGCACTGGACTCCTATGTCATTGATTTTTAAGCCCCACCACAACATATTCACCGGGAACTATGATGTAAATGTACTCATCACAGCATTAGAAGCTAGAAAGAAGAAGGTAGTCTGGCATGATCATCGGAAAGGGGCTTCTTCAATCGATATGGATGCAGATGCATTGTTTGGTCTGATGATCAATGTACCCGTCAGGAGGTTCAGAGGGCTTTGGACTGGCCGGCATTGGGTGGCAATCCGAAGCATTAATGGCACTTGGTTTAATTTGGATAGTGATTTTTCTGCACCCAAGGAGTTTCAGGACAAAGAAAAACTTATTGCATTTCTAGACAGCATTCTCAGTCAAGGTGGAGAAGTCATGATAGTGCTGCAAGATGAATAACAATACTGCTTCAAATGCCAAAAGTCTACAGCAATAGCTTGAAGCTTCTCATGTGTGACTTGCAGTTGTTACTTGTTACCCATACATACTTCAGGACTGATTTTGTAGTGAGATGCATCTGCAGCTGCAATTCCTCTGAAAACTTATATTTTGTTGGTGAGCATAATGGATATTCAGTACATGGAAGGTCCAATTCTCCAAACGTACAGCTGATGATTTTCTACTACTGTCACGGTCCATGGCCTTTCTGTTTAATTGTTCATGCAAGTCAAATGCAAACAAGTAATGAGCAGAGACAGAAAACCTGCTTGCTGAGACATCGACTGTGCACAATTACATGTTTCTTATGCCATAGTGCATGAAAACCACCTTTTTTCTTGGCGGAGGGAGTAATATTGTGGTGTTAATTAATTGTCAATGAAAACATGTTGCTTGTGCTATTTGCATGGATATCACCTTTTTTTTGGGCGGAGGGGATTGTGTTGATAGAGATAGTGTAGTTTTGCTGCAATAGTTGTACATGTTATGTGGAAAACCACATTAAGTCCGGATTTTGAGGCACTCATACAATTTGTCGATTCATCTTGTAAAATGAAAAGTTGTAGCTTTGTTTTAAGTAGTGTTAGTTTTGCTGCAATAGTCGTATATGTTCTGTGGAAAACCATATTAAGTCCACATTTTCCCGCGCTCATTCAATTTGTTGATTCATCTTGTGAAGTAATATGAAGTTGTAGCTTTGTTTTTTAGTTCTGCAGCCTTTGTCGGAGTTGGACATTACGGAGTACATTTTTACAACAGGACGTATTTCTTGCTGTTTGACCCTTTCTTCCTAAGTTGTAGCTTTGTTTTTAAGTTCTGCAGCCTTTGTTGGAGTTGGACAAAAAGTACATACTTACATCAGGACGTATTTCTTGCTGTTTGACTTCTTCGCATTTGTTCTTATATAAGTTATAATATTGCTGTATACACAAATATTATGATAAGATAGGTATGTGTGAAATGTGCTGTTTAGACCTGCAGCTTAACTGCCGGTCGATACAGGGTTACGGATCACACTTCTGCTGGTGGAACAGACTCAACAGACTCTGCCAAGCTCGCAGTCGGCAAGAAAAAAGGCAGTAGTCTCGAGGTTTTACGCCTCAGGTTAGGAATGCTTTAGCCCTTGTTTAGTTCCCAACTTTTTCTTTAAACTTTCAACTTTTCCATCACATCAAAACTTTCCTACACACATAAACTTTCAACTTTTTTCTTGAAACTTCCAATTTTAGCATGGAACTAGCTATAGCAATGTTCAAAAAGTAAAGGTAGCAAAGCTACCAGAAAGGCAGAAAGTTGGCAGTAGCAGCTCACAGTAACAACACACAATTCAACTTCCACTCTAGAGACAGCACTACAGCAGGCAACTCCTCCAGTATTCTAAATTAGCAGTTAGCACTTCGATAGTAATCGCCAATCTCAAAGAGCTGTCTAATGTACATGACTCGCATACAAGCTTTTGGTCAGTGGCCATCCCATGATTGTGATTTGTGAACACATGAATGCAGCTAGCCGCACAAACTCGCGAGCTGCTGTTGGATACAATGTACAAACTCTTTGGTTATTAACAGTAACTAGGTGGAGAGGGCGGCGAACGATTCCTGAATCGATAAGCGAAACCTAGTTAGTTCTGCCCATTTTCTTCCTCCAGTACAACGTTGCGGTACAGTAGTGCTCATTGCGTATTGTCTTCGAGGCTGCTCTCCAGTCACACTTCTCCATCTCCTCCCTAGCAGCCCTCCCAATGGATTCTCTTAGAACCTTCGACGAAAGGAGCTGTTCGATCTTCCTCACACACTCGTCGAGATCCCCGGGTGTAAACAAGAAACTGGTTTTACCCTCCTTGTCCTTGGGTATTATATCAGGTATACCTCCAGCACGAGCAGCGACAACTGGGACTCCAGAAGCCATGGACTCCAGCACTACTTGACCAAGTGTCTCAGATTCTGAAGGCATTGCAAACAAGTCGCCACTGGCATATGCTTGTGAGAGCTCCTCGCCTTGGAGCATTCCAGTGAATACTGCAGGCATGCCAGTGAACATTCTTTCCAGCTCAGCCCTGCCAAGATTAAACAGGCCGCATAAGTTTCTCCCAATTCAAGATGAAACTATAGGGATCAAACAGATGGCTAGGCACCTACAGTTGTGCATATAATACCAGTCATACGCAAAAGATAAAACTGAAGTGCTCCAAATAGTGTCATTTCAATATATATGTTATCATGTATGAGTCTTGTTGATAACGAAAAATATTTAACATTAAGGAATGTACCTGTATGGTCCGTCACCAACAAAAGCAATTCTTACTCCTGGGAGCCTTTCCATAACCCTGTATTGTCACCAAAATAAGCAAAGTTCTGATGACATGACAAAATAACAACCATGTAGTGAACATGTGACGTACACATAAGTGATCTATGATACATGTGACGAATTTGAAATGGCTGCTTGGTTAAAGTCATAAACAGGACCATGTAAGTCATATTACAAGCATGATTCAAGCTAAAAGGCTAAGATGATTGCAATTTATGCTAACTCAGGGACAACTAACGAAAATGGCCATGCCAGAGAAAACAACATGCCACAGATGTTTTCACTGTAGTTGTCCAGATTCATAGTACTAGGAAATATCACATCCGGTTCTAGGTTGTTATATTTTGGACGGATGTACTATGAAA
>CM020180.1:18668012-18832463 GCA_009805545.1 Oryza longistaminata | reverse complement strand
GCCGGAGGGTTCGACATAATTGCGACACTGGTAGCATGGACAATCAGGAAGGAAAGGAATAACTAGGTCTTCAACCAGAAGAGGAGACCTTGGATGGAGATAGCTAGGGCTATGATGGGGGAAGCGGACCTTTGGCGGATGGCTAGATCAGCCATACCGACCATGACAGTCCCTTCGCTTGTTCTTTGTTCGCCAAATCATTTGGGAGATTAGGCTTCTACTTTTCTCTTCCCTCTCTCCTGTACCCTGTTCCTTTCTTTTTATTTTTCAAGCCCGTTCTGTAAATACATTTATTTTTTCTAATAAAAAATATGCGTCTCGCGCATTAAAAAAACGAAGCGGATTTGGACCGATAATAGCAACGCCTAGATTCTAAAACACCAACCGAGTCGCTCTCACCCGCACCAATAATGCCACATGCAGATGATATCACACCGGGAATTTCTGCTGCTCTCGGTCTCACGAAAGCGGCCGGGCGGTCGGGCAGAGAGCTTTTTTTTTTTTTTTTAGAAACAACCGTGGCGGCAGTAGAGAACCATATAGATGGATCTGACTATCTGAGTAAAATTAGTACGGAGTAGAATACATAAAACAGCACAAGGTCATGTGAGAAATACGTGACTCCATGTGCGTCCCAAACCAACGGGAAAATTATTACTGTGTGCAGATGCAGACAGAGGTTTGAGACCGTGGGAGTATGATAACACAGTGATCGTGACAGTAGTTTACAGGTTCCTGCTTTGTCATTTGTCAGCTAGCAGCTTTGGCATCTTAACGCCCGCCGGATCAGCGACCTACCCCCATTTTCTTTTTTTTTCTTTACGGACATGCGAGTAGATCTGGCTAATACGAGGTAGATGCTTTGCTTGGATAACCTTCTTAATCACAGTAGCTGAGCTGCGCCAAACTCCATTCTGGAAAGAAAATAGCTCCATCATACATCCATACGTAGCCAGTAGGCGGTGGCGTGTTGCCAAGACATCATGGTTTAGCGACGGGGGCAAGTTGTTTGTACTTGATTATACATAATTATTTTTAAATTATAGTCATGTGTTAATCTATGTAGATAAACGTATACTTAAGTATGAAATATCTACATTTAGCGATATGTTTATAAGTATCCATCATTTATTTTTGATAGTAATATGTGTTAAAAGACGGTGTTATATTGCCGAGTGAGTATGCGTGCGCATATGATCCGCGCGCAATAGACAGAGAGTTCCACATCCATGATCCATCGTGTTTGAAAAATGTTTGCCATTAAGAAAGATAGCACAATTTGTTTCTCCACTAAAGAAGAGATAGGCATCAGTACTTCACCTTGCTCTTGCTGATCGTATTCAATTATACTTAGCTTAAACGGTGGGCAATCTCAATTGCATCTGCTGGTCATCGTGCAAAGAAAAAACATTTTAAAGTAAACATTTATATATTTATATTATGTACTTTGTAGGTATGATTTAAAAAGGTAATTATAATAAATAATACTTATAGAATAAACAATAAAATAGTATAAAATAAATTTTTAAGAGAATATTATACTAATGTTTGTTTAAATTACTTGTTCAAATATTGGTTAAGTTCATTTATGGGATATTTAATTATATCATACTCGTATCAATAGATAATGGAATAACACGTTTAGTCAAGTACATAATATCACATGTTCTTTGTGAATGCGATTCATGGATTATTGATATTAAAAAGATAGCAAGAGATGGATTGGGAGACCAATTTTCACCGAACTTCGGCTTACAAAGATACCACGTCTATGTGAGGGACTTTGAGGCGAATTTCGATTGATCCCAAGCCTCACCAGGTAACCACGAGATCGAGCTTGGTTCCTAGGTTGTCTTGCCTTGTGGAGGTGGAGCAACGCCTTCACAAACTTCCTAGGTTGTCTGCCTGCAAGTGCTGGATACTTGCGTATAATGTCCAACCGGCTAGGTTGAGAACATCTAAGATTAACAAACTTGAAGACGAAGGCCAACCACCGATCCCCAAGTGCTCAAGCCAAGTCCTGGCACTCACAAACTCAGATCCTGCAAGAAATCACTCCAGTCTTAGTTTCAAAACAAAAAGGTGATGCGCCTTGAGCCATTTCGCCGTTTAGCTTCATTTGTGGGGTTAGCAAGCCTTTAGAGAATCATCCATTGGACTAATACATGTGTTCAACACTTAACTAGCTCACTTGTACTTTAATTATTGCTGGAGGTAGGCCATAAGATTTTTTAGCTGGCATGCTCATCATATGGTAATGAAGCATAATGGAGCATGGCGAAGCCATGAGAAGCATAGCGAGGCATGGCAGAGCGAAGGAAATGCAGCAAAGCAGGGCCAAGCCAGGCGGAACATTGCGAAGCGCTCTGGAGTCGGGTGAAGCCGTTGAGTCCAAGATTGCGATTGCCTATGGAACAGATGACAAAGGCCACCCTAAAAAGTCTTCGAGAAAGGACTGTCCCAGTAGGCGACCTATACATAATCCACTAAAAAACAAAATATATCTGTAAATGTTTCTATCAAAGGGATTGAAATATAAAAGCCTATGTAAGCCAAACCCTAGGATTAGCTGTTTGAGCTATAAATTTATAAATATACCAAAAAAAAACACTGTAAGACATATTGGAAAAATAATACATATCTTACTGTTCCTTCATCCAACAATTACTAATATTATTATCAATCATCTAAAACCCATAACGGCACACTTTCGTCCATGACTGATGCTGATGAAGTTCTCCGTAATGATATGTCGTGGAGTTGTTTGTTTCTAACTATCAACACGCTACACGCGCAGTGGCGGATCTACCACAGGGTCTCTGGGGTCTCGAGACCCTACTACCGTACAGTAACCATGGAGACCCATAAAGACCCCACTAAATTTTTCTGTCATACATCTATTAGAAGAGGGGCTATAATTTTTAAAGTTTGTTCAGACCCTCCTGTTAATCTTTTCTGGATCCACCCCTGGCTACACATGGTTGTCATGTTAGGTTGTGTGGCTTGCGAACTGTGTTTTCCTTGTGTCTCCTTTGGATGGAGGGAAATTAAAGTATTTGAGTTCGTTGGGTTACTTACTTGAATTCTAAGTTCAAACCGGCACTGATCTCGCATGAACTTCACAGAAATTTCATGCGAGAATCACGTCAGGAATATGAAAGGCTCAAAGAGGGGAAAAAAACA
Source organism: Oryza longistaminata (assembly GCA_009805545.1). Classification (NCBI taxonomy): domain Eukaryota; kingdom Viridiplantae; phylum Streptophyta; class Magnoliopsida; order Poales; family Poaceae; genus Oryza; species Oryza longistaminata. The sequence continues at coordinate 18,829,280 of CM020180.1, read as the reverse complement.
TGCAGCAGAACCGAGGCCCACCGGACGGGCACATGCGCGGCCACTGGCAGGCGGGGACTACCGCTGGCTGCGGCCAGAGTCTAGGCTGGACTGGCCGGACGGGTATCGCCTCCCGTTCCCGTCTCGCACCTGGCAATCAGCATCGGCCGGCGACCACCACACGACACATCGACTCCCATCCGTCCTCCGTACGTGCCAATGAAATATTCGGCCGGTGGGGCGGAGGCACGCTGTCTGCAGCCAGACGCAGACCACCGCGAGTGCGATCCGAGTGGCCGAGCCCGAGAGAAACCACGGCCACACCAAACCCGCCGTAGTGCGGGGAAGAAAAAAAGCACAATATTCTCCCTCTCGGCCTCTCCTCGCCGTAGTGCCCTGCCCTCGGTTGATTTTTGGTTCGCACACGTCACCACCCGAGCGTCCACCACCGCGGCGCACGGGGAGGCCGGCCCGATTCGATTCCACTCGCCCGTTCGTTCGCTCGTCCTATTTTTTCTTTCCCCCCCACCACGGCAATTTTTCTCTCCCACGGCCGCCACGCCACTGCCAGTCAACAGCTGCACCTGGGCTCCTCCTCTCCTCGTCGCCGTCACCGTCGCGCGCCGTCGTGTTGGTGTGCGGGCGGGCGCTGCTCGCGTCCCCGTGACGCTGCTTCCCAGCGCCGCTGCCTCCGCCTTCCACGCCGCGTGGGCGCGAAGGCGGGGCTTTTGAGTTGGAGGAGGAAGGATAGGGGGCACGGCACGGGTGGCAGTAGTGCAAGGCAAGCAGGTCCCCGTGTATAATTCGGGCGGCGCGGCGGCGGGTTGGATCGGGGAATCGGCGACGCGGGCCAGAGGAGGAGGAGGATGGGCAGCAGGCGGCGGAGGCGCAGCCCCTGCTGCTGCAGGGGGACCAGGTGGACGCCGAGTGGGGCTGCAGGCCGCACCGCATTGTACTTTTCGTCGAGCCGTCGCCCTTTGCGTCAGTGCTCTCTCTCCTCGTAGTCCTACTAGTCAGATCATCGTACTAGCTCAGATCAGATGAATGTCAAACCTGCCGCTCTTTCGATCTACTGAACTGCAAAGTCAATGGTTTTTGCTCGTTGCTGTTTCGCAGTTACATCTCTGGGTACAAGAATCGCTTCCAGAACTTCATCAAGCATCTGCGAGAGATGGGCGATGAGGTATATGATCTTTTTACTTCATCTGGCTGCTTGTGTGTGTAGGGCGTGTATATACCTTGGAATTGACGTGTGCTCTTTCGAAACAGGTGTTGGTGGTGACCACGCACAAGGGAGCTCCCGAGGAGTTCCATGGAGCTAAAGTCATTGGTTCGTGGAGGTAATCCAATACAAACTACTTTTACCTTCCATTTAGCATTCGGTCTACTTGAGGAACACCAAACACAGAACACAAGAATTGCTTTCCTGAAAGCACAAAACTTGCTCTCACTGCGAAATAGGGCCTTACTCGCATACTGGAAGCAAAAGGAAACAATGCAAGCGAAGTGTCATCTAGTCAACTGCATGCTGATTGGAACATGTGCTTGTTGTGAGGTTAATTGGTGATGTTGCACTTGTTTTCATATTTTGTCTGGTCAAGTCGTCAAGTATATATATTTTAGAGGACACTAGAATTCTTCTTGTTGAAATTTCTTCTATCTGCATGCACTTAATTGCCTAATTTCTATTTCTCAGTTTTCCATGTCCGTTATAACCAAAATGTTCCACTCTCGCTGGCGTTGAGCCCTAGGATATTTTCGGCGGTGGCTAAATTTAAGCCGGACATAATCCACGCTACTTCACCTGGAGTTATGGTAATCATTAAAAACCCAATAGGTATCATTGTCCTTTCTTTTTGTAGTTTCTCACTATATATTGTGATTTCAGGTTTTTGGTGCTCGCTTTATCGCAAAGATGCTTTCAGTCCCAATGGTGATGTCATATCATACCCACCTTCCAGCGTGAGTTGCTCTTCTTAAAATCATGAATACTTCTGCAATATGAGTCCTGCATGCATAATATTGTTACGAGCAGATCTTACAGCCTCTAAATTAGGGACGATATAGTACTGTAGGGCAAGACCATCATAGTCCAGTGATTTCCCTGGCAGAGAGATTTACTTTCGAAATTTTGGGGAAAAAACACATTACTATGTCATGCTATTGGAGGATTAAAAAAAAAACTTGGATTCATATGCATGGAATCAACAGGCAAAAGTGTTGCCTACCCAATGTTGATTAAAGCATCCAACCGAGGCACATCATTACAACACTAATTCTTTCTGTTGCAAATTATTATAATACCTGGTGTTGATTCTTGAGCTGAATTCTTGTCATGACTTTCAGGTATATCCAAGATACAATTTAATTGGTTCTTGGACCACATGGAGTCTTATAAGTAAGCATAACATCACCTCTCAGTTTTGTTCTTCATAAAAGAAATAATCTGACAGCAAAAATACACACTGTTCTTTCTCATTAAATTTGTACTGACACTCTTATTTTGTTTTGAAGGATGTCTTCATAGGTCTGCGAGATCTTACTCTAGTTCCGTCAGTAGCTATTGCCGAGGACTTTGAAACTGCGAAGTAGTATCAGGTTAAACAATTAAGATAAATCTATATTTTTTCATTTCATCCTTCATCCATCATAACCGTAGTTTCCTTGTCTCTTCAGCAAACAGAGTTCGGCTTTGGAACAAAGGTGTTGATTCTGAAAGTTTCCATCCTAATTTTTCGGAAGCATGAAATGCGCATTAAATTGAGGTTTGACCTATTTCTTTATATTCAATAGCAATATGTGAAAAAATTGTGCATAGCTAACTTATTTTCCTTTTTCCTCTCTTGTTAGTGGTGGTGAACCAGAAAAACCACTCATAATACATGTGGGTCGTTTCGGGCGTGAAAAGAATTTGGATTTTCTGAAAAGGTAGGCTTTTGGCTTGTACATATCACTGCTTGTCAGTGTAAAATCAACTCCAGACAATTTTGAAGAATATAGATGGGGGAAAAATGGAAAGAGAAAGCTCCTCAACTAACAATGGATTATTTCATAGTACATCCGTCCACAATATAACAACCTAGAACCGCATGTGATATTTCCTAGTATTATGAATCTGGACAACTACAGTGAAACATCTGTGGCATGTTGTTTTCTCTGGCATGGCCATTTTGTTACTTGTCCCTGAGTTAGCATAATTGCAATCGTCTTAGCCTTTTAGCTTGAATCATGCTTGTAATATGACTTACATGGTCCTGTTTATGACTTTAACCAAGCAGCCATTTCAAATTCGTCACATGTATCAAGATCACTTATGTGTATGTCACATGTTCACTACATGGTTGTTATTTTGTCATGTCATCAGAACTTTGCTTATTTTGGTGACAATACAGGGTTTGGAAAGGCTCCCAGGAGTAAGAATTGCTTTTGTTGGTGACGGACCATACAGGTACATTCCTTAATGTTAAATATTTTTCGTTATCAACAAGACTCATACATGATAACATATATATTGAAATGACACTATTTGGAGCCTATTCAGTTTTATCTTTTGCGTATGACTGGTATTATATGCACAACTGTAGGTGCCTAGCCATCTGTTTGATCCCTATAGTTTCATCTTGAATTGGAGAAACTTATGCGGCCTGTTTAATCTTGGCAGGGCTGAGCTGGAAAGAATGTTCACTGGCATGCCTGCAGTATTCACTGGAATGCTCCAAGGCGAGGAGCTCTCACAAGCATATGCCAGTGGCGACTTGTTTGCAATGCCTTCAGAATCTGAGACACTTGGTCAAGTAGTGCTGGAGTCCATGGCTTCTGGAGTCCCAGTTGTCGCTGCTCGTGCTGGAGGTATACCTGATATATACCCAAGGACAAGGAGGGTAAACCAGTTTCTTGTTTACACCCGGGGATCTCGACGAGTGTGTGAGGAAGATCGAACAGCTCCTTTCGTCGAAGGTTCTAAGAGAATCCATTGGAAGGGCTGCTAGGGAGGAGATGGAGAAGTGTGACTGGAGAGCAGCCTCGAAGACAATACGCAATGAGCACTACTGTACCGCAACGTTGTACTGGAGGAAGAAAATGGGCAGAACTAACTAGGTTTCGCTTATCGATTCAGGAATCGTTCGCCGCCTGTCCACCTAGTTACTGTTAATAACCAAAGAGTTTGTACATTGTATCCAACAGCAGCTCGCGAGTTTGTGCGGCTAGCTGCATTCATGTGTTACAAATCACAATCATGGGATGGCCACTGACCAAAAGCTTGTATGCGAGTCATGTACATTAGACAGCTCTTTGAAATTGGCGATTACTATCGAAGTGCTAACTGCTAATTTAGAATACTGGAGGAGTTGCCTGCTGTAGTGCTGTCTCTAGAGTGAAAGTTGAATTGTGTGTTGTTACTGTGAGCTGCTATCGCCAACTTTCTGCCTTTCTGGTAGCTTTGCTACCTTTGCTTTTTGAACATTGCCATAGCTAAGCATTCCTGACTGAGGCGTAAAACCTCGAGACTACTGCATTTTTTCTTGCCGACTGCGAGCTTGGCAGAGTCTGTTGAGTCTGTTCCACCAGCAGAAGTGTGATCCGTAACCCTGTATCGACCGGCAGTTAAGCTGCAGGTCTAAACAGCACATTTCAACACATACCTATCTTATCATAATATTGTGTATACAGCAATATTATAACTTATATAAGCACAAATGCGAAGAAGTCAAACAGCAAGAAATACGTCCTGATGTAAATATTAGTCCAACTCCAACAAAGGCTGCAGAACTTAAAACAAGCACAACTTAGGAAGAAAGGGTCAAACAGCAAGAAATACGTCCTGTTGTAAAAATGTACTAATGTCCAACTCCGACAAAGGCTGCAGAACTTAAAAACAAAGCTAAACTTATACTACTTCACAAGATGAATCAACAAATTGAATGAGCGCGGGAAAATGTGGACTTAATATGGTTTTCCACAGAACATATCAACTATTGCAGCAAAACTAACACTACTTAAAACAAAGCTACAACTTTTCATTTACAAGATGAATCGACAAATTGTATTGAGTGCCTCAGATGGTCTTTAATCATCCTTTTACGACTGTCACACAACCAAGTATGAAAGGACTGCTCGTTGAGAGGCAGACATTCAGAATCCGCTTCGTTTTCATCTAGAAGTTGTGGGAAGTTGGAGATCCTTGTGTTGAACACCGAAGAAAAGAAGCAAGCTAGTGCCACGGTCCCCCGTCGTAGTGGAACATGAGACTACTGATCGACATGCCGGCGCCGGCCGTGATCCCATCGTGTGCTGACTTGATTGCAGAGAATAAAAATGCGGAGGATTGATTTTTCCCGTCCTCATGGGTTGGTGAATGGTGACGACGGGGAGCTGGTCCAAGACAAAAGGTGCATCTGGCATTCATCATCGTCTTTATCTGGAACAGCAGATCGTGCAGTCTCGTGGCTCCTACGCTGTCCTACTACTACAAGCTGTAGACAGACACCATGGTCAGGATGGTACAGTTGGGCCCAGCGGAATGCTTCCATTTTAGGTGCAACAAGCATCTCCACTTCTCAAATTCTCAGCCAACGAAAGGCTTGCATTGAGCTTTCGTAGAAACCAAGACAAACAAAGATCGGGTTTATATTCAGGAAATGGCGTGCAAGGTTGCTTAACCGCGGATGCTGTTTTCTTTCGGTTGCTTTTCTCCGCTATTGTCGTCGAAGCAATTCTCTCGTCTCCACATCGTTTCGTGGGTGGAAAACCAGCGGTGCAAATCAGGATTCAAGATCTGAAGAATAAAGAAAGAGACTGGCGAGCTGTGTTGCAACTTGCTCTAGCATTTTGTACTCGTTGATGCTGCTGCATTTTTTTTCGGTGATAATTAAACACGGATGTCTTGCACTGTTGAGCTTGGCTATATGAATCCTGCAACTGCAACTACACAGCAATAGTCTGGCAAAATAGAAGAGAAATGATCATAGAGGCGAACATCTGTGTGTGAATACGGGTGCCTGAAACCCTGAATTTCCCAGCAGGTATCAAGCAATATGAAGGGACAAAACATGGATTTTGCAACTTCCACTTCAACGACAACGATAACTGAACAAGTTGCTCCGAGTCCACAAGTCCACAACGAATCAACACTTTGTTTGGTCATTTGACACCCCGACACAATCAAAGAATCGCATGCGGTCCGAGCTGGAAAACTTTGTTTGGTCGGTTGCGTTTTTCGCAGATTCGCAGAGCATCGCCGTAGCAGCGAAGGCGAAGTGGGACTACTGCAAATCTTTGTTTCACCATTGCTGTCAGCTGATGAGCTTTCGGCGTCAGATCCAAGGTACAAACTGGAAAAGCCCAATCTCGCTAGAATATTCAGACGTAATAAGTCCACTTCGACTCCCTCAATATAGGTTTAATTTGATTCACATCTTTGAAACCGAACCGCATACCGGATATTTTGATCCATAAACTCCGATGTAATTTAACTCTCTCGACTGTTTTGGAAGACGGTTTCGCTGATGTGGCGCTTTGACTTGGTCCAATCCACTGAGTCATCACGTGGAGCCTACCCGCCAGCAGAGCAACGACACAGGATTTTGCACGCGGTGCAGAACGAGTAGCTGCCTGTGCAGATGGCCGTGCACGTGCTCTACTTCGAGCTACTCCGTCGCACAATCCAGGCCGGCGGCGGGCACAACACAACGCTCTTTTCTTCGGGTGTGCGGCCGCCATCGCCACCGCGACGTAGTCGCACGGCGGCGGCGAGATGTGGTCAGGGAGTGGGGTGGGGAGCGGGGCGATGCCACCACAGGACAACTACGTGTCAGTGCGGTAGGAGAACTGGGAGCTAAAGCTGGAGGTGACGCAGATGCGGCTCACCAACCTGGAGAAGGACCAAGTGAGCTTGAAGCATGAGATGGTGCGCGTCAGCATGTGGAAACACCTTCTCCGGAGCTTCGCCCCTAGCCTCGGCCGCTTCAAATTGCTTCTCTAGATGCGCCCTACTACCGTCGAGTCGAGCCTCCGGCAGCTCGCATGCCAAGGCCACCACCGACACCAAGGTGCTCTTCCAGCCATTCGTTGCTTCCAACTTCCACGACGGTCTCCTCCATATTAAAAGACTATAACTCGCCAAATCTACAGAGGAAGGGGGAAAACAAACAAGAGCAAGCGGCTGGATCGAAAGAACTCACCGCTACCTCACTCACCGCGTGCCATGGATAGATGCTCTACCGGGCGAAGCTAGGAGGGGTAAAGGAAGTAAGAAGGGTCAATGGGTCACTAACGAGTGACCCCACAAGACGACTCAATTGCTTGGACCAAGTCACAACACCACACAAGTGAAATCGTCTTCTAAAACAGCTGAGAGAGGTAAATTATAAAACAGCTAAGAGAGGTAAATTACAGTGGTTTTCATAGTCTAGGGGGTCAAGATATCCAATAGGAAAAAGTATACTTTGACTCCCTCAACTATCGTCCGAGTATGATTCATATCCTCCAACCACAAAACCGGGTATATCGACTCCTCTAACTATCAAAACCGGTGCAAACAATGTCCCTAGGTGGTTTTGGAAGTGGTTTTGGCTGACGTGGCGCCTACGTGGCGGTTTTGACCGAGTCTTTGTCCTACGTGGCGCTTACGTGGCATTAAAATAAAAACAAAATTTAAAAAATACGTGGGACCCATATGTCATTACACAAAAAAAATATATTGTGGGACCCACATATCATCCTCCCTCCCCTTCCCTTCTTCCTTCCCTTCTTCCTCCCCCCGGCTTTTCTCTTCACCGGAGGAGCGACAGCGGCAGTTTGGCGCGGCGCCACGGCGGCGGCCTCCACCGGCAGGACGCGTACAGGTACGGCGGCTTCTACCACCGTGGGGAGGGATTCCATGGCAACGAGAAGCAGCTGGTGGCCGAGATGCCCGTCGAGCCGGCAACGGCGACCACCGTGGTGCTTCCCGTCACGGAGCCAGATCCGGACTCACGCCACGATGCCGCCGAGGAGCCGGTCCATGGCGAAGCCGATGAGGAAGATGAGGATGAGATGGCGAGTAGCCGGACTTCACCGGTTGTCGCCGAGAAGACAATCTCGCGGTTCGCGTCGGACATCCGGGGGGACTGTATGTCTGTCACCGCGCCCAATGGTGAGAGGGTTTACGCGAAGGTTGCAACAGACGGGTTGGATGGGGGAGGAATTGGGGGAACTAGACAAAGGACTCGCATTTCCAAACCAAATTTCGATTACAAGGGTACTTCTATTTTGCGCTTTCAAATATCTCCTGAGAACCAACACGCACTCGACTAATATTTTTGATAGCCATTATATTGCTTTTGCCATTTGTTCTTCTGCAGGGCTTCTCTCAGAATCCTTTCATTCGCTGACAAGTCGTGCTGAGCAAGAGGCTCTAGCAAAGGTACATGTGTATCTGAGATTATTGACAATAGTTTTTTTTTTAATTTAAAAAAAGTGAAGTACTCTTTAAGTAATGATAATTAACATTATTTTATACTGAATAGATGGTACAAATGGTTTCTTTTTTACCATAACATTTTTTCATCCGCTCAAGTACCATGTTGATTGCAGTAGGTCATAAGCTAAATGCAGTATATCTTACTGATCCATATTTTGCAATGGCTTTTTTTTTTGCGGGGACATATTTTGCAATGGTTATGAAGGCATTGCAGGAAAGTGCAGAAACACAAAATCTTGAGAGTTGCCCAGTGACTCCGCTAGTTACAGAGCAACTTTGGGTGGAAAAATACTCACCAAATTCTTTCACAGAGCTGTTAAGTGATGAACACACAAACAGGGAGGTAAATGTCTATTCAACTCTCTTAAGATATATACTTATAAATAAGGCCTTTACTGCAATAATCTCCTTCCGCCATAGAGATTTTGCTATTTGGTGTCAGGTTTCTAGTGTGTGCTTGAGTTTCTCTTGACATGTATGGATGCATGCCATTCAGGTACTTCTGTGGCTAAAACAGTGGGACTCCTGTGTGTTTGGATCCCACGTTCGTGCTACAGATGATGATGTTTTGTCTGCCTTACGCCGGCATTCTTCTGCTATTCAAAAGAATTCAAGTAACAGAAATTTCTTCTCCAAGAGTAAGGGAGGTCCTGGTACGAGTCAAGACAACATGCTCCAAAATGCACATGGTAGCAACTCAGAGGATTTGACAAGCTCCTTTAACAAGAGGTCCACGACTGATAATGCACCAGAACAAAAGGTGGCTTAGTAGCATTGTTTTGTATGTCTTTTGTGATATGTTTGACCGCAGGATATATTTCTACCAAGAAGTTGCTGGCTAGTGCAATTAGATAACATTTTGATGTTGCAGGTGTTACTACTATGTGGTCCACCTGGGCTTGGCAAGACAACACTTGCCCATGTTGCAGCTAAACATTGTGGCTACCATGTTGTGGAGGTCTGATTATGTGATTTCATATCCTTTGTATAGTTCTTTTTGGTTCTTCAACATAGTGATGTATAATCTGTTATGTTTGCCTGTTTGGTCATATATAACAAGGAGTATACACCCCTTTTATCTGGTACTGCATCAAACATATCTGTTGATATCCTTCCAAGTTGTCTACTGTTCTGTACATGCCATCTAGTCACGAATTGATTTCTTTCGCTTCATATTATTTTGGTATATTATAAGCTGGGAAACTGGGACCATTGCAATTTTTATTAGAAAATAATGATATGCTCTTAGCAGAATTTCTCTGACTTCATCATCTCTTGTTAGTTATGGTTTATTGGCTAGTTGAGTATTAGACTGTTGGGCCCTTTATCTTGGTTAAAAATTTATACACTACTCACATCATACTACATGCAGATAAATGCGAGTGATGATCGTTCTGCTTCATCCATTGAACCGAAAATCCTTGATGTCATTCAGATGAACTCAATCATGTCTGATTCGAAACCCAAGTGTCTGGTGAGTTGAATCATGCTGTCAGATAAATAAATTACCTCCACTGTATCCTATTGACCTCTGCTGTCTTGTGTAGGTAATTGATGAAATTGATGGAGCACTTGGTGATGGAAAAGGTGCAGTGGAGGTTATTTTAAAGATGGTAGCACCTAATCCACACTTTCAACAGCATGATGTTTTGCTACCTTTTCTTACTTTCCCTCTCTTCTTCTTGTTTTTTTTATGGTTCTGCATTATGCTAGTGATAAATGCTGCATCAATTCTAGCTTAATTCATATGTTACTGTAGTTCATTGATAATTGACTCTTTTGTGCAGATCAATGCTGAAAAGAACAACAGTTCTAACAGCAGCACTAGTGCTGAAGATACTCAAGTACGAAAGTCCTCAAAGAAAGGTCACAAAATACCAAAACTGATGAGACCTGTAAGCAATGAAGCCATTCCTTGCCATAATTTTAGCGCCTTAACATTATGATTAAATAATAATGCATTTATTTACAGGTAATTTGTATATGCAATGATCTTTATGCTCCAGCTCTGAGACAACTTCGCCAAGTAGCCAAGTAATAATTCTTGTGTGTTTTTTACTGTAATTCTGTGCTGTTGTTAAATCATCTAAGCATTTCTTACAAGGACTTGCTTAAATTTACAGGGTTCATATGTTTGTTCAGCCAACGATTAGTCGTGTTGTCAACAGGTACTTATGTAAAAATACTCTTGTTACATCTCACTACACCAAACTTTTTTTTATGTAGCCACAAGATATTATGGTCCATGTTGTTAATGAACATGTCTTTGTTGGGTCTTAGGCTCAAGTACATTTGCAAAAGGGAACGGTTCAAGACAAGTCCAATTGCCCTTTCTGCATTAGCAGAGTATACTGGTATGGTTTCTTTTGCTCCATTCACCATCATGAGATCAAGTGCATACACTGTAGTTTGCTAGTAACCTAAGTAACTGAAAGCAGGAAAATCAGGTTCCACAAAGTGTGTCAGCATGTAGATCCTTTAGTTATATACATTTTAATCAATTTCAATACATAATATAGGAAAACCAAATAAAAATACTAGGACAGTTGTGTTATATTTCATATGCTAAATTTTGTTAAGTAGGAGAAGATTGATCTATACATATCCCAGTCTATGCCTGCTTTCATTTTACTGCCAATGGTCAGATCCCACCGACCTTCGCGTTCAAAAGGCCAAGGTGATTGCCATTGCCGCCCGTCCTGCTGCCGATGCCGCTGATAAGAATTCACCCATCTTAGCTACATTCGAGTGCCCACACCGGGAGAATTGCATCCTGGTGTTTGACCCTGTAACTCTAAAGCCCATTCAAGAGATTGGCCGGCAAACTGGCAGCGCAGCTAAGTCGTCGGCGCCAGGCCGAGTAGTGCACCTGCAGGAGCTTGGGCTGGTATTTGCGGCATCTGTGAGCTCGGGGGCATTTGGTTACTCTGGGTACATGAGGCTGTGGGACATTCGTTCTGGGGATGTGGTGTGGGAGACAAGCGAGCCAGGGGGAGCTGGAAGAAGCAGCCGGTTTGGAGATCCATTTGCAGATGTGGATGTTGACGTTAAGCAACAGATACTATACAAGGTGTGCTCAAAGTCAGGAGATATTGGAGCCGCTGACTTGAGATGCCTTGGTAAAGACCCTTGGGTTTATATGTCGTCAGGACCTAGAGGGAGTGGAGGGGGCCATGGCAGTGTTCTGCATTGCTACAAGTCTCAGGTGTTTGTCAGCCGGAAGGATGGATTGGAGGTTTGGTCTCGACTGGAAGAACAGAGCAATGGCACAGCCAACTTGGCGGAGCAAACGAGAGCAAAGGAAAACATCAACAACGAAGGAATAAACGAGAACTGTTTTAGGAGTTGCTATGTGGATACAGAAGAAGATGCTGAGCGTGGTATGATACACATCATGGAAGGGGGTGGAGACCGCTTATTTGTTACCAGAGAAGAAATGCAAGGCGTGGAGGTGTGGGAGACCTCCCAGCTGGCTGGTGCTATCTCTCTATCTCTTAGCAGTTTGCTTGTCTGAACATGATTGACCTGTGGCAATTCAGGTGGTTCTATTAAAAGTGAGTGTGCATTTTCTACCATAGCATCGCATTATTCAGTACTGAAAATTCCTCTCAAGTCATGATGCGGTAAAGTTATAATTCTTGCTTCTGCATCTGTATTTTGTGGTGATCAAATCCCTTGGATGTCGGTAAGCTTATTTCATATCCCTTTTCCTAATCCCTTAGCTTGAGGAGCTCAGCTTAATACAAGATAGTTTCAAGCAAACCTTAGCATCCTCAAGCAAACCTTAGCATCCTCAATGCTATGAGGCATTGTTATGCAGCTTACTCTTTAATTATCCTGACGGAAAGAGCATGACATGGAACTAACTTATCATTCTTAATTTCTTCTTACCTTCCTAAAAATGCATTGATAATTTGATATAGCTGATCATATCTTTCTGGAAGCTAATAGTAGAACATAGTACCAGCTAATGGATAGGTTCTTTTGGAAGTGTAAATTCCTCCGCTGACTTGCCCTTGAATTTTGCGTACCAATCTTTTGTTGGATCAAATATGCTTGAGCATTTTCATACTCTATTTTTATGCTGGCTTGCCAAAATTCAATGCACCAAAAATCTATGATGCTGGCCGAGATGCTTATATTCTAAACAATATGTGTTGATATAAATGAATTATTATTGACAGTCCTTTTTGTTGTAGAATTTTCACAACATTAGGATTGGTATTCTGATTCTTATGGAGGATCTTAGAACATTAGAATAGAGCTATCAAATTTCTTATGGAGTACATTCCTGTGTCCCCAGTTCTACAAGAAAAACAAATATGAGCCTCATTTTATATTTTCTTTTAGAGGTCTAGTGTGTCCTCTCTTTCTCCACTTTCTCTCCAATCAAGTGACATCTAGCATCGCAATTCTTTTCTATAAAGGATCATCTCTTTTAAACAGTTCTCGTGGTTTTGCTCCATGTCTGATTCAGCAGGTCATGGCATTTGAACTTTTTTTTTTGGGTGAAGAAACCTGAACTATGATTTTATGATAAACCTTGCCTGAATTTGAAGCTTCATTTGACGTAACAGTATGTTACAAGTTGCAACATCATTGGTATGTTTTAAGGAGCAAAAGTGCTGTTTTTTTTGTGTTCAGATTATGTACAGTTTAGTTGGTAAAGTGGATGTGTCATATGTCAAGAGAACTTATCTCAGATAACCCTTAGAGTAGCACAAGGAAAGAATCGGATGAGCATGCTCACTTTATCAATATCAATTATTGCGTTATGTCCTCTCAAAAAAAGTTATTGCGATCTCCACAAAAAAAGAAGTGTTATGTGAAGAATGATGGTGTATTTTTTTTTTTCAAAACGTCGTATTGTCTTCTTTGGACTTTGGAGGCTTGTTGTCTGGAAGAGAGATTTTTTGTGCATGATATCAAATAGGTGTTTTTTTATTAGCATCAGCATACGGCAATGGGAGGCATTGATTAATCTTGATTGGTCATGTTCGAATGTTATGTGATGCACCAGTACTCTCTCTGTAGGCTAGTAGCCACAGTAAAAAAAACATATTGTAACGCATTAGAGCATGATGAACATGCTATTGCTTCTATGCTGCACCCAGTCTAATCCTATAGCGAGGCCATGTAACATTTGGGAAAAAGCAGTGGCGACAAGAGCTCATTAATACATCTCAAGTTTACTTCACCTCAAGGATAGGCATGAAAAGAAGTATATTTCCTGCTTATCGTGACCTTGAGTCACAAAAGTACTAAACAACCCTAAAGCCAACATGAGCCAAAAAACTACTCTAATTGTTTTGCAACATCTCAAACATTGGGTTACATCTCCAGGAAAAGAGTTCATATAGTCTTAGAGAGCCAAGGCAACAAGGAGTTTTGAAGGACAACCCAAACAACTTCATTACAATCTTCTTGGCTTGAAACTCCATCCATGTTCCCCATAGGTTTCACTAGCAACTTACCTCAACAACCTTGCTCCCTCATGTAGACCCCATGCCTCTCTTTGATTTAAGGTGTTGAGCGGATTACTATCACATTAGCTAGTTGATCGTAAAAATAAATTAAATATTTGAAAAACAATAAATTTACAATAGTTTAAAACATGAGGCGTAAGTAGTAGAATAATTTTTTTTTAGAAAACATAAATTTTAATGGGGACCAAATAATACATTTCAATGATGGGGAAAATTAGCTGAAAAAGACGTGACAAAATCCTTTTCTTTATAGCATGATTGATAGATAGCCTTTCCATCCGTGAAGAAAACGAGCAAACAATATAACTCTCTGTTTCCTTCCTTTTGTTTATATCCGGATCAATCTGAGCAGTTTAGATTTGTTGATATTGACATTTTTCATGTCCCCTTGATGTATGAAACTGACCCGTGATTTATTGAGATTTTTCAGTAACACTGCTGCTAATGGGATGGGTCTAAGTGTACAACCCCTGAACGGCAAAATAATAAAAGAGACGCCGGTTCAAAGTGGCCACCGGACAAGTAGTCAAGTACCGGGCTCGATCAGAGTACATCACGTCCTCCTAATTTGTGTTAGTTAGTACTCGTGTACAAGGAAGATCCAAACTTATTTATTGATCTGGGGGAGAATCCAGTTGAGAACTTCAAATGGTTTTCGCGTGGACGAGTCGGCGTTGTTCAGCACCGTCTCGAGACCGTTGTCGCCGGCTGACGCTGACCGTTGGCCCGGCCGTCGGTTGACTGTTCTCGGTCGATGGTCACCGTCACCGAGCCACCACCGTATTCCACTTCCAACACACAAAAACCTAAAAGCGCGAAGACTTCGGTGTCGCCGAGGACGGACGGAGGGAGCGGCACGCCGGCATGTTGCGCCATCGCACCTCCCCTCGTCGTGCAAACCATGCCCCCCACATGCGCCATGGCCACATCTGCCATCGCTTTCTTCCCCGTCATCGTCTTGTTTATCTCGCGGAGGGAAAAGAGACCGAGATCGCGGGTGGCGCACAACGAAACGACACGCGCGACGCGAGAAGAGGGTGAGACCCACCTACGTTGCCGTCGCCGTGGTGCGCGGGCGCCGGGCGCGCGGGCGCGCGAGCACGCTTCCGCGCAGCTTCGCGCACGGTGGCACGGTCACAGGCGAGGCGACGGCGACGAGACGGTGCGCACGACTGTTTCGCTTCGTCACCCTACAGCTACAGGCTACAGCGTGCATGCACAGTGCACTATGGTGCGTTGTTACTTCAGCGTGAGCAACGTGCGATGCACCGGCAAATTCAGGCTGGAGCGTGAGTGGTCCGGTCCGGTCTGTCCGGCTCCGCGGCCGAGCCCATCGCCGTCCCGCGCGACCGACGCGGGCGAGCGACAGACTCCGCCAATTCACCGGCGCTGTGTTTGATTTGAAGTTGAATGGACTTGTTTACTCGGGAGTGGGTTGGTGGAATGGTGGGGGCACGTGGGTATTCTGCGTTGCTGTGTCCAATGAAACATGCGCATGGATTCGACCGCCAGTGTTACGATCGTTTTTGCTAAATTTCGATGAACTTTTCATAATCGGTTTACGATTTTTAAATTTAAAATCCTTACAAGCATCTAAAATTTCAGTCGGATCTTTTTTTCCTGTGGTCGATCGAAACAATCGTTAACCTGGTCTCGTCCGTGCCGGATGTTTGATTTGTTCCCCGTCTCTGACGAGGCAAATGACATCAGATTTGCCCCGATTTAGAGGCTATTGATGGCAACTGCTACATCATCCGTTCTAAAACAAGTTTATTTTTTTAATCATCCTGCACAATACCAATGCAAACTAAAAAATATAATACCTTCACTTTATCAAATCTAATGTAATTATCCCCTATTTATCTATTTTCAATACATTCATCCCGTATTTCATAACTCTGATACATAATAATACTTAAAAATAAACTTATTTTGGAAAAAAACGTTGAGGAGATAAAAATGAACTTATTATAGGATGAAGAGAAACATTACTAGTAACTAGTGAGAGCATGGTTGTTTTCTTATCCCCTCTCTTTTATTTTGGGGTTAATTGGATCCATTGTCATGACAAATTTGCAACTCTTAAAAAATATCCATTACCATTCACCTATTTGGTCCCATGTCATTACAACTTTACATCTATTTGAGATATCACTACTTACCACTTCAATGCATTTATCAAAATTTTTGGACCAGTTTACCCTTCATCCTCCTCTATGCTCTCCTCCGGCTGGTGATTGGTGCTCCTCTACCCCAGCGGCTCTTCCCTCTACTCACTGTAGCGGCGGTGCACGATGAGGTTGGGGCATGTGGTTTCCCTCTTCCTCTCCCTTGTCTACTCATTCCGACAGTGGTGCATGGTGAGGTCTGGGCCGGCGGTCCCCCTCTCTTCCTCTCCATCTCCTCTCACTTCGGGTAGAGTAAAATTGCGCGAGGGGAGTTGGAGAGGGGAAGGAAGAAGGGTAAACTAGTCCAAAAATTTTAATGAATTCCACCAGATAAAATATAAATAGTGAGTTATATCTAAAAAATTGTAAAATTCAAATAGGTAAATAACAATGATATTTTTTAAAATAGTTAAGTTTATAATGGCACCGTCTCCTCTCCCCATCGAGGAAGAGTAAACCCAAAAACCCAGCTCGCTAGCCGCCGCGGCCACAACCATTCCTCACAACGGGAGGAAGACGAAAAAAAAAATCCCACTCCGTTTTGGTAAAATCCGATTACCACTTCGGCCTGTCTCAATCCAAGAATTCAAGAATCGAACTCCTCTGGGGTCGCCTCGCTGAATCTTCCTTATATATACGCGCTCTCCCATTCGCGTGCTCCAAATCGTAGTGGAGGAAGTGGAGTTGACGAGCTGTGGAAAAAGCCTATCGCAATGGAGTCCATCGCCGCCGCCACGTTCACGCCCTCGCGCCTCGCCGCCCGCCCCGCCACTCCGGCGGCGGCGGCGGCGGCCCCGGTTAGAGCGAGGGCGCGCGGTAGCGGCAGGAGGGAGGAGGAGGACGAGTAGGCGCGGCGGCGTGAGGTGCTCCTCGGGGAAGCCAGAGGCGAGCGCGGTGATCAACGGAGCGCGGCGGCGCGGGCGGCGGAGGAGGACAGGAGGCGCTTCTTCGAGGCGGCGGAGCGTGGGAGCGGGAAGGGCAACCTGGTGCCCATGTGGGAGTGCATCGTCTCCGACCACCTCACCCCCGTGCTCGCCTACCGCTGCCTCGTCCCCGAGGACAACATGGAGACGCCCAGCTTCCTCTTCGAGTCCGTCGAGCAGGGGCCGAGGGCACCCACCAACGGTCGTAACGCCGCCTATCTCCCTCCCCTCCCCTCCATGTTCTTCCACCTTCCAATCTGCTCCCTTATCGATTCTTATCCTTTGGCAAATAACACTGCGTGCCTTGATTGGTTCGAACTTCGAAGGGGCGCTATAGCATGGTGGGAGCCCACCCAGTGATGGAGGTCGTGGCAAAGGAGCACAAGGTCACAATCATGGACCACGAGAAGGGCAAGGTGACGGAGCAGGTCGTGGATGATCCTATGCAGATCCCCAGGAGCATGATGGAAGGATGGCACCCGCAGCAGATCGATCAGCTCCCCGATTCCTTCACCGGTGAGCTACCGAAATCAAACAGTAGGAAGAAGAAATGGGGAATATTTGATTTTGTTGGTTATGAAATGTGAACCATGGTATTTGGTTTCTTTGTTTGTGATAGGTGGATGGGTGGGGTTCTTTTCCTATGATACAGTCCGTTATGTTGAAAAGAAGAAGCTGCCCTTCTCTGGTGCTCCCCAGGACGATAGGAACCTTCCTGATGTTCACCTTGGGCTTTATGATGATGTTCTCGTCTTCGACAATGTCGAGAAGGTGCTTATTCTTCAGCGTCATTTCCTTTATCTCATTATGGGCTATTTTCTTTGATTGCCTGGGAGGAGGATTATCATAGAATCAACCTATACTTTGGATTTTCTTCATCACCATCAGACTATCAGTAGGAGCATCTCTTTCAGTAACAAAAGAAAAAAAATCTCTTTATAAAAGAACCTAGTAGTGGTGGTGAATCTTCCATCCCTTAGATTTGGTGGGATCTTCTAAGGCTGGATAAATATATATCTCTGTGCATGTGGTTTGGTTTTTGTGGTTCGATGTTTGCTTGCAAATTATATATGCATTTTTCCAACAAAAATATAATTTTTAGTCAAGAACTTTAGATATATTTTTTGAAATCTGTTGCAATGCACAATTTAGCTAGTACTACATAACACACTATTTCCTACACTAAATTTGAAGCCAAATTGCAAACCTGTGCTTCTTCTCTTTGGTTGCCAACAACAGCAGAAACCACGGAGCTCATCCTGTTTGTGACATAAAATAACTTGTAGATTGGTAGTTCCAGAATTTGAACTTGCTGCAAATGTGAGACCGTGAGTTACAACTTGTGGAAAACCTATATCCATTTCAAATTCTTTGGTTCATGTGTTTGCTGCAGAAAGTATATGTCATCCATTGGGTAAATCTTGATCGGCATGCAACCACCGAGGATGCATTCCAAGATGGCAAGTCCCGGCTGAACCTGTTGCTATCTAAAGTGCACAATTCAAATGTGTAAGCTAACCTGTGCCCATTCCTTCAATCCTGTGTTTTGCTAATTCTGCTTTGGTGCTCACAGCTTCTATATCTTATTTCATTTTCACTCCAGACCCAAGCTTTCTCCAGGTTTTGTAAAGTTACACACTCGGCAGTTTGGTACACCTTTGAACAAATCAACCATGACAAGTGATGAGTACAAGAATGCTGTTATGCAGGCTAAGGAGCATATTATGGCTGGTGATATTTTCCAGATTGTTTTAAGCCAGAGGTTTGAGAGGCGAACATACGCCAATCCATTTGAAGTCTATCGAGCTTTACGAATTGTGAACCCAAGTCCATACATGGCATATGTACAGGTATATTTACACTATGCGCTTATTTTGACTGGTATCTGTTTCTAACATTTGTATAAGATAATACTAAACATTCTTATGTACAATAATATACTATTATGATCTCTTAGGCAAGAGGCTGTGTCCTGGTAGCATCTAGTCCAGAAATTCTTACTCGTGTGAGGAAGGTATGTAAACTCTCCTACTGATGATAGTTGGAATACATTTTTTCTTTTCATTAACATTCATCCTTTTAAATCTTTTTCAGGGTAAAATTATTAACCGTCCACTTGCTGGGACTGTTCGAAGGGGCAAGACAGAGAAGGAAGATGAAATGCAAGAGCAACAACTACTAAGTGATGAAAAACAGTGTGCTGAACATATTATGCTTGTAGATTTGGGAAGGAATGATGTTGGAAAGGTTTGTGTTCTTTTTTTTCGATGGCTGAGTCATGGTTGCATTAATTTGACAGATTTGTTAGGAATGTGTTAGCAACTTTTCTTATGATTACTTTCTACTTGGCAGGTCTCCAAACCTGGATCTGTGAAGGTGGAGAAATTAATGAACATTGAACGCTACTCCCATGTCATGCACATCAGTTCCACGGTTAGGCTCTTCTTCTATAGTGTGAAACAATGGTTCTGTACTCATTATATACCTTGGCAATGTTGCGTCATTATTATTTCCTTCAGCATTCCAGTCTGCATTGTTAGTTCAGACAAATGTCTTTTTATGCTAAGAAAATCTAGGATCTTAACTCAGTATGCATAACACTATCAGATGTATTACCTATTGCGACAAAATGGATATGTGGTTTCTAAGTAATTTATTGGCTTGTTTTATAAACAGCCAACAATTTCTGCAATTTTGACGCTTCTATGTTTCCAATGTGTCTTGTCTAATAGACATGAAAGTGCAAAGCTTGCAGTAGCACCACAAGTGACTGATCTTCACTGCTATCTTTTCTAGGGTTGATATGATACATTGTGTAATGAGCAATGGTTACAATAATGAGTTGGTTTCTGGATATAATCTCTCTCTCTCTCTCTCGGTTTCGATGAAAAGTATGAATTGTGTCTTAGTACTATGTAGTGCTCTTTTACATGTGTGTGCTGGCTGAGCGCCTTTGAGATTCTTGTCTTCTGTACTTACACTGAAAAACAATGTATTGTTTGAATGATTTACAGGTGAGTGGAGAGTTGGATGATCATCTCCAAAGTTGGGATGCCCTGCGAGCCGCGTTGCCTGTTGGAACAGTTAGTGGAGCACCAAAGGTGTGTTGCCTACAATCTCCTTATTTGGATCTAGTGATGTGCTGTCCAACCTCCATTCCATCTTTTTTTTTAAGCATGTTTGCCAAATTTATTCTTTGTGTAGATCATTTTGGTTCCACACTCATGTCAGTAGAGATTGTTTGACATGTTTGCATTTTTGCAATACAAGCCATATGGTTGGGACAGTGTAGCCTCTTGGTAGTCTATTTGAAGTCTTCTACTGCATAGAATTATGTTAGAACTTTTTTCCTTTTTCCTTTTTTTTTTCTATTTTTTGCTCTGTTGACTTCGATCACATTGCTCATATCCTTTTTGCGCACAGTAACAAATACATCTCATTTACTCCCCATACCAGGTGTACCCATCAGGACTTCATAGTTCATATTCCTTTCTGGAACAAACCGTTGTTTAACAAAATTCCGTCTGACATAACCAGGTGAAAGCCATGGAGCTGATAGATGAGCTAGAGGTCACAAGACGAGGGCCATACAGTGGCGGCCTTGGAGGGATATCATTTGACGGAGACATGCTTATCGCTCTTGCACTCCGCACCATTGTGTTCTCAACAGCGCCAAGCCACAACACGATGTACTCATACAAAGACACCGAGAGGCGCCGGGAGTGGGTCGCTCACCTTCAGGCTGGTGCTGGCATTGTCGCTGATAGCAGCCCAGACGACGAGCAACGTGAATGCGAGAACAAGGCAGCCGCTCTGGCTCGAGCCATCGATCTTGCTGAATCAGCTTTCGTAGACAAGGAATAGAGTCTCTCTCAAGAGAGTTGATTTTGTTAGTTCTTGTTCATGGTTCTTCTCGCTGCATGTTTAGCAGGAAAGGTATCATCAGTGAGTTGAGAGAAGCAATAAGCCTATGTTGTCATGTGAATCGAATAAACTGGAGGTTATGGTCGTGAGCTATTATTAGCTGTGTTCATTAGAAAGGTATATGCTTTTAGATTGTTTTGTTTGGTAGAGGCATGTATAGTGCGCTCTCTGGCTAAATCAAGCAAGGGCTTAACAGGGGTATTGTCATCCTCTTTGGTGCACGGTTGTGCAAGTTCTTCTCCTTATCATCTTCAGTTAATTTGCAGATTCATTATATTATATAACTATAATAACTATAATATGCACTGTACAGAAACACAGTCGCAGTCGATTCATGTGGAGATATGTGCGATCTATACTTTGAATCATTTGATAATCATTCACTAAATGTGCTGATTAAGATGCACATCAAAACAAAGACTATTTTGAATATTTTAGACGTCTTTAGATAAAGATAGGTTTAAACCCGGCACAAAGCCAAAGATTATACATTTAGCATGAAAACCCTTACAGAAAAAAGAAAGACAGCAGAGAAACAATAGCAGTGACCAACATTATATGATAATCCCCTGCAGCTACAGAGTATATATACAGCAGAAAGCAAGTTGGAGAACACAAAAGAAACCCAAAAGCGAATGGGCATCGCTTATGCTACACTCACAAAACATCCTCATGTCACAATTATCAACATTTTAGATCCCAACAAGCAAGGGGTGTGATGGTAATTCACACCTTGTGACCAAGATTGTGTAAGCTCAATAGTCTTGATATTTAATCACACGCACATTCCCCGCTGGGTTTGATTGCACGAAATCAGGAATCCAATAATTGCTCTTGAAAATTCAATACAACAGTATAATATTATCACAAATGGATACAGTCCAGAGTCCAGACGGTCACTTCATATATGAGAATATCCCAAAAGAACAAAAAATCAGTGTACAGAGGATTTCCAGAAACCAACTATTTGTCTCAAATCACATGTTTTTGCACTAGCTACGATGTAAGAAAAATTGGGCCAATAAGAGGTAAAAAGAAGGTAAAAGATTATGTCATCAAAGGCCTGTCTCGATAGGTGGGGTTTAGGTTTAAGTCCTTTAGATAAGCAGAGATAATGAACCAATTCTGCATCAAAATGGAAGGATTAAACCTAATCCATGCCTATCCAAATAAGCCTTAAAACTATGATCATCACGTGACAACTCTTCACCCTGTTCTTCACCACGTCTTCGAATGGTGAAGTTCTTTTGGGTGTCTGAAGACATCACTACTCTTGCAATGCATCCCTAAATGTATAACTACAAGTTCTGTACAAGTGTACAACAGCAACCCACAGCAATGCCCATCCTATCCTGTGTATTTCCTCAATCCGGATGCATATGGATCAGGGCTTTAAGCATATCCTGTTCACTTTCTCATTTTCAAGTAAAACTCTGTCAGCGCAGCAAAATCTGACAATGTGGGAGCCCCTCTGAATCTGGCAAGAAAGCGCGCAGTGTGCCGTATCACCTAGGCGACACCTCAATCGTGCTCAACTGATAGCTATTCATGTCTCTGGTCTGTGTGCTGTAGGAATCAGCTGGATTGGCTTTGGTGCTTCTGTTTGAGGTTGTGTCCGGTGTCAAACCCGAACTACTTGAATGATGGCGGGGTTCTTTCAGCACACCTGGTGCGACTAAGTTCTCCAGACTGATTTCTGTTGGGTTAGATAGCATATCCACCACCTGTTTCATGGATGGCCTCTGCTGGGACGTGGCCTGGGTGCACACGAGTGCCACCTTGATGAAACGAAGCATTTCCTCCTCTGGGTATTCTTCCAGTTCTGGATCAACAATTTCCAAAAGCCTTCCTTGTTCTCGAAGCTTCCATGTCTGCCATTTAAATTTTAAACCACATCAAAGCTTTAATTATTTTTTTCCCAGATGAACAAGACCATGTAGATGTATGTCATAAGGAAAAGCTGGTACACTGTCATGAATCAATGAATAATACTACTGCTATCAAGAGTTGATGTGGGCATTAAAATTGCTGCAAACTAGTGCTCTGGTGAGGAGAGAAAAGTGTGTTACCCATTCCACAAGGACATTCATATCTTGCCCCCAAGTCGATTTGCTACTGCTTTCACCACTTATCACTTCAAGGACAAGGACCCCAAAACTATATATATCTGCTTTCTTGGTTAACTGTCCCAACAAGGCATACTCTGGTGCTAAGTAACCCCTGCAGGAGAAATAACATCCCAGACGATAAGTAAAATGATCCTATCACAGACTAAGCAAGCTGCAATTTAAGTGATTTGACAATGACAGGTCAACTTGGGTCACTAGAAATAGAGGCAACAATAGTAAGCTGACAAAACTGCCTGGAAAAATTCATACACTGAGCTGATTATTCTGGAAAAAATCTACACGTAATGTGCATAGATCCATTACAAGAGCAGGTAAATAATCAAAAGATTTACATGTACTTACATTGTTCCTGCAACACGTGTGCTAATGTGAGTAATGGTGTCAGGAAAAAGCTTGGCCAGTCCAAAATCTCCAATTTTAGGAAGTAGTTTCTTATCAAGTAAAATGTTGCTGGCCTTGATATCACGATGAACAATGCGTGGCTGTGCTTCCTCATGAAGAAATGCAAGGCCAGAAGCAGTTCCGATACAAATAGCTGCTCTTTTTTGCCAGTTTAACGGAATACACCTACTCCTTGGTCCTGATCACAAAGGTAAATTTAACACAATGGCTGGACTTTACTTGATCAATATGTCAGTATTGATTTAATGAACTTACCAAGTAAAGCATGTGCCAAGCTATTGTTCTCTGCATATTCATACACTAGTAGTCTGTTAGTCCCTTCGACACAGCAACCAATTAGCTTTACAAGGTTGGGGTGCCTGACATTGGATATGACATTTATCTCTGTCAAGAACTCATTTGCCCCTTGTTTTGATTCAGCTGACAGCTTTTTAATTGCAATTTGAGTGCCATCTTTCAGGTTTCCCTAAGTGAAGGAGACTCTTGTTAGTTGTTATTCATTATATACTTGCAGACTTATAAAACATATTATTACAAAATATCAAGAGAGAATTCTTACAGTAAAACTAGCAAATGATGATAAAATAAAAGGCCATAAAGTAAGAAGCCAGGAAAATATGATGCACAAAGTGAGTCCATTTCTCACCTTGTACACTGCTCCAAAACCCCCACGGCCAACGCAGTTCATCATGTGAAAGTTTCGAGTGGCAAGCTTCAACTCCTTTAGGGAGAAGACTCGTACATTACTTCCAGCTCTTGATATTACTTGACCTGCATTTCTTCCAGAGGTGATATCATCAATGTTTGTTTAGAAAAATAGGAAAGAGAAGTAATAAAAAGAGGTACATGTATTAGTTCACTAAAACATGATAGTGGCCATTAAGGTTGACTGCTCTAAGGTTAAGACCAACATCCTCATATATGCATGATTAATTATAATGCATACCGTTTTACATGGTGTTTCCTTTTTTTTTTTTTTTTTACACAGTATAGTTTCCAACAGGACCCCTAAGCCCTAATGCAGGAAGTAGCTCGCTCAAAACTTCGTTGCAGATGGCACTGCTTAAAGGAAGACATAAGAACATCAAGAACTTTTTTTCGGATGTTTTATCTTGAGTGATGATTATACTCATGAAGCATATATTGTGTGAGTTTTGGTGAGTTGAGCCTTGCTTTTGTCTTGAAAAGAGAAACTTGCCAACAACACTTTCCTATGTATGAAAAGACAGAAAATATTCAGACGTTCCTCCTATTATAAACAAAAAAACATGAATTTCTCATCATTTCATCCCTTTGAATGCTTCAATAACATAAAGAAAAAGAAAATCCTCTCAGTAGACTCTCCAAAGAATGATTGTTCGACACATCCATAACCATATATATCCTGGAGCAACATGTGCACATGGCAGAAGAGGATAGGTAGTAATTTAATCGCCATTTTCATGTAAAACAACACTGGTTTTTCCTAAATGCAAATGCAGACCTTGAAATGCAAGCAGCATTAAAATTCTGACAGTACTAGCTAGCTCGTGATCTGGAACCAAGTGAGTGAAACATACCTGAACGAGGAGACGTCACCGCAGCAGAACCATTTTGGTTCCCCCTCGACTCGGAGCCACCCCACAAGCAGCTGGCGGAGACCCCCATGCGCCAAATCCGGTGACCTTCTTGGAACCTCAATGCGAAGCCAGTTCCCCAGTTCGTGCTCAGAACTGTCACGAAGACCAGATCACCCAGCTCAGCTCACGATTAGCCATACAAAACCCTCACTCCATTCGAATATCCGTTCTCAATAGTCAACGAGATGGGAGAAGCTTCCCCTAAAATCACGAGAAAACACATGCACAAAAAATTACAAAAAAAAAAAAACTCTGCCAATCTACACGCGGTTCTAGGTCACCAACAAGGTAAGGAGCCGATGAGGCAGCCGGAGGAAGAAGGGGGAAGGGAGACAAGTTCAGAGGCATGGCCTAGTTCACCTGATGGATCGGAGAAAAGAAAAGGAGGCGTCGCTTGCTCTGTCTCGTTGTGCCCAATCTTCTCCTCCGCCAACGCCCGCCCCGTCTCCTGACCCCTGTGCTGCGGCAGTGTTGCCCCGCCGCCGCCGACGCCGCCTCGTGGACCGGCTCACCCACCCACCCCGAGGAAGAACGAGGAGGAGCAGGCGGAAGAAACCGGCGGCGTCTCTCTCTCTCTCTCTCTCTCTCCCTCCCTCTCCCCACCCGCCTGTGTCTCTCGCTTTCGCTCGCCTGTGTGAGCAACGCCGCGCGGTCAGACGCGCAGACCCACAACCCACGCTTGGAAGTCCACGACTCGTTCGTCCGAGCAAACCAGGGAGGGAGGGAGGGACCGAGGGAGTAGTCGTAGTAGGAGTAGTAGCAAGTAACCAAACCATACCAACCAACCACGGGGACGGGGCGGGGCAGCGCGAAGCATCAAAGATTCTTCAAAGCGGCCGCGAATTCCATTGGGCGGTCGCGTACTCGCTCCGGTACGTACACACCAGGAGTACACGGCTTGGATGCGCGCGTCCTCGCCGACGCGGGCGGATGTGTTGTGACGAGTCGTCGACCGCGTCCCTGCGCGTCTGGCTGCCCAGCTGTCCGGTCCTCCGTACAAACCGTTCAGGGGAGGGGAGGAGAGGGGGAGGGGAAGGGAGGAAGGGAAGGGGCTGATTATGATCATTGATTGCGGGATATGTTTTCTTCAGCGCCGGTCAAAAGTTCCGACGAGTAATGGGGTGTGTGGAAATGCTTCCGGCACAGTTGTTTGGTCTAGAAGGCAACACGTATCCTTCTGACACCAAAACCAAAGGATTAATGCATAATTAATTAAGTATATTAGCTATAAAAATTTTAAAATGAATTAATATAATTTTTAAAGCAACTATTTTTTATACAAGATTTTTGATTAAAAAATATCGTTTAGTAGTTTAGGAAGCATGTGCGGGAAAAAAATGAGAGATGAGAGGTTGGGAAAGTTGAGAGAAGAACACGGTATTTCACAGGGGATATATAGTGGCTATATGAATGTACTTATGGATAAGTTTGTGGCAATTACTCGAGGTTATAAACGAATGAAATGATAATTAGATTGTTGAAAAATGTTGTAAAAAGTTATTTTACAAATAATAAAGTAAGTTTTTCTTTGCCATTTAGGATGTTGAAAACGTGTGCGTGGTAATCTATTTATCCACAATTAAAAATCGCATTCCCCTAAGGTTCTTTTTATTTATATAAGAATAAATTAGAATATAAACTATCCTGGATATGTTAGACCTCATACTTGTGTATTAGACTCGGCGGGATTCACTCTTATAAGGAATAAAGCCCCATACTATCATACATGGATGATTGGAAGATCCTTCGGATAAAAAAATAGAAATAGAGCCCAACTCGACTATCACAAGTTCTATTTGATCAATCGTATCTATACTTAGGCTATGTTCGAAGGTGAAGGTTGGGAACTTCACCTCCCCGCACGTAAAACAGAGCGATTCATTAGCGTATGATTAATAGAGCATTAGCTAAATAAACTTGAAAATGTATTAATATGATTTTTAAATCAACTTTCATATAGATTTTTTAAAAAATGCACCGTTTAGTGGTTGGGGAAGCGTGCGCACGAAAAACGAAAGAGTAGAAGTTGAGAAGAGGTGTTAAGAGCAGGTACAATTTTTATGTTTTACCTTTTTTCATCCATAAATAAAAAATAAGAGAATCTGCCTCAATAGGGGAGATCCCAATGGCTTACATATTGAAATAATAAACACTGGCCTTCATTTTTTTCACATGAGCATGGGCAATATATGATAAACAAATCACATGTTGATTAGATCACCCTGTGGCAAGTCGTTGTGGTGCAAATGTTAGGAGCTCCCTTCCGTTACAAGAACATACAAAATCGAACATTCATTGAACCAGGAATTCTAATAGCTAAGGTTTTTCTTACTGCATCTTATCACTAAAATTGTCGGATGCTATCATAATGCAGATTCTGAGGATGAAGAGTGATGGAGTGATTCTTTGACAACTGTGATGTGTGCCATTTCATTGCTGATACTTTTCTGTGCCTGCTTTTGGTACTAAATTGTTTTGGTCTTGGCAAGCTTGGAGCATAGATAAGAAAGATTTGCCTCTGTATATTGCCCTGTGGTATCAGAAATGGCTAGACCAAGAACAGAGCAGGTTCTATACATAACGGGTATAGCTAGCAACTTACTTGAAGATCCCTTCATAATTTTTGGTCCGTCTTTCTTTGTTATTAGAAAAAGGCATGAGAGGTCGTTTTCTGTAGCTTCTCCCAATGCTTACAGACCCCTCTGTACAATGTTTTTGTATACTTCGACTGTGAGTAGGTTTAGTTCTAATTCATGGGAATAAATTGATTTTTTTTACCAGGAGTAATTCTGGCTAGCATCTCAATGATGTCATGTGGTGTGAAGAGTTTCATGCAGCTGCAAACATTTTCTTTGGACAGCCACAATCATATGTGTGTTGTTAAGCAGTACTTCGTGTTCTAACGTGTGCTGTTGGAACGAAGTGCAGCAACCTGAGTGTGATGTGACGCCCTCAAATTATATACCAGCTGAAAAAAAATGCTGAAAGCATGCTTGACTAGTTGAGTTGGACAAATTTTCACGCCACGTGTGTAATTTGGGCATGCGTGCTCCATGACTTGTGTATGAGCTGAATTTCAGGGATCACGCATTTGGGATTTTGGGTGTGTTTAGTTCACGCCAAAATTGGAAGTTTGGTTGAAATTGGAACGATGTGATGGAAAAGTTGGAAGTTTGTGTGTGTAGAAAAGTTTTGATGTGATGGAAAAGTTGGAAGTTTAAAGAAAAATTTTGCAGCTAAACACGGCCTTTATTTCTTTCTCTCTCTCTTCGGACTGAGTTAGTACGGATTTGGTTCCAAAGTGATTTTAACCTAAGCAATTATACTACTAGGGTCTGCTTGGAAAGCTTCTAGTAGCTATAGCTTACCACAAAATCTTTAGTTCCCATAAACAATTTATATTGTCACCTAAATTCTGAGAATCCGTAGTTATAGAATATAGAAAAAAAAATAGAAGTCAGAAGTTATAAAATCCAGTTTCTTCCGAAACTGACTACCAACCATTAGATTCTTAGCGTGTTAAGCTTCCCAAATAAGGTCAGGGGTATATATATAGGATGCAATCCGAAGGCTCAAATTTTATACAACATTGTTCATTCAGGGCATTCATCATATAACTATTATAGCTAGGCTACTGTTACATTCAATTTGGACCTTCGATTGAAAAAATAGATGGACAAGATTGAGTGCAGTCGCTAACATGCTGTTGTATTTGGGACGACATCGATCCTAAACCAGTTAGTACGACCATCATCGTCCTTTTTTCATATTTTCCCTCCTAATTCCATCTTTAGAGAAAAAACACAAAAATCAACTACTTATATCACTTTCACACACTTAAAAAATATTAAGAAAAAAACATTTGTATATGTACCGAGGAAAGTTAGATAGACAAGCTGGCCAGTTGATAGTGATGCTAAGGTGTACAACCAAGTCCAATGTTTATTTGTTGGTGTTTCCATAAAGAAATAGTGTTTGTTGGAGTCAAGGTATCTCGAATGGATCTGATAAGGACGAATAATATTCCTTTATAGCCATATGAATATTTTATGAAGTTCTTTATTGCCTAACTGATAAGTAGGTTTAATTTGCATATCGTAAGGTAATATGTGACATAAGAAATGAGACTGTTTGGAGGCAAGTACAACCGTACACTTTAAGTAAGCAGCTATGGGCCTGTTCCGTTCAGCTATTAGCCGATAAATAAATACATAGATTAATAAATATCATAGACTATAAAGTTATTAAATAACTTAGAAAAAGTTGTGTAATAAATGCTAATGTACAAATATCATGAAGAAATTGTATTTTTAAAAGGTGACACATATTTTGCATCTCTATCATCTAAAGAGAACGGGGGCCTTAACTTTGATGCAAGCTATTGCAATATAGTGTACAATAGTACATGGCTTCTTATGTACATGCTATGAAGCAACACACCATGTAGACAATGTTGTTTCCAGTTACTAGATGCTAGATTATGGCAAACACACTTTCTAAGCCACTAAACGGTATGATTTTTTTTAAAAAAGAATTATGTATATATAAGTGTCTTTAAAAACTTTTATACATTGAGAAATTTCATAAAACTACATGCTCTTTGCACAATCTTTCATAAAACTATAGGTTTAATAACTTGTCTTACAAAACAACATATTTTGTTTCTCCATTATAACGAACTACAGGTTTTTGCCTTGCACATTAGATTCACCGTCACCTGACGTGTGGGACCTACCTACAATATTAGGAAACTACATATTTACTCAAAGAAGAGGTAACACAAAAGCATGTAGGTGCATATAGCTACACTTGATTACTGAAGCTACGAAATGCAAAAATCTAATACCTAATTACATATCAGTTCCTAAGAGTGTAGGTGGGTCCCATAGGTCAGGTGACTGCATCTAACGAGCAAGGCTAAACACTATAGTTTTGTGATAGATTGTGCAAAGTTCCAACAATTTTGTGAAATTTACTCATTCAGTAACGTTGACTAGCCCTTTGCTCTAGTTTAACCATTGGCATTAATACCATTTAAACCCTTTTTTTACAACAATGAACATGATTTATATGTTTATATTTATCGTGTACCAAACTTTAATGATACGGGATATATTTTAATACTCATTAAGTTTCATTTATAAAATTGGAGTGATCAAAGTAAAACAAGGCAAAGTCAAATTTCCAACTGGGTTAAGTGTGGCAGCCCATTAGTAAAAAGACTGACACTAATGATAAACGTTAGTGTTAATTCCAAGCACAAACTAGCACTAATGTGATTTGGTCTTATTAGTGCCTGTGTGTGGATGGAACCAACACTGATATGCCTAGTCGAACCCATGAAATAGACTTGGTAGCGACGACAACCAGTTCTAGAGCAATGATAACAACTAGATTTGGAAGGGCGGTGGTCTCAAGGAGGCCTAGGCCAAGTTTCTATTGTCCCAACTCCTAACTCTGTCACATTTCATAAGAATTTTTCTTGTGGTATTCTTGGGGAGATGTGTGATGTGAATGGGTATTCTTGGTTGATTGATGATAATCGTGTTAGTTTAGATCACCCACGGATGATAATTTTGTTTCCTATTCTTGAATTAAGTCAGTGTGTATGAATGTATTTGTGTGAATGCAAGAGGTGATGGACTAAAATTTCATTATCTAATGTACATTTATTATATATACTAGACAGTCACACACATTGCTAGTTTAACATAAAAGGCAACACAAAAGGCAAACATCGGTGTTGGCTCATATAAAAACCAACAATGATACAACCCTTTATAGACTTGGTGCCAGTTCCAAAACCACACTAAGGCTGTGTTTGGTATCCCTTGTTCCCAACCGAAACAGTACGCATGGAAAACGAAGCGGTCCATTAGCGTGTGATTAATTAAGTATTAGCCTTTTTTTTCAAAAATGGATTAATTTAATTTTTTAAGCAACTTTCGTATAGATTTTTTTTTTTGGCAAAAAACGCACCGTTTAACAGTTTAAAAAGCGTGCGTGTGAAAAATGAGGGAGAGGGGTTGGTAACAAGGGTGCCGAACACAGCCTAATGAACGTTATGAAGGTGCCCTAGATTAATGAATATTACAAAATGAGAGTATTAACTCAATTTGCGAAGGACAATTGCTTGGAATGCAAAATAATTTTACATAACCAGTTCATTCAATTTATTTGTTTGTAGCAGTGTCTAAACATGTTCAGTATAATGAAACGTGGGAGTATATTAACTCAATTTGGCTAATTCAGTCACTTCCAAGTTCCAACGCAGTAATTTTACATGAATCAATTCAATTTCTATGTTTGAAGCAGTATCTAAACATGCTTTAAGCTTTGTAAGATTACTCAAATACAAGAAAGATTGGATAAACTAAGCTCAGTTAAAGTATTTTATTCTTTCTGTCGGATGACAGTTGGCAAATTCATTGATTTTATTTTTTTCTCTCCAATTAAGCAACCTACAGGAGACATCACGCTTTTGGTGTGCCGAGGTAGGATGCACCGTGAAGAAAAGGGAGTTCAAACTAACGTTAGTTAAAACCAAATGAATATCTGCCACGCCATTGACCAAAAGACAAAACAATCCTATAATCCTATCACCAAAATCATAGAATTCATGCCGGCTTTAGAACTTGTATATGATCTAATTTTGGGTTTGAAAGGAAATTGTGATCGGAACGTATACACATTTTTTTATGGGTTGAAAAGATTATTATACAAACACTACCAGTGCCAACATTCTTTGGATGTTGGGTGACCCTCCAATTAAATTCGAACCATAACTACAGATCGAGGGAGTTCCCATCTGAACCCCACGATTAAAAGAACCGAATCAGCCGAGACACCGAGAGAGATCAGAGATCCCATATTCCACACGCGTACACAAACACAAGGGAGAGAGGGAGGAGAGGAACAGTAGCACGCACCCCCACCACCTCCATCTCTCTCCCTCGATCTCCTCCTCCTCCATCGTGTCCAAACCAAAGCCAAACCCCGTCTCGTCTCGTCTCGCCTCGCCTCGCCTCGCCCTGCGCGAGAGGTAGAAATAGGAAGGGAAACAGGAGCAGCGCGTGCCGCCTGGGCCTCCTCCCGCTCCCCCTCCCCCCTCCCCAACCGCCGAACCCTTCACATTATCGGTGCGCGCGCGCGCGAGCGAGAGGGGGGGCGCCCTGCCGCGGGAGTTCGCCGTGGTGGTGCGGACGGCGAGGGGGGGCTCTGTTGGGTTGTCGGCGATGGCGATCCGGGGCCCGGAGGCGTCGTCCTTCTTCCCCCTCACGCTCGTCTTCTCCGTCGGCTTCTTCTGCGCCCGCTTCTTCCTCGACCGCCTCGTCTACAAGGTAAAAACCGAATCAGCTCCCGGACCTCCCCCCCGCCTCGTTCAGATTCGTGCCGGGTTCCGCGAGATCTCTCTCTCCACTCGGTTTCCCCAATGCTCTCCCCCGGGGGGGTGACGCGAGGCGCTGGGTGGCAGCGGTGCTCGTCCATCTCGCTGGCACTGCGAGCCTTTATGGCCGTACTCGTACCCGATCAGTTTGATCCGGACAATTCGATGTATCGACGATGCGTATGTGAAGTGCTGTCTGTGCCCTGCTTTTTTTTCCAAAATAGAAATGTCATTAATTGCGTTATATTGGCTATGGCGGCTATTTATGATCAATGTGGTTGTCATTTGCTAGTACTCTACTTTAAAGACATGAGCTTGTCTGCCACCCTTGGTTCCTATGTCCTCTTATGGTGTTTTATGGTGGTTGAACTCTTATGGTGTCTTATGGTGGTTGAAATACTCTCTCACAATCTTTCGGATCAAGGGAGTTGATACTCACATTAGGCTTGTACATTAATTTTTACCTTCAATTTTGGATCCAAGTGTAAATTCCATATGTCCATATGTTGTTTGGCTCCCTATTGGCTTCTCTTTTGTTTGAACTTCGGAAAAGCCTTATAACAGGTTTTAGCTAAAAATATGTACAGTTGCAAGGCCGCGGGGGAACAAGGCAGAAAAAGGGACCGATCTGTGAAAGCAAGGAGGGAAGACAGTGTAAAGGTAGGAGAAGTCACTGCTGGGTTGGACCTCATGCTGGGTTTGACGGGGGAGACCTACTTGGACAGCATGGGGGTACCAGCGCAAGAGGGCACTTTCTGACGAGAAGGAAAGCATGCGAGGAGCAAGAATCTCTATTAAACAACTGCCTTGACAGCGAAGATCGATATCACACTTGAGAGGGTTGCGGCAAGAGCTGGGATGCTTGAAGGCGACAAATTGAATTGAGACGCATGTGACATGGACTTGATTATTATTCAGCATTCAGCGGTACGGAGTGGAAGCACAAGAATGCAGAAACAATAACCTGAAGAGCAGTCAAATGGAGTCAGAAAAACACCTCCATAATTCAACCTACCAGGAAAAAGGAACAGGGGCGGTATGACATGATAAATATTCGAATGGATTGAAGGCAGCCCTGCATATGGATATGGGTACCCAGATAATCCAGCCTGTCCTCCCTTCGTCTGATCTGTCTCAGCTTGATCAATATATGAGCCGTATAAGATAGGGTGTAGTATTCGGCAACAGCCATCAGAAAAGAATCAATGAACTCAAGTGGTGCCATGCAAGCGATCCGGAATGAAATGATGAAGAGTGGCCAGCATGATGACTGCCTTAGAAAATAATCTTTGTTAGACCAACTTACAAAGAAGTTTAAAACTGAATGTACATAGTGATTTTACTTTCTATTCCTGCAACCCAAGCTATAAATCATACAAGTGTGATTAAAGAACAAAATAGCCCAAAATTGTTTGGTTCAAATAAAAACTCATGGGTATCAGCAAGGATCTCTATTAAACAAGAGCATTGGGGATTGTAACAACAGTGTGTTTGGAATTCACATGTTCTCACTCCCATACACTTGGACGAACAATAGCTAATTGATTAGGATTTTCAAGTAGTCGGAACACATTCAGAAAACTCCGAACAGAACAGCACCTTAGTTTACAAGAGGGCAGGAGACTATCTAGAGATCTTTGCACCTAGAAAGGGGATACACAGATTCATGCTCGAGCAATCGACACCAAAGATCGAATGATCAAGTATCAGCTTCGAGCTTCTTAGAATGTAAATTAAAGCACATGCATTTATCGATAAGAGCCTCAGACTCGTTACCATATTCTTTGAACCTGTACTCATCCAACTTGAATGCTGATGGAACCTTCCCTTCACTGTAGCATCGATTGCACAAGCTAAAGGAGTGCTTTGTCTCCTTGAATCGGGAACCAATAATAGGATATCGGCAAATTGAGCAGGTGTGGCGGCCGTGACGAATGTGATCGCTGTCCTCAAGCTTCACCAATGTGCTTAGGATTCCAAATCCCCAATCGGGATCATTGAACATTTCGAGGAACTCCGTGTATGATACCATAGTGGGGTCGGACTCCCCATGCATTTCAAGCATGTCGCTAGCCCCATGGGTGGGTATATAAACAGCACGAAGAAGTTTGATGTAGGACAGTGCATCGCTCCTCCTAATCTGACCCCTGCTTCCTTCACTTGCCGGACGCCAAAGAAGTGCATCAAAGACAACCCGCTTGCGCTTATCCACAGGACCAGCACAAATTGGGGCGATAATAGCAAAGAACATCCCAAGGTCAACACGGCCAGAACCAGAGGCATCAAGGACGGAGAGGATTCTTTCATTAATCGCCTTCACAGAACCCTGAAAGGTATCTGGCTTGAGGAAAGATAGGAGCCTGTGGAGAATAACCTCGAGAGCTGCCTTCCGTATTGACTTCTCTGGGTTGCCAGCGCCTGAGTAGGATATGGGGACATCAGTCTCGTTCATCTCTTTCCTCAGAAGCTCCACGTCGCAACGGCCAAGCTTTGTCGTTCTCTCAAAGGCTCTTATATCAAGGGCATTAGCAAGGTCCTGCCGCAAGGTAGTCTTTCTTCCAACCCTCTTGAACTTGGATGGCTCCACTACAACGAAGGCCTCCTCTCCTTGACTATCATCTTTTCCTTTGGGAGGCTTTGGTTTCTTCTTCTGCAGTGTCTTCAGATGAGATATGGCATCATACACCTCTACCCTTTGTGTCATCTTAAATGCCTCCTTGAGTGCCTTCTTGGCCTCCTCAGACTCCCCCTGGCCAAGCAAAGCAACAGCCTTGTTTAGCTGAGCACGCCAATGGTTCGGTCGGATGCTCAACACACGAGTATACATCTCCGCAGCCCGCACAAAGCGCCCTGCATCCATATTCAATCCACCAAGATTGTACAAGGCATCAACATGCCCAGGTTTGAGATCAATTGCCTTCTGAAACTCCTGAACCGCACGGTCATCATCCCCGATCGCATGCAGGGCTGACCCAAGATCACAGTGTGCATCAGCATAGTCTGGCTTCAAGAAGATGGCCTCCTCTAGTGCCTTCTCGGCTGCACGGTACTCACCAACACCAAAGAGCGCGCTCCCGAGGAGCTTCAGCGCCCGGGCATGAGATGGACACAGTATGGCAGCCTCTCGGTAGTGCTCACAGGCACCAAGCACCATCCCCTCAGCCTCCATGGCAATGCCAAGGTTGACATGGATCTGTGGGAGGATGTCCGCAGACTGGGAGCCACCTGCCTCCGCTGCCTCAAGCGCCAGGAGATACTCTTCCTTGGCCTCCGAGTGGCGGCCAAGGGCGTAGAGGCAGTTCCCCGCGCGGAAGTGGGGGCGCACGTCAGTGGGCTGCAGCTCGCAGGCGCGGCGGAAGCTGCTAAGCGCGTCCCGGAAGAGGCGGTGCTCGGAGAGCGCCCTGCCGATGACCATGTGATTGTCGAAGGCCTCCTCCCGTGAGCGGGAGGCGTCCGCGCGCGTGCGGAGCACGGCGAGCTCCTTGACGAAGGTGAGGTAGTCGCGGCTCGTCTCGTCCCATGGCGCGGCGGTCGAAGCCGAATCTGCTTGGCCGGAGATCTCCCTTGACCACCCGGCCTCGGAGAAGGAGTCGAAATTGTTGTTCCCCGCGCCACCGCTGCCGTTGATCGTGTCGATGGAGGATGTTCTCCGCAGCTGCTTGGAGCGGAGGCGCTTCACTAGTATCTCCAGGTCGTCGAGGAGCGCCCAGGAGGAGTCGAACGCAATCCCGTGGCTGGGCGACGTCGCCCACGCCGGCGCGGCCGCCGCTGCGCGTGAGCTGGGCGAGGCGCCCCACGGCCTGCTCCAAGCGGCTTGATGTGGTCGTCCAGGAGCGACGCGGCGGCGGCGGCGGCGCCGGAGGGCGGGGACGAGGCGGCGGCCGGGTCCCCGCGGCGATCTCCGGGGACGACGCCCCGGACTCGAGCGGGGCAGGGACAGCGCGAGGAAGTCGCGGTCGACGTCCCCGGCGCCGTCGTCGTAGGTGCGGAGCAGCCCCGGCAGGGAGAGGCCCCGCCCCCGGGGAGTATGAACTCGGCGTAGGTGCGGAACACCTCGTCGAGGATGGCGGAGATCTGGTCCTCGCTGAACTTCACCGCGGGTTGACGGCGACGACGAGCGCCGCCATCTCGTCGCGGTCCAGCCCCCCGTCCCGTTGGCATCGAACCGCTCGAAGATCCTCCCCACCTTCTCCGCCCGCGCCCCCGCCCGGCCGACGCCGCCGCGACGCGGACAGCGCCATCCAACCGCCGCCGCTGCCCCCCCGCACGGGGAAACGCTGCCGATTTACGGCGAAATCCGGCACGCGCGGCGGCGGTCGGGCACGGGCACGGGCACGCACGGGTTGGGGGATTTTGAGGGGGGCTCGAGCCGCGGACGGGTGGGACCAGGGTGGCTTGGTGGAAGAAGAGGAGAGAGGAGCGGCGGCCCGGCGGTTGTGGGCTATGTAGAGGAGACGATCGTTACGATGATGATGATGGTGGTGGATTGCTGCTTTGGGTTGGCGGCGTGTGGGCTGTGGGAGGGAGGGGGATCGGTTCATCGGCTTAGCTGGCTGGCACGGCCGCGCCGACCGCTCGCGTCTCGCTGCGCAATCTCACGTGGATATCTCGCGATTTCGAGCCACATACGCGCGCGCGAGCACACGGTCGCTCTCGCACGGTCGGACACCGTGGTGGCGCTGTGGTGGAGGGAGTGGGAGACTGTGGAGTGGACTAGTGGTGGGTGCTTGCTGGTTTTTCTGAGATAATGGAATATAATATCATGGTCTTTACTCAAAAGAGCTATAGTCAATTATTACATACTCCCTCCATTTCACAATGTAAGTTATTCTAGTATTTTTTACATTCATATTGATGTTAATGAATCTAGATAGTTATATACGTTTAGATTTATTGATATTAAAATGACTTATATTGTGAAACGGATGAAGTAGTAGTTTTGGGTGCTTGCTGGTAGGGGGAGAGGAGCGAGCGAGGGGAGGAGCATTCATCGTGGCGAGCGAGTTGGTGCGTTACGACGCTGGCTGGCGTGGTCCGGCAGCATCGTTGGGAGTTGGGGACCGTTAATTTGGATTTGGGAGGCGTCTACACCGCTGGACAAAGGTGGGTTGGGGTGGGAGTACGCCGTACCACAGGGCTTCTGAGATGCTGGCATTTTTGGAGGAACAAGGAATGTTTTCTCTGTTATTATCTAAAATCAAAATGAGACATTGGTTTTTTTTAAGTATAGTAGTTATTAGAGCTTGACAGCTATGAGATTCATTTATTTAAATATTTTGTACTAGCGTTGAAGTTCTGTTTAGATAATTGATATATGTTGAAGCTTCTTTTTTGCAAGGGGCTACTGGCCACGGCTTTGTATATGACCCCGGAAGGCACTGTCAGCTGGATATGATATATCTGTAGCCAGAACAGGTCTGCCGTTTCCTCACCAATGGAGTCCCCATCAAGCCATGAAATAATAGAAACAACAGACACCCAGCGAGAGCAATCGATTTGCTGGGCTTGAAAGATACTTCTTGAGGGGGCTTTTTGCTAACCACCAGGTCATAATGTCCGTAATCCGGCCGGAGATTACCGAAGATAGCAGGTGATTAGATGTAAAGTGCGGATCCAATGTTTGCTATGCGTGTACGGCAACTAAATTTGAAATGTATGTGGAATGCATTTGTAAGCTTGGGTTGCATCGTTGTACTTTCATGCCACTCCACCTAAAAAGAACACAAGTTTAAAGCTGCTCAGGTTATACCAGAACTCCCAAAGAACCTACTGAAAATGATATAACCGAGGCTGCTTTACATTTCACGCAACTTTGTTTGAAATGTTTATGGTTAACAAAAGCACATATCCCGACTATTTAGTATACATTTTGATAAATTGCAAGACCTCCCTGGGTGAAAAATGTAGACCTTTATGTCCATGACTCCATGTGGAGAGCAAAGGGCAACTGTCCTCTGCAGGGGCCAAATTCTCACCCTAAAAAATGCAAGTAGGAGTATTTCTCAAGCAATACAGCTTGATATGACTCGATGTGTTAATATTATCATGGTACTCCTCCAAGTTCTGCATTAATCACTCTCAAGCGTACTGTCAACAAGAACAGTTCCACCATAGAAAATAAACCTACTTGATTTACATTTTATTGTTGGATTTATAGCAAGAGTAAGCCAATTATAGGGAATTATAAGAGCAGGTAAAATAGCATGCTATAAGCCAACTATAAACATATTTTAAAGACATAAAGAAAGAGAGAGAAGAGCAGCGAGCTACAGATCTGTAGCCAGCTGCATCACGGACTCCAAGACGTAATGTGCGTACGATAGGTGGGACCAGGTATTAATAGTATAGTAAGCAACTATTATATAAATTGGCTATAGATGATTTGGAGCTAGTAGTGGGCTATAATATTAAACTTGCTCTAAGCATAGAGAACATATGAAACTTCAACCTTACTCTAGGCGAATAAGCACGTTCTTTTATGCTCATTTACCGGACTATTGGGTGAATTATTTACTCCCACGTTTAAAACAAAATACATTTTTTTCAAAAAAACTTTATTCTGAATTGTTGGTAAATGCTAATGTATTGCTAAGACAACTTATTATAAGTTATTTGTTACTGCCTCCTTCCCAAAATGTTTGACGCCGTTGACTTTTTTAAAAATGTTTGACCGTTCGTCTTATTCAAAAAATTTAAGTGATTGTTAATTATTTTTCTATCATTTGATTTATTGTTAAATATATTTTTATGTATACATATAGTTTTACACATATCACAAAAGTTTTTGAATAAAACGATTAATTTTTACCTTCAATTTTGGATCCAAGTGTAAATTCCATATGTCCATATGTTGTTTGGCTACCTATTGGCTTCTCTTTTGTTTGAACTTCGGAAAAGCCTTATAACAGGTTTTAGCTAAAAATATGTACAGTTGCAAATAAAGTGGTAGCTATATAGCTAAGCCCTTAGATAACCATAGTTTTGGTTCCTGTATGTTTTTTTTTTCATTTCTGTCCACAATTTTCCGAATTGCCTGTATAAAATTATGCTTTTGAAATTTCAGAATAACTGTCAGTTGCACTTGAGAATTTACGCCTTACATATAGTCCCTATGTATGTTTCATTTCAGCCACTGGCAGCTTACTGTTTCAGTAGCAAGGCTTCTAAGCTGATGAATGATGAGGTCAGGCAAGCAAAGATTGTCAAGTTCTCTGAGTCGATTTGGAAGCTGACATACTATGGTTCTGTTCAAGCATGGGTCCTCTTGATAATAAAGCAGGAACCCTGGTCGTTAGATACAATGCAATACTTCGAGGGCTGGCCAAATCAATACATGATGTGAGTGTAAACTACTCTTACGTACGTTCTGCATATCTATGAGCATACCTGTATGCATGCGCTCTATGCCTGATACATTGCTAGTATACTGCAGAAGGAAGGTAGCTGGGGAAAAAAAAACATAAAACTGTTGTTGTCAGCACCCTTTAGTTTTGCTCTTTCTGTTTTATACATGAAACT
Source organism: Oryza longistaminata (assembly GCA_009805545.1). Lineage (NCBI taxonomy): Eukaryota > Viridiplantae > Streptophyta > Magnoliopsida > Poales > Poaceae > Oryza > Oryza longistaminata. The sequence goes on along the minus strand of CM020180.1, from coordinate 18,789,284 downwards.
CATATTCCGAGCCATTTTAATTACTTATAATCATGCACTTGTAGTAATACCAAACCCCTGTTTTCATCGCTATGCTGACCAAAATGACCCAGGATTAGAGTTCTCATAAACCTGTTCTTTGGGGTTACTCCCTCCATCACAAAATAAGCCAACCTCGTACTAGGATGTGACACATCCCAGTACGAGGTTGGTTTATTTGGGACGGAGGGAGTAAGTGATTTACCTCCATTTTCCTTATATATATGCTGTCCTTTTCTTGCAGGTCCTCATTGATGCTTTTCTACATGTGCCAGTGTGGATTTTATATCTACAGCATTTTTGCTCTCGTTGCCTGGGAGACCCGCAGAAAAGATTTTGCTGTGATGATGTCTCATCATGTTGTAACATCTGTTCTGATCGGATATGCATATCTGACTGGGTAATTTCTTTCAAGCCCCTTTGATGATATATTTGCTAGTTTTGCACTTCAACTACTTCCTTCTCTTATGTTCTGATGTAAACTGGACTACAGCGATTATCCAAATCTTTCTGTGACTGAGTTAAGTCCTAGTGGTTCGAAAAACAGTAAAAAATTATCTTTGAAAAAAACACATAGACATAAAAGCAATCTAGTAGTTTGATTCCTTGGATAAATTGAAGAACAGTAAGATTATCTGAAAACACATAGATATAAAAACGAAATTTGTAGTGTTGACATATCAGCTACCCTTCTTGCTTGCAGCATAGCTATGTCATCTAACAATACATAGATGTTTTGAAACCACTTTGCTTTATTAGACATGTTCTTTTTTAGTCCTGTTCACCATGTTTCTGTTGATTCTGAGCTATTAAACAACATATTTATTACCTTTTGCACTATAAAACATAAGGGCAGTATTTCAGCATGGCTCTAAGACAATTAAATCCTTTTTATATTGTAGATTTTTTCGGATTGGGACAATTATTCTGGCTTTGCATGATGCGAGTGATGTGTTTCTTGAGACCGCCAAACTGTGCAAATACACAGAAAAGGAGCTCGGGGCTAGCTTGTTTTTTGGCCTTTTTGCTCTCTCCTGGCTTCTGTTACGACTGATTTACTTCCCATTTTGGATAATCAAAACATCAAGGTCTGTTTGTACTTCTCGACATAATATCTTCTGTTCCTTTTACCAACTAAGGTTCAAACTTACAGTTTTGTGTCTTTTCTTGCAATGTGCAGCTATCAGTCCATCATATCTTTGAGGAAGCTGGAGAAATTCCCAACAACATTGTATTACATTTTCAACACAATGCTCCTCACATTACTTGTGTTCCATATTTACTGGTGGAAACTCATATGCTTAATGATAATGAAACAAATATACTCCCTCCGTCCCAAAATAAGTGCAGTTTTAGTACTATTCATGTTCAACGTTTGATCGTTCGTTTTATTTGAAAAAAGATTATGATTAGTATTTTTATTGTTATTAGATGATAAAACATGAATAGTACTTTATGTGTGACTATTTTTTTTAAATACTTTTCATAATTTTTTTAAATAAGACGGATGGTCAAAGCGCTAAACACAGATATTTATAGCTGCACTTATTTTGGGACGGGACGGAGGTACTACTTAATTTCCCCTGTATAATCAGATAGCAAATCCATCAACTTTCATCCACGAATAATCCATTTATAACACTGCCTAAGGACGCGACCTCGCCCCTTTCGCTAATCAAACCGTACGCGCCAATTTGACGGATGGAAAAAAAAATACTAGCACTAATAAAAGGAGTAGCATAATCGAAAGTCCAAAGCTTGCACTTCTAAAGTAACATTTGCAGCAGTACATCCACCATAAATGGTGGTCTTTTCGATCCAGTGGCATCTCATGTTGGTCCATACTAGTGATACAGTTTAACAATAGACTGTTGTATAAACACAGCAGTATCTGGGACGATACTCGAGTAATACATAAATTCTATTCTACATATATATCTCCATGCCAAGTATTTTCGAAGACTGGCATAGCGGGCAGAAGCTCAGCTTGCTTTCGCACTCCTTGCAAAGGCAAAGATGCCGACAAGGCAACAATAGCATGCAAGCCTCGCTTGACTTGCAGACTCTACATGCGGTCAAATCTTTGGAGTGTCCGTTCTCCTTCGGCATTAGTTGCAAATTGGCGGCACCACCATTGCAACAGGATGCCGTGTCATCCACCTCGCTATCACCACAACCTTCTTTGAAATCCTTGCTTTGATGGGCACATACCTGTTCCAAGTTGTACTTCAGTGCGTTTATCATGCTCTCATTGTACTTGGCCCTTTGCTGCCACGCACCAACTTCCACTGCCAACTGTTTAATCTGGTCCTCAAGTTCAGAGTTCCTTTTGTTAATGTTCTCCACTTCTGCCTCTTTATCCCGTATTTTTCTAAGTATCTTATCCTCAACAGAGGCCAGCGCCTCAAATTGCTTTGCCTGAACTTTCTCCAATATGGACTGCCTAAGCCGCTCACTCTGCCAATTTGACAAATTTAGTTAGCACACCAAAATATTGTGAAATATTAAACATAAGTTACATCACTAATTGTAACTGTATTTAAACAAACCATCCATCCAATGCATAGTCCTATTTGGGAACATACTGCCAAGTGTATCTTTTTCTTATCACAGTTCACTAACTCCTTTGCTTCTTCTGATTTCTTTTGAGGAATAAGGATAGGGGTTCATATCACCAGCACCATTTATGTGGAATAAAAGAATGTAGACAGATATCATATAATCCGCAAGTCAATAGTAACTTATATCAAGTCGTCACCAAAAAGAAGGCTGACAACTCAGCTGAAGCACACATGATGAAAGTTCTCCCTTTTTTGCTTTATATATAATATCGCCCATGCCCTCTTTCCCTTTCTCCCCACTTTGATTATTAAAACATGTTAAGCCAGATATATATTCCTGGTGCCTAGAAATTAACTGAATTCACTAGCTTACCATAAATGTATTTGGCATGGGCTAAGAAACCCAACGTACATTAAATAATAGTACTGTTTAGTGTCCAAAGGTTAAATGAATGATCTGACCAACATTGAAGATCAGGTCCATTTTGCAGGTAAAGCAATTTTTTAAAAGTTCAATTGATGGAAGCAAATCAAGAATAGACAACTGAAATTTATCCAATCAACTGAAGACAAAAGGAACTAAGAACACAGATGGTACACGGATAGAACCTTCTAGTTAATTATTTCATCAAGTGAAAATGTATTGCAGTTTAGTCTTTAAGCAACAGTGCCTACAGTATTGTAACAGGCAGATCACGTTAACTATTGTAACAGGATGTCAAGGTTCACTTCTACCAGAAATTCTATCTTTTCGTTCCATTTTGTCTAACACTGTGGCTTATCAGGATTCAGGAGTCACATAGCAGTCCCATGTTTATACTGATGGGTTAGCTGTACCAACAAGTATAATATGTAACACTTGAAGGTTCAAAGACAGTAACTTCAGGACAATCATTTTGGTTAAAGAAAGGGTTTTTGTCCAATAGAGTTGCTAGGCCTGCATAGGCCCATCTAGAGTGGTATCTGGGTTGTAAACCAAACATAGCCTAATGTTCACCTTTTTATTAAAATTTACATGGTTTTCTTCAGGTGGAGTACTGAAGGAATTCCTTGAAAAAAGATGGTCTGCTCATGTAGAGATACCGCTCATAACAATCAGCATGGTGTCAATAGCAAAGGCAGAAACCTCTAACATTAGCAAAGAAAAGAAACTATCTGCGTGTGCCCTTCACCTGCAAAAACTATATGGCCTGAAACAGTGACGCTTCACTAGTTTTCCCTAACAAAATGATCATGAATACCTCATACAAGTAACACATAGACTTGCATTCCTCAAATGCTGGTAAAGTAATAACATCATTAGTTCATTTTTCGTATTAGCTAATCCCACAACGAAAAAGGGTTACGAGTGCCTGACCTGGGCCTTGATGAAGCGGTCCATATCTGCATCGAGCCGCTGAACCTCGCGAGAGATGTCATCATCCAACATCGGGAGCAGGAGCAACGGCGAATCGCCGGAGGAGTTCCCAGCCCCAGCGCCGCTGCCACCGCCATGGCGTCTGTCCTCCAGAGAGAGCGCCAGCCCAGTGGACACCGCGGAGCCCGTCTGCAGGAAATCGATGGACGACATCTGGGAGTTCTCTCCTAGCAGCTCCTGCTCCCTAGGCTGCCTCCACCCTAGCCCCGCCGCGGCCGTAAGCCCCATCGCGTCCACCACTACACAGTACGGGGCAAAAGCCCTATGCTATCAGCGCCAATCGAAGCGGAATTTCAACCAGGCGAAGAGGACGAGGGTTCTTCGCGGTGGTGGTGGGGGAAGAAAATGGAAACTCACGTGGTGGCTGCGCGGGCTGGTCCTGGAAGGCCGGCGGCGGGTTGAAGAAGGGAAGAGGCGCCGGGATCTGCCCATCTACCGGCACCGGCAGCGCGTTCCTGCCATGAAGCGCGGAATCCGGCGGGGAAATTTTAGCGCGAAAATTCGTGCCCACGAACGCGCAGAGAATGGAATTGAGGTCGCGTACCTGAAGGAAGGGGGCACCGGTTGCTGCTGCTGCTGCGGCGGCGGCGGCGGAGCCTGAGGATGCGGCTGCTGGAGGTGGTGGTGGGAGAAGAACGCCATGGCCGAGGACGGGGAGGAAGGAAGGAGGGAGAGAGGGAGAGAGGGGAAAGGGAAGGTAGAGGGAAGAGAGGAGAGAGAAGGCGAGACGGGGTCTACAGTTACGAAGATTTTGGCTCATCGAGAGTTGTTTACGCGGCTAACATGTGGGGTCACGGTCCGTGGAGCCCACATGTCAGTCACGTATTTGTTAGCTCTCTCATGTTCTGCATGTTTTTGGAATTTTGGGCTGAAATATTCCGTGAGAGCCCCTAAACATTTGCCGATATGTTCAGTTCATGGACAAGTTCCTTTTTTTGGGAGAAATGTTCCGTAATGGCCCCTTAACTTTGCTGGATATGTTCAGCCTCATAAGTTTGTTGATAGTATGTTCTTGGTCGTTGGACTATGGCCTTGCAAGGAAACCTCGTGAGCAGGCACTCAAGATTAATATGTTAGCAGCCTCTTCTCCAATCAGAATTTGCAATAATGCTGAATACAACTCACAATTATTTCGGTGGAGCGAGGAGGAAAAGAATAAGAGATACAAGTCTCTAGAAGATACTAGAAGGATCTAGGACAGCGAAAGAGGAGAGGATTACAAAAGAAATCGATAAGTTTGAAGCCAGAAACAGATCGCTGCCAAGAGCCTCAGCTCACCATTTCACCAATTGATCAATCAACTCCACCCACCTAGAGTTGTCGTCGTTGCATATATTTCTTCTCCTAATGCCTGCATGGAGTTCTCAAAAACGAAATGCTTGCATGGGCTCGGCTAAAATCGTGGCCATTTCAGCCCATGTCTGAATCTTAACAAAATAATAGTAAATCGTTGGAATATATATGTCGTAAACTAGGCCGTACGCTTTAAATGGTTGACACGTGAGCCCCACATCTCATGGCTCGTATGTCAGTGATCTATGTTAGAGGGTAGTATTGGGTGGATCTACAATATATGGGTCAACATCAAATGACACCGATAAATTTCGGTAAAACATAGGGTTACATTGTTTATCTATATATTATAACATTATGGTCTAAAATCCTGTTTGTTTCAACTTAAGATTATTGTAATCCAGATTATTGAGTCGGATTACTATAAGTTGGATTATAATAATCTATAGTAGAGTAAGTTATGAGTTGTTTGTTTCTCTGAATTATTGGAGGAATGTATTATTGGGTTTGAAAGACTAATGTCTATAGTGCCCTCAGGTATTGCGGAGTGAGAGGAGGATGAGACGGCGGTGGCGACGTGGCTTGGCGAAGGAGCTAGGACGCAGGGTGGGGGCTCGAGAAGGATTTGCGCGTAGGGTTCAAGCTTGGGGAAGCATTCGCACGCAACTAGGGAGAGAGGAAGCGGATGCACGCGCTGCCAGTGGAGGCGTCGGACTCACACACACGACTGGGAAGAGAGGAAACGGATGCGCGTGTGGCCGGGGGAGTGAGAAAGCGGATGTGCTCGATCGATTGGGTTCGATGACAGTGGTGGATAATATGTGTAAAATTTTAAGGGTAGTGGGTCTAGCCATCCAATAATTAAAAAAAATCATGTTTAGAAGAGATTACCAGATTATACTAATCTAGCTTATAGATTTTAATAATATATCATAGTAATTTACCATTTTGTTTCATATTATTACTAATAATTCATATTGTAATAATGCTAAGCTGAAACAAATATAACCTAAGTATAATTAGCATACTATGACACCGAAGATACGTTATGACACCGACAAACCAATTTTGCGATCCGCCACTAGCAGTAGGTCAAGAGCTTCTGTTAGAAGTGTAAGATGTGTATATGCCAAGGTGTTTTCGGAGGCTCTGTTGCCCAAACGCCGCAGCAATTATACAGCCTCAAGCACGCTACTTGCACTCGACGTCGGGGGCTATTCGATTGTTTTGATAGGAGGTCATCATTTGGCTTATTACAGGAATAAGCCAAATAATATATTTGTAAACGGAAAATAATTTGTGAGCAAAACTTTTATATACATGCTCTTGGCGACCTAAAAGCAAAGGCTGAAAAATAAACGTGGTGGGAGAAGAACGCCATGGCCGAGGACGGGGAGGAAGTCGGGGGAAGGAGGGAGAGAGGGGAAAGGGAAGGTAGAGGGAAGAGAGGAGAGAGAAGGCGAGACGGGGTCTACTGCTACGAAGATTTTGGCTCATCGAGAGTTGTTTACGCGGCTAACATGTGGGGTCACGGTCCGTGGAGCCCACATGTCAGTCACAGATTTGTTAGCTCTCCCATGTTCTGCATGTTTTTGGAATTTTGGGCTGAAATATTCCGTGAGAGCCCCTAAACATTGCCGATATATTCAGTTCATGGACAAGTTCTTTGTTTGGGAGAAATGTTCCGTAACGGCCCCTTAACTTTGCTGGATATGTTCAGCCTGTTAAAGTTTGTTGATAGTATGTTCGTGGTCGTTGGACGTATGGCCTTTGCAAGGAAACCTCATGAGCAGGCACTCAAGATTAATATGTTAGCAACCTCTTCTCCAATCAGAATTTGCAATAATGCTGAATACAACTCACAATTATTATTATTTTTAAAATTATACAGTACAACACAGACACTGACAATTATTTTGGTGGAGCGAGGAGGAAAAGAATTAGAAATACAAGCCTCTAGAATATACTAGAAGGCTCTAGGACAACGAAAGAAGAGAGGATTACAAAAGAAATCGGTAAGTTTGAAGCACAGATCGCTGCCAAGGGATTGAGATCCTCTGACGTTGTGCGATAACGTCAGAGGTGAACAGTCCCCTGACTTTGGGATGATTTTAGCCATCCGATTTGCAACGAACGCCCGAGATCGATCGCTACAGTGATTTTACCAACAGGAACTTCAAACAGTATTTTTCACTGTTTTGCACTGTTACCACAGTATTTACGTCAGAGGTACTGTTTAGCACTGTAACGCTAGACTCAGAAAACTGTGCGTCTCTGACTTTACCGTCCAAAGTCAGAGGAGCCGGTTCCGCTGCCAAGAGCCTCAGCTCACCAATTGATCAATCAATTCCCCCCACCTAGAGTTGCCGTCGTTGCATATATTTCTTCTCCTAATGCCTGCATGGAGTTCTCAAAAACGAAATGCTTGCATGGGCTCGGCTTGAATCATGGCCACTTCAGCCTGTGTGAATCTTAACATAATATTGGTAAAGCGTTGGAATATATATGCCGTAAACTAGGCAATAAGTTTTAAATGGCTGACATGTGAGCCCCACATCTCATGGCTCGTATGTCAGTGATCCATGTTAGAAGGTAGTATTGGGTGGATCTACAATATATGGGTCAATATCAAATGATACCGATAAAATTCAATAAGACATATGGTTAAACTATTTATATATATATACTATAATACTATGATCTAAGGTTTTTTTTTTATCTTATGATTATTGTAATCCAGACTATAAGTTGGATTATAATAATCTATAGTAGAATAAGCTATTAGTTGTTTGTTTCTTCGAATTATCGGAGGAATGGATTACTTGGTTTGAAAGACTAATGTATATAATGTGCTCAGCTATTGCGGAAGTGGGAGGAGGATGAGAAGGCGGTGGCGACGTGGCTTGACGAAGGAACTGGGACGCAGGGGTGGGGGCTCGGGAAGGATTTGCGCGTAGGGTATAAGCTTGGGGAAGCATTCGCTCACGATTAGGGAGAGAAGAAGCGGATGCACGCGCTGCTGGTGGAGGCGTCGGATTCACACACGACTGGGAAGAGAGGAAACGGATGCGCGTGCGGCCAGGGGAGAGAGAAAGCGGATGCGCTTTCGGTTGGGTTCGATGGCAGTGGTGGATAATTTGCGTAAAATTTTAAGGGTAGTAGGTCTTTAGCCACCCAATAATTAAAAAAAATCATGTTTAGAGGGGATTAGCAGATTATACAAATCTAGCTTATAGATTATAATAACATATCATAATAATTTACCAGTTTGTTTCATATTATTACTAATAATTCATATTGTAATAATGCTAAGCTGAAACAAATATAACCTAAGTATAATTAGCATACTATGACACCGAAGATACGTTATGACACCGACAAACCAATTTTGCGATCCGCCACTAGCAGTAGGTCAAGAGCTTCTGTTAGAAGTGTAAGATGTGTATATGCCAAGGTGTTTTCGGAGGCTCTGTTGCCCAAACGCCGCAGCAATTATACAGCCTCAAGCACACTACTTGCACTCGACGTCGGGGGCTATTTGATTGTTTTGATAGATGATAGATAATTTAGAATAATATTAGTAAAAAAGAAATGAATGAATTAACTATTGCAAAAAAGAATCAAAATGTTTTTTTATAAAAACTACTACCTGAGAAACTAATACATAGAAATTTCTTTAAAAATCACATTGTTTAGAAAGTCAGGAAGCATGTCTGATAATCCAATGATATGTAAAGAGAGCAAAACTGGGCCTAATGAAGAAGTTCCCATAAACAGCATTTCGCAGTTTTGCACCGCACGTCGCAGCAATAGTACCCCTTGATGAGCACAGGACAACCCCGCAAGCACAAGCGCACAACAAGCCTTTGGAACGCAAAACGTAGTAGACTGGCATTGGTTTCACGAATTCGTGCAGGTCCATTGAAGGACACATCTTTAACTGACTAAAAACATGCATAAACTCACAATTACAAGTCAACAGATGAAGGCAACGTGGAGATCACGTCAGAAACAAGTTGCATGATATGTGCTGGGCATTACACTCGTGTTTTGACAATGTCACAATGCATAGATGGTCTTTCTAAGCAGAAGATGTAACATGTAACAAGTGTTCTTATATCCTGCTTAACCAGCGAAGATTATATACGTTTTAAAATTTTCAGAATTTAGACTTGCTCCTAAAAAATGACATCAAAAGGATCTTAGAGCCGTTCATAGTTCAGCAGTCACAATGACACATGTACAGGTTAACCGCAGCAGGATCCACAAGCAGGGAGAGAATCTGGAATTTGTGAGGTTGGTTAGTCTTAGATGTGCCAAAAAAGGCCACTACAAAGTACAAACTGGAATTTGACTCAGCACTTACTCTGATCGTTAGATCGGATGTCAGATAGTGTGCGAGGACCTCGGGGGCCGCCTCCACCGCCTCCGCCGCCCCCATATGGGCCACCACCAGGACCTCCACCACCAGGCCCACCATCCCATTTCTTACCAGAGCCATACCCTTTCCTATAGCTGTCTGTTTTTTCAATCTGAAAGATGGAAGTGTGGAAATATTACAATCTTCCTGAGTTGTGACCATATCCATTATGGAAGCACATGGAACAGAAGGTAAATTTAGGGATGTAATTGATTCCAATAACATACCGAGAACATTGTAAGGAAGAACATTCTGATGAAATTCACAATAGCCCTGAAGAAGTCAGAAATTATGCTTAGCCGCCAAATTGTCCGTTTGTCTTTCACAACACCTGCAAGATACATAAACAATAACATGAGTTTGCATTGTTTAATGGCCAGTCAATTGATAGAAAATATTTACCAGCTAGGGGAAATAAGAATGTGGTCAGCACATAATCATAAACGAACCAACATCAGGAGATTGAACAAATTCAACATATCAGTTAATGTATGCTACACAGCATCCATGAAAAGCAAAGATTTGTTCTTACTAGTTCCATGAAAGGAAGCGTAAAATGATTTCTTAAAGGGCATAAGTTAAGTCCAGAAGTGAGCAACACACATAAGATGTATAAAATTGAATTCACACTAAATAAACTGAATATAATTGAAGACAGTAGTAAAAGGTAAACCAACTACTAATTTCCCTTAAGTTCTTGCATAAACCCACGTCCTTACTGAATGTGTGCACCGAAATAGAAAGACATGGTGTACACCAAACACATATACTGTAAATTATGATATTTAATTACTCCAGTTCAAGAGGAACAAAATAATCTCACGGTGGATTTATAACCAATCCAGTTTGAAGGGCTACAGATCCCATAATGAGAATTACATGTTCCAGTCCCACGCCCCCACCACACAACCAAGTTCCCAACAAATTTGGACATCTCAAAACACTAACTTGTAAAATTTTGCAAAGCATATTTTTCTATCTTAATTCTTCAAGATTTTAGGCAAAAAGCCTGCACTAGTGCACTTTGATCTAATTGAACATATAAAACCACTTTGATAGGTTGCCTATTCAGGCTGGTATTATGTCCTTAGCCAACATCTGGTTGCATGATTCCATATTTCCATTCCTTAAACCTATAAAAGAAAGAGCTCCCCATTTTCTACAGGGTAAAACCTCACAACGAAGTTAAGAAAATCAAACCAATAGTAGTTGTATCGTGCTCAATATATCTTGTGTAGGTGAATATTCCAATAGTCCCAACAGCCAAAATTCTCTTTTGTCCAAAAACCATTTATGATACCCTGTTCGTAAATGATCCAGAAGAGTACTAAAAAGCGCATGGATGCTGTTCCTAAATGATAGAGAAGGGTACTAAAGTTGCACGAATGCTGTTCCTAAATGATCCAGAAGGGCACTAAAAGTGCATGAATGATGTTCCTAAATGATCCAGAATGGTACTAAATAGTGCACAGTTCCTAAATGATTGAGAAGTGCTTGAATGAAGTTAACATAAATCAGGGCCAATTGAAATGAAATCATTCCATCTTTGAAAAAACCTGTCCTAATATAATTGGAATGCCTAGTTACACAGGTAGCACATTAACTGTGTATTGAAACAAGCTACCTTGCTATGCAGTATGCGCTTTGTTATATTACACCATACACAACCATATGCATTCATGTAATTGCTACTGCACTATCGATACATGGAAATGATTATTTACTCTCAAGTCGCAACAGTATATATTAGCTCAACATATCATGCACAATCTCATTTGACTCTCAGTGATGGTGAACGATTGGTCGTGTAGAAAACCTGGTAACTAGTCAGTTTTTTCCCTCGAAAAGGCTGGTAACTATTCAATACTCTTTACTTGTTTTCTTGGCATCTAACAATTGAGAGGTATATCTCACAAATGAGAAACAATAGCCCTCAAACATCTCCATTCTGTGGAAGGTGAATGGAAGTTTCAAGAGGCAAGAAAGTGAAAAGGGTCCAGGAAACATTAAACAAGGGCATTCCAGAGCAGCCATTTTTAGTTTTTATTTTGATATATCAACTCCATCTATCAAATTTATCCCTGCTTTCCAGGTTGGTCAATATTAAGCCATTACTATTAGAAATCGCTAGCTGTGGTCTGTGGATACTTATTTAGATTTGCTGTAACACAGCAGCCGCACTCGTTACTCTAGCGTCAGAATCTGCACACACACCCCTGCGTATTTTACCCACATATCTAAATCTACTATCGAGATATGACCACACGAAAAACCAAGATTTGATTATTTGACGAAACCGGGTAGGCCAACGAATTCACAGGCACAAATCGCAGATCAAAACAGATTATAGACGCAGATCTCACAGCATCCACCGGACAGGGGAAACCCGATTACCTCTCTCGACGTAAGCCATGGTCGCGCCGGCCGGATCGCCCTAGCCCGCCCTCTGCGATTGGAAAAAACTATGATAAGATCAGATTTTCGATCGGGGCGAGAAGAATTAAGAAGGGGGAAACCGAATGGAGAAGGGGATTCGCGAACCTTCTTCCTTGCGCGTGGAGAGACTAGAGACCGGTGAGAGGGTCGCGGGCCTTGCGTCTTTTATTGGCCATTGACTCGTGGACCCGAAGTTTTCGTTGAGGTATGGGGCCCAGTGTGTCAGTGACACGGATTGTTGGCCTGCATGCCGGTGAGGAAAGAGCATCGGCAGGAAGAAGGTGCCACGTCAATTGTGCTTTTGTGAGCCGTTGGATTAAGGATGTGGGATCGAGATGAATTCAAAAGGTCAAATAATTTCCGCTGTGGCGCTCTCACCTTTGTATGCATTACTCCATTAGTCCATTATACATAGAGGGCAAGGTTAATAGTTGAAGGTAATGATCGATTCTAATTTTATTATCCACATCATATACTTATTAATTAAGAGATAATATGTACAATAAGATGTTTTTAATATACTTACCTCAATATGCTATACTAATTATTCTTTATTTGTTTTCACTTAATTCATTGGTCTCTTTGTCTCATCTTCCTATGTGTTCGTGTAGAGATTGTCCTTTGTATGAAGACCTCTTCCTCTCTCTCTCTTCCATCTCATTACATGATCCTAAGTGGTATCTTTGGGGGCAAAAGCTAGATTCATAGTAAGCATGTTTTACCCCTCACCTATTAACCCTTGATTAAGGAATACGGTAGAATTTATACCCCTCAGTATCAAAACCATATATAAATGTGACTTTGAAGATAATCTCCGTTTTTTAATATAGAATGTTGTTGATTTTTTTAAAGATATATTTGACCATTTTAAAACCTAAGGAGGTGGATTATTTTCCCTTGACGGAATGTGCCGTTGTTTTGTGTACGCTACCTAAAAAATCATATATATTTTTGAAAAAAATGAAAAGATAGACGGATATATGATTTTTACATACAAATTCAAATTTCACTTACATAAATAGAAACAAAAAATAATAATTTTGCTCACGAATAGTCAAATTTATTATTTTTATTTGTAATCAAATTTAAACTCGTATGTTCGTACAGTGATATATCCCATATTTATTTAAAAAAGTACTTTTAAATTGAATTTTAAAGTAACATAAAAAAACGAAGGGACAAATAGACTTTCCTATAACCTAACGCATGCTCAACCAAATAAATGTTTTAACTTAGACTGAGTTAGTTTTCTTGCAACGTCGACAAGGGAAAAGGGAAATGAAAAGAAACAACATTGCCTGTGTCTTGTGATTTTTCCTGCACGTTTAGAAGGGTGGCATCGATTGGACTTCTGGACACTTGGAGTTCTTCGTGATGCACCTTTGCGCTACATTAGCAATGTCCATGGCAGGGCCCTGACCGGGTTCGGTCATACATGCATCATGATAAGCTTGTTGACCTGTGCATCTTGCACAATCGTCCAAGCAATGCAAAACATGCAAATGCCCACCTCGAAAGCACAAGATTCCTTGGCTATTCCGAACCAACAGAACACCTACTCCCAAACAATCACGCTGACTCATGCAACCTCCATGCATCGAAGATATATTTTCGCTGCAAAAGCATTAAGAATTTAAGCTAAGATCACCGTCTCCACCAATTCCGTCTTTCCTCTGCATGCAAACTCCGTCTTCTCACGCTCCTGATCTCCATGGAAGAGAAGAAGCAGCAGCTGCGTCCACAGAGAGGGCGCGATGGCGTCCTGCAGTATCCGCACCTCTTCTTCGCGGCGCTGGCGCTGGCCCTGCTCCTCACCGACCCGTTCCACCTCGGCCCGCTCGCCGGGGTGGACTACCGGCCGGTGAGGCACGAGCTGGCGCCGTACCGCGAGGTGATGGCGCGGTGGCCGCGGGACAACGGCAGCCGGCTCAGGCACGGCAGGCTGGAGTTCGTCGGGGAGGTGTTCGGGCCGGAGTCCATCGAGTTCGACCGCCACGGCCGCGGCCCCCACGCCGGCCTCGCCGACGGCCGCGTCGTGCGGTGGATGGGGGAGGACGCCGGGTGGGAGACGTTCGCCGTCATGAGCCCTGACTGGTAACGAACACCTCGCCTGCATTTTGCTCTCGCCCTCCACGAAAACACCTCTCGTAGCAGTGTACAATTACGTGTTCTTTTATTGCAAAAAAAGGTCGGAGAAAGTCTGTGCCAATGGGGTGGAGTCGACGACGAAGAAGCAGCACGAGATGGAGCGACGGTGCGGCCGGCCTCTCGGGCTGAGGTTCCACGGCGAGACCGGCGAGCTCTACGTCGCCGACGCGTACTACGGGCTCATGGCCGTCGGTCCGAACGGCGGGGTGGCGACCTCTCTCGCGAGAGAAGCCGGCGGGAGCCCGGTCAACTTCGCGAACGACCTCGACATCCACCGCAACGGCTCCGTGTTCTTCACCGACACGAGCACGAGATACAACAGAAAGTGTGCAGCTGCAGTATCACTCTCTTCAGTTGCATCGATTCTCCATTTCCTTCTATCGTTCAAGATTTTCTGATTAGAATCAGTTGTGCAGGGATCATCTAAACGTTCTGCTAGAAGGTGAAGGCACAGGGAGGCTGCTCAGATATGACCCAGAAACCAAAGCTGCCCATGTCGTGCTGAACGGGCTGGTCTTCCCGAATGGCGTGCAGATTTCTGACGACCAGCAGTTCCTCCTCTTCTCCGAAACAACAAACTGCAGGTAAAGAAAGGCACAAACTTTCACAGGTTCTGAAAATATTAAAGGTTAAGCAAGATTCAGAATTGATTAACATTGCACGAATATGCTGTTCTAGGATAATGCGGTACTGGCTGGAAGGGCCAAGAGCCGGGCAGGTGGAGGTGTTCGCCGACCTGCCGGGGTTCCCGGACAACGTGCGGCTGAGCAGCCGCGGCGGCGGCGGCGGTGGCGGGAAGTTCTGGGTGGCGATCGACTGCTGCAGGACGGCGGCGCAGGAGGTGTTCGCCAAGCGGCCGTGGCTGCGGACGCTCTACTTCAAGCTGCCCCTGACGATGCGGACGCTGGGGAAGATGGTCAGCATGCGGATGCACACCCTCGTCGCGCTCCTCGACGGCGAAGGGGACGTCGTCGAGGTGCTCGAGGACCGGGGCGGCGAGGTGATGCGGCTGGTGAGCGAGGTGAGGGAGGTGGGGCGCAAGCTGTGGATCGGCACCGTGGCTCATAACCACATCGCCACGATCCCTTACCCGTTGGAAGAGCAGAGCAGCAGCAGCAGCAGCAACGTGCTTGGTGATTGATACTTTGGTAGGCTGGTTTTAGCAGCAACAAAGGTGTACTAGTTGATGTATTGTTTGTGTTTGCCGGGCCATCATAGAAAGTGCCTGGTGATCTCTGGGACTTGATGGCAAATGTTGGGCAAATTGTGATCGAATAAGATTGGTACTAGAGTTATCGTGTAATAAGGACATGCATGGACTATCATGTATTTCATGTTATGACGCTCCTAAGAGCCACAGACCACAGCGATGGTATTAGGCCCCTTCTCAGAATGGTTCTGCTCATTTTCGGCTTCGATCGTGGTACGCGTTCGTGTATTCGTGTGATCGGAAAAAAAAAATCTTTGCCATTTACAAGTGATCGATTTTCAGTGGATGTAATTTCTACGAAATACCATCTTACAAACGTTTTGTTCATTTTCACCATAATCATTAGCCTTTCATGAACAGTACTCACATTTGTAAGGCTGAAGGTGTTGTCCTGTAAAGAAAAAAAAAATGTACCAGTCAGTAGGGTGGCTAACGAGCCAACTCGGCTCGGCTTGTAAAAACTCGTTAAATTAACGAGCTAGCTTGGCTCAACTCATTAACATAACAAGTAAAAAACTGAACTTGACTCGACTCGTTAAAAAGTCTGAGTTGGCTCATTAAACTCACTAAACTCATTGCACCAAAATACATGATTTAAAATTCATATACAGTATAATTTGTTGGCCTATGACCAAAAATTACGATTGACATGGTATGCATCATGACTCATAAGATTGTGCTACAATGGATAATTATGAATTTACGACCTTTACACCTGTAAATATATAGACAATTAATTTCTATTTTAATGCATCACGAGCTCAACGAGCTATCCGAGTAAGTCACGAGCTAGCTCGAGTTGACTCATTAAGCAAATGAGTAAAAGTTTAAACTCAACTTGACTCATTAACTACCTGAGTCGAGCCGAGTTTTACACGAGTTGAGTTAGCTCATGAGTTTCGAGTTTTTGTTCCACCCCGTCAGATTGAAGTGAGTAAATTCCTAGAATGAACGTTATTTTATTGGGAAAAAAGATACTTTACTCAATTGTAGGAAGAAATCGGTTTGAATAGTTTATGCTATCCAGCCACTTTTAAAAAAACGGATAGCGTCGATAGGATAATTTTTAGATAGTTTTGGGGATAAAAAAAAGAATACAGTAAGGCTACTATTCAAATGAAAATGAAAACAATCAGAAACTTAGGATGATAATTTCCTGAAACAAAAACCTAGCCCATATCATCTCTAACTTTAGGCCTATATTTTTAGCCCTTTTTTTTTTTTGGGAAACATGGTAACTTGGTAAGTATAGCTTGTATAGTACTCCTATGTTAATCTTTACTAGTCGGCTGGTAAGGTAGTATAAAAGAAGGATAAAGCAATGTTTGGGCTGAATCCGCAACGGAGTGGGCTTGGGCCCAAAAATAGCCGCTACTGGTAAAAACCAACCGACCTGAGCCGCACCGTGTACAAATCGAGGGAGGAGAGGGCACACACCGCATACGAGCAGGACAGCACAGGTCGAGACTCGAGAGGCGGCGAGACCGAGCGGGGACGCCATGGATCGCGAGTGGGGCTCCAAGCCCGGCAGCGGCGGCGCCGCCTCCGCCCAGAATGAGGCCATCGACCGGCGGGAGCGCCTCCGCCGCCTCGCCCTCGAGACCATCGACCTCGCCAAGGACCCCTACTTCATGCGCAACCACCTCGGCAGGTACTGCCTCCCACCCGCTAAAACCCTAGCTTTCTTCTTCGTCGATTCGGTTTGCTCCGTCCGCGCTAATCCCGCCCGATTTCGTGTCCAGCTACGAGTGCAAGCTGTGCCTGACGCTGCACAACAACGAGGGGAACTACCTGGCTCACACGCAGGGGAAGCGGCACCAGACCAACCTCGCCAAGCGTGCCGCCCGCGAGGCCAAGGACGCGCCCGCGCAGCCCCAGCCCAACAAGAGAAAGTTCGCGCCCCGCAAGTCCGGTGAGCAAAACATCTCTTTGAACTGTTGTGAATTCTGACTTTGTTGGAGCGGTTTGCTCTCAATTGAAAAAATATCCAAAATTATGTATGTAGTTGGTAGTTAGTGTCTAGCGGCAAATTTGTGTGGGTGAATTCTGCTAAATATAATGAAAATTGTTCATAAATGATTGAATGATAGAATCTTTTCTTCAAATCAATCTACCGAGAGAAGGTCTTGCTAATTACGAAATTCAGACAAGAGGAGATGACAGTATGATACACCTTGAAAAAACCTTGAAAAATGAAAACTCACCGTGGACATTCGGTTATGCTAATCAATTGGAGCCTAAGCATAAATGTTTGGATTAGCTCTGAAAACTTCATGGAGTATAGCAATTTCTAGTCCAGAATGGTGTTTTACTGTACTTAAAATTTATAGGAGCTCATAATTTGGCTTACAACTGAGTATGGCTCAAATCTCAAAGATGACCAGTTTCTTGTCTGAACCCTTTCATGTTGTCTGTATCTTTGGGGTACAGTTATGCTATCTTTAAGTCCAGCTATCTGGACATGGTCGAATCTCTTGGAAGAATCTAACACAAAATATTTTAATTATCTTTCCTTCCTTTTCAGTTAAGATTGGAAGACCTGGGTATCAGGTGACTAAGCAGTATGATCCTGACATGAAGCAACACTCATTTCTTTTTGAGGTCAGTGTTCATTGCGTTTACATTTGTTTGGCACCTGAATTCAATTCATACATGTTTTTACATGTTAATATTGTGAAGTCCAGAACAAATTAGTTCACTTTCCAATACTCCATATATATAGAGATAATTTTGTTTATTTTTCTTTTCATGTCATGTAATGTAGGGCATCAAAGTTACATACTTATGGAAATGATCTTTTTGTGACTCCAGTTAAGTTAGCTCCCTTTTTTCATATTTAAGTTCATTGCACAGTTTCTATAGTTTCCCTTACATCCACATTTGCAAACTAGTTTTATAATATTGTTACCTAGAGCTTCATCTTTTGATGAGGGGACTTTTGAGGACTATCACATTCAAAATGGTGATAGATAATTGAATAACAGAAGAATAGTTCACCGACAAATTTTGAGGATATTTTGTTTTTAAAATTTATGCTTATAACATTAGAACGTGTATATAATTTTGTACGCTGGGGTGATAACTTTTGATATTTCTCTTTTAGATTGGTTATCCTGAAATCGAAGAAAACAGCAAGCCAAGGCACCGTTTCATGGCATCATATGAACAGGTAAAGCAATCAATCTACCTGATTGTTCGGTTTTTACTTTGTGGTATGTTGCTTTGTTTGTTACTCCCATGTATCAACAGTAACCTAACAGACTGATTTTTTGTACAGAAAGTTGAATCTTGGGATAAAAAGTATCAATATCTACTTTTTGCAGCAGAGCCCTATGAAATTATTGGCTTTAAGGTGTGTGTTTTGAATGTTTTGCTGCTAGGATTTCAGATCAACTGGTCATTGTATGTTGCTAACAATGTTTGCTGTTGCAGATACCAAGCGCAGAGATCGACAAGTCAGCAGATAAATTCTTCAACTATTGGGATCCAGACAAGAAACAGTACATTGTGAGTAAAATATAGTTTTTCATTGTTTATAATTTAGCCTTCCTTCATAGCAATCTTGGTTCTCAACCTATCTTCATGTTGTTTCCAACAGCTCCAACTATACTTCAAAGCAAGACAACCAGAAGCTAATAAGCCACCTGCGGCTCCTGGGACATTGCCAAATGGATCTGGAGGAGGTCCACCACGCCCACCCCCACCGCAGGTTCCGCCACCCCCGCCACAGGCTCCGCCGCCTCCTCCACCAAATGCACCTATGGGTATGCCCCCAAGGATCCCACCCCCACCTGTTGGTGGTACTCAACCTCCACCACCACCGCCCCCACTTGCGAATGGACCTCCACGATCAATCCCACCCCCACCTATGACCGGTGGTGCAATGGCTAACTTCACTCCTGGAGCACCTCCTCCACGTCCTCCAATGCAAGGATTTCCTGGGCCGCAGCAGTAGATGACCCAAGCGACAACAACTGAGGTCGGGCTAAAAATGTTGCAATGCTTGCCTGGTTTGCTGTAGAATGCCTTTTGACCCAAATTTGTATGTTGTCAAATACATTATATATTTACATGTACTCTTAAGACTATAGTATTGTCGATTTTAAGAAATTTTCCACCTTGATACTTTTGATACTTTTATTCAAAGCACTTAGTGTCTATTGCGCTTGCGCACATTGTTCTTGGATTGTGTTGTCTGACGTTGACGGTGTGCCCGTGAGCACCGAGCTGGGTGCTATACAATTGCGCGAAGCATACATACAACATCAATAATTCAGTATGTAGCGACCAGGATCTCCTTGATGGGCTGCTTTCATGCGAAATTGCTCTTGCTTTGGTCAGTTGATTTCGGTTAGGACCATATAGTAGCAACCTATGTTTAACATTCTTTTCATTTATTCATGCTATCACGCAGGCTGGATAAACAGTCGTATGGAAACTGCCAGAGGAAATGCCTACAGAGGCAAGAATGACCAATTGAAACATCAGATATTCAGATCAGTTTGGCAATGTGCCAAATACATCCCTCAAGTTTATTGCCTTCCTTGCACTTGCCTGTCATTCAAGAGGTAGCAACAAAAACCCCTTGAATGTGAATTTCCTACTGCTAAATCTTAAAATTGTGTTCCAAATTCGCTCAACAGGTCATCTCCTACGTTCCCGCTCTCATGAAAATCAGAGCAACTGCCTGCCATCATCTACTCCGATTAAGGGTAGTAGCTCAGCACAACATTTACGCGATGTGGTCAACTCCGCTTTTCATGATCCACCTGGCGCAAATCGGTGGCAGCAGGAGGACTAGGAATGAATCCACCAGATGTTGGCCTGGAGATTGAATTCACAAACGCTTATGATTCATAAATAACTGGTAGGCATCACAATATAAAAATCGAACTGTCCATGATGTACTTACAGTCCAACAAAGACTTTAAATGCATCATATGTTGCCCATTGAGCTCCAGTAAGAGTACCAACCATAATAATACGGAGTGGAAGGCCACGAGTGAGAAGGCCCCACACTCCTAGAGTTCTTACAGCCTGAAAGTGCAATGCATTGGTCAGAAATAGTTAAACAAAATCAGTAGAACATTACTTGACAGTAGGTGTAAGAACTTTTTTTTTATATGAAAGTCACTGAGAGGGCTAGCAGCTTACATCAGCCATAGTGGCCCCCTTTGCATTGTTGAGGAAAGACACCAGGTTGTCTGCAGGATGAGAGATAGCTGCACAGAAGACTCCTGCAATATATCCCCCTGCAAAGCTCACTGCTAGCTGGAGTGGCTTACTGCATTCATCTTTTGGCTTTGGAACTGCATGCTTATATACTAATTCAACAATTGTCTCAAAGCAAGCAAATTTCACCATAGTATCTGGAAATTGAAAGAAGTAGTTTAGACACAAGTGAGAATAACAACCTAAAAGGAAACGGCATAAGAATTGCTGGCATCTGTACGGGACTTAGTAACATCTTACATTTTAAAAGATGTGGTCCTATCTGCAATTTACACTACATTTTATTAATTCTAGTTTACCTTAATCTTGTTTTAGGTAAATCCTTGTTTGTTTCATGTACCAGATCCTGGATAAAACCAAGTTTCCTCAAAACTGGAAAAATCGTATTTTCTCAGGAACGACTCCACAATGTTTTTGGTGCCCAGCCAAACAAGATTTTTACATATATCTAGATTCTGGAATAACGGAATAACAACATAAGTTCAGTTTCTTTGGGGAAAACTCGAATTGAAAGTCGTTTCCCCCCTAAAAACCTGCTTTTATTTTCCTCATCAAAACAACCACTAAAAGTTAGTAAGTGCATTGCCTTGATTTTTTTTTTTTTAAAAAAAATGGTATGGCAGATATCTAAATATCTATGTTTTTGAAACTTTGGGTGGTATTGAAGTGCATCGGTAACTTTGAGTGGTATATTTCTAAAGTGGGCATATTTCGATATCAACAAACCAATTCCCCATAAACGTGTTGGAAGATTATCTCCTCTCCCACCTTTTATCATCCCGGCAAATTGATGTTAAATTTTCCATCCATTTTTTTCCAAGAATAGCAAACTAAGAAGCTGAGCAAAACAAATGAGGTATCTAGTATACATAGCTTAAAGCTACAGCAACCATTTGATTGTTTTCAGTTTTGACAACTACAGGTGATCTTGACTTCTACTTAGGGTGCAATGAATTAAATTCATAGTGTAAATTTCGAGGGATGCCCTGAAGTTGTTACCGTGATAATAGTTACAATTGACAATTTTTCCATAGAGTAGCCACATAAGTAAGAAAATATAATATAGTTTGTTCGAGAAAGTGCAACAGACTATGTCTTGCAGCATTATTAGGAGAGCAGACTACTAAAATACTAACTCTCAAAAAAGAGTTATAAAATAGTGCCAGCTAAAGTTATTCTTCTGTCAGAAAATAGCAACGATGAGTGGCACTCATTCAGTAGAATGGGCAATTTGGTATGTTAGAATAGTATCAATCTGTCAACGATGGCTCTTTGTGAGCATGCAACTTCAAGACTTCTCTTCATGGTCAACACTCGTGGCACATAATGTTATTGCACACAAAATCTAATATCCTTTCAGTAGGAACATGAGCAAAAACAGTAACTCACCAGAGGATTTTGCTATAGCCTTTGCTGTTAAATGTTAGTTGCTACTATGGACCTTTTATTTGCCCCATTGCTATGGACCTATGGTTTACATTATGCAGTTAAAAAGCTATGATGTGGAAGGAAGCAGGATATTTTGAGATAGAAACCACATGAGCCTTTTTTTTCAGTTTGTAACAGTGTTTAGCTTGCTCGGGACGAGGTCTTACCTCTACCTACTCGACAGCTTCCTGTCGATTGTAAGCCTAATCTATCTGTAAACTTTTTTTCTTTCCCCAATTCCTTAATGAAATTTGGTCGCCGTTCCTTCGGCCGACCCGGCAAAGTTAAAAACCTGACATGCAAATATAATAGTGAAAGATAACTGCTAACAAGACATTTGACTTACAAGGAACTTGGCGACCCCAGAGAGGAAGTAGTCCTTTATAAAGCCTGAAATTCGCACATTGTATTATAGGATGTCCCCAAATAAACTTTGAACAGAAGTCACAATGTATACAGGAAATGCAGTATCTATACCCAAAGGCACCTTCAGATTGGACAATCTTCGGAAACCCATCCGTCAGGCACCGAGCAAATCCTGGCTGAGTTTGGACTCGAACCTTCACAGCCTCCATGGGACAGAGAGCTACATCTGCAATCATCTCAGCCGATGCCGACGCGGCAAGGTAGATGAAGGTCTTCCACTTCTCAGCATGCTCGGGGCCAGCAATGTCCGAGTAGCACTTCTTAAAGAACTCGTAGAACCCAAACTTGCAAGCCCCCTGGCTGCTGTACCCAACCAGCGTGGCCATCCAGCCCTTGAAGAATCCACCAAGACCTTGCTCTTGGAGCAGGACACCAAATCCAGATGAAATGTCCCTGTACTTACCAGGGTCAACCTGCAAGAATACATTGTACACACGAATTCCATTAACCATTTAGGGAGCTAGTGATTTGTATGAGTTCCATTAGTCATTGGGGAAGCTAGAGATTTGAGCTACAGTAACACGGCGAAAGACCTGCATGTTGCACTTGACGAGGTCGAGGGGAGTGACGGCGAGGTGGGTGAGGCCGGTGCTGAGGAGCCCGCCGAGGGCGCAGGTGGCGTAGAACAGCGGCGTGTGCAGCTGCATCGCCGCCGAATCCGCCTTCCTACCCTCCTCCAACCCCACGCCCGCCGCTCTGGCTCCCTCCCTTCCCCGTTTGCGGAGCGCCGCCCCCACCTCCTCCCGAGCCGCTCGGCGTTGGCGGCGAGCTCGGCCAGGAGGGCGTCGAGGGGCAGCGGCTCCGGTGAGCAGCCGACCTTGTCGGGGCTCGCCATGCGGGACAGGCGCGGCTGCTGCTGGGAGGAGCGCGACGGGAGAGCAGCGCGGGCGGAGACGCGCATGGTCTGGGGGGTGTGCAAGAGGGGAGAGGGGCCGCCGCGTCTCGCCGAACGCGCGCGCGCGCCGGCGTCCGCCTCGCGAAGCCGAAGCGGCGTGAGGACCGTAGCAGCCGAGTGCGGCGTGCGTGACGAGGGGGGCGCGCCGCTCGCTCGCTGACGCTGAGCCGCTGTGCTCCGCGCGGCGGCGGCTTGGCTGTTTTTTTTTCCTTTTTCCGTTTTCTGTGGGCTGAGGTCTGACGAGGCGAGGTGCGGAATTGCGGATGTGGTGGGCGCGGGCGCGGGACAGGAAGCCCACGGCCTCCTCTGGGCGTTGCGCACGAGCTGTGCAGTGCCTGTGGTGAGCTCGTTGGCACATTCGAGGCTGGGATTTTCCGCCGAGAGGAAAAAGGTGCGGTGGAAACTAGAGACAAGTTGGGAAGCGAGATGTGCGAGGATTATCTCTGGTTATCTCCGTGGTTTTGACATGTTTGTTTTGCAACGCGCCAACGCCTCTGCGTGCCCGGCACTCCTCGAACGATTTGGGTTGCAGGATGCATCAGAAGTCCAGAACCAACGGGATGCAACCGGTGCGAATCACGTGATGTGGCCCTGTTGGGGAAATTTAACTATGGGCTGTCTATTGGAGTACATCTTTAACAGAAAGCACCGTATCTTGAAGATGCCACGTATCTCTTCATTAAGGAGAAGGTTTGGGAAAAATGGGCATTTCACTACCCTTTAGTGACAAAAGATTAGGAACAATAGCAAGACTGTCATTTAAAGAGTGACAAATAGTTAAACTACATTGCTAACTTTCTGTTGACAGAAAACCCATCCTCAAATCTTGAAGATTTTGTGCCAACGGATGTTCTTCACGATTAGTGCTCCAGGTGCGTCTCGTCCAACTCTGGTGACTTACTCTTGTTATCTGGTTCCGACAATACCCCCAAACTCCAACGGAGGACCTACAAATTAGGGTCACGAGTTGGGGGTGAGGGATGGAGGAAAGGGGGGAGGTCACCGCCTCGCAGGGCTTAGAGGGATGACCATGGGAGATGGTGCCCAACACTGGGTAGAGGAATGGGTGGGCGGCTAGGGCATCGGTGCTGCCGAAGCGTGTGATCAGTAGGCGGCGGTGGGTCAGTGTTGGTGGCAGGGGTAAAGCAGAGCGACGAGTTAGGAGTTGGTGACCGGTGGTAGCGGATTTGACAGTGAGGAGCTACTGGACACAAGAAAAAGGACTGGGTGAGGGACCTCGTCGCCGATCTCTTGAGGAGGACAACAGGGTGTGCCTGGGCATCGAACAAGTGTCAGTTCGAGCATGCGGTGCATGCGGTGCTGAGGGAACAAGTGTCAGTTCCCAGGCAGCCGACGTGGACCAGGAAGATGCCACGTATCTCTTCATTCAACCTGTTATCCATACCGAAGATTGATGTAGCTCTTCATTCAACCTGTTATCCATACCGAAGATTGATGTAGAGTGGCACGTGGCCCATCCCAGGATAAGAAGCACGCACCACTCAGGGCACCTCAAGGACAATCCTTAGACGGAGGTTGAACGACGAGTTTAAGCTGGCACCGAGTCCCATTTATGCTTTATGGGATGGTTATCTACCCTGGAGCAGAAAGCACGAAGATAGGGCGGCAACTGTAGCAACTACCACTCGTCACTTCAACTGTGTTGGTCCTGACCCAGGCTTGAAAAATTGGAGGACATAGTTGACTACAGTGTCCTCGCTAGGACCCACTCCATTTACTGCCTCTCACCAGGTAATGAAAGGGGGCTCCGCACCCACCGGGGCACAACAAACCCTATTCACCACGTGCTTGGTGGATTGAACCGGGGCACAACAAGCTGTCGTCGTGCCTCGCACGAAGCAGGCCCCACTCTAGATGGACCCGAGGCCCTAGTGGATTATTTTGCATGCTTGTATTTAGTTTCCAACTTCATTAGTTGTGAACACAAGTATAGCAAACACGGGGAGAGAGAAATCGGGGCTAAAATATTGCGTAGGGTTTATGGGCTTTGTTTTTCTTGTTAAACCGTACAAATCGGCGATGTTTGTATGTTTCACCAGAGTAATTGAGTAGAACACGTAGGTTTCTCAGTAGATGGATGAAACAATGCGTTTATCATCGCCACTCTTTTAACTTGGTGGATATATTACCTGCAGGTTAGTAAATGATCTGAGCTTCAACAGAAGTATCAAAACAATTTGGAAATCTATTGTAGTTCTTGTTTTCCACAATGTCAGTTGTCTCTTTAAGGATCAAATTAATAATCCTAGATAAGTTGATCCATGAGAGGGACATCTCATGAAGGCAGCTGGCCAAGAATTCATGCACCTTTTACTAACTGAGCTGGTCACAGTTCCTTCTCAATGTTTCTGTGTGCTACTTCCTCCCTCCCAATACTGGCAACTTACATTGACAGCCCCATATTTTCGCTTATTTTTATGTTGATCAGCTAAAATTTAAATTTTCAACCTTAAATTTGGATTTGATTTTAAAGTTTTCTCATCGAATTTTATTTTCCAGCCTTTTTATTTCAGATCGCTAAAAACACGTATATAAAAGTTTTATTTATAAATTATTTTTTGTTTGTAAATAAGCCGTTTGGTTTATTCCTAGAATAAGCCAAACAATGGAGCTTTAAGTATGTTCAAGAGCTTTAAGTATGTTTAAATTCGTAGTTATAGAATGGGTCTTAATTATCACATCCTAGATTGCTATAGGAGGGATAACCATTCTGTCAACATCGGACTGTTCGTGCGGTTTAGCCAGGTTTTGGCATCACTAAGCATTAATTTATTAGTTTTTACGTTGTTTTTGTTCCTTCCATGATACCCTCTCGTTCTTGTCTGTAATGTTGGACAGAACCAATGGCTTGTCTCACATGGTTTTTGGTTGCATCTGTGCAGTGGTGAGTTGTAGGTTACAATTGAACCAAGAAGATTCTCCCAACCAAACTTGAGTAGTGAAGCTTTGTAAGTGAGCACTAATTTGTTCCTAGTCACGTCTCACCTGATGGATGGAATATTAAGGATAACACATTAACTTGATGGGCCAACTAAATAAACATAAGTTAGCCTTTTCAAAAAAAAAAAAAGAGGGAAATAAGTGGATCATTGAAAATCTCTAAAAATATATGGTTCTATTATTACGCTTTTTTCTCTTTCCTATCAAAATTTGCCAACAGCCTATCCCATTTTCAAACATAGCTGTGGACTGTTTTCATATATGTACCTATTGTATGAAGTATGAGCTTATAATTTCCTTATGTTTAGCATGTAGTAATAGGATATACTAGCAGTGTGTGTTTACGTGCATCTCTCATGTAATCGAAAGAAGAGAGAAGGTTGCTATATATAAATGCTGATGGATTTTTTTAACCATTTCAAAATATTATTCTACTAACCATCTTCTTTTTTTTTGGGGGGAGGGGGGGTTCCCTTTTTTAAAAAGGTCAAGCTTTGCTATTTAGACCTGGTATGTTCAAGGAATCAAGGTTGAATTTCCTCCATTATTATTAGGTGTTAATTCCATCCAATCATAAATATTTGAGTTTTGGGCAATATTTGATCAAATTTTAAAGTTTTGACAATTTGTGCAAAATCTTTCACCTGCGCACTTCATTTTTTTTTACTCTTAATTAACACTGAGCCCTTCACCTTTCCGGAGGAAACAGTGACTCTCTCTTGTGTTTGCATTCGGCTAACTTCAATTTGACAACTTGACCTCCAACTTGCTGGGGCCATGGAACACTTTCTTACTATGGCATACTAATCACTAAATACTACTCAGTCGTAAGCAATTATTGATGTGTCTCTGCACTAATTTTTTTTTGCTTCCCAAGCAACTTGCCCAAGACAATTGGAGCATGCAAATCTACCTAGAGCATACCGCCCTCCATGTTGGCATATCATATGGTTTTTCACTTCCCATCACCCATACTTAATTTGGAATGATCTATTACAATAATACGCCAAAACACCAAGTAACTAACTTAAATACTTGAATTCCATGGATCATGGGAAAGAGCCAGTACTGGCCGGCAGTCTAGCTAGTAATTAGCCACTGGCACCTCTCCACGAAGCCAAATCTGAAAAACGAGATGAAAAAAAAAAAAATTCTCTGCCATGAACTCGAACTCCCCCCTACTGACATGTGGCTAGTTCCATGCATGGCCAGAGCCGCATGAGAGGCCAGTGGTTAAACGGCAAAGTGCTCCGGCCGTCGCCGTCCGTACTCACGACGACGACCGAGTACACCTAGGCCATCGACCGAGACATCTAAGTTGAAAAAAAAAAAGATAACGATTTTTAGTCCCTTACATATATACTAGGACAAGGCGGCAGGATATAGCTTAGCTTGAGTGCAGCAAGAACTGAGGAGATAATTGAAAATTTTACGTTTCCTGCAGAGCTCACGGTATCACTTGCAATCCTCGTATGGCGATTGGCTCGCCGGCCGGCGACAGCGACCGGCCGCCGGCGAGACGTACTGGTCGGGAGCGAGTCCCCCTTCGACGGAAGCTAGCAATTATTGCGAGCGAGTGAGCGATCGGGTCGCCGAAAAGCGTGACGCTGTCCTGTTGCGGTTGCTTCGGTCGCGGATGCAACTGTGAATTGTTAACCTGCAGCTGGTTGGCAATCAGTAAAGAAATGCCCGGTGTTCTTGGCCGCTTCTACTCGTCTGACTAAGCCCTGAAACAAATCTATTTAATTTGATGATGTTAACTGGTTTTATGATAGTCTTCCTGTGGCTGCCGCTTATTGACGTCGTCTTGTGGGGTGTAGGACTAAATTAGAATTTCCCAGTGAACCGATCAGCAAACCATTGGAGATTTATTTTTTTTTTCGTGAAGAAAATGCATCGGCTGGTGCTATCTGAAGTTCTGAACTGGCTGACTATGGTCAGTGTTGCTAAAGGCTAGGTGTAGAAATGTGCCGAGAGAGATGGCCAACAGTAACTGTACTCTCTAACATTTAAATAGCACATAATCTCAACTTAAATGTAGCTTACTTATAGGCAACTTGTGTTAGCACCCATCAGGTTGCTTAGCTTTGTTGCCAAGGCCGGCGCTGAAAGTCAAAACTTTTCAATATTAGAGCGTGGAGTTACCATAGTCTCATATTTCTATGAACCATTTGGGAAAAAGAAAGTGAAATAGGATTGGCTTTTGATGGTGTCCAAATGGCATCCACAGAGATGAGCTGATTGGCTGGTGCAATGAGCTTCTAGCTCTGATGATTTAAGATACATGGAAATTTCCAAAAGAGAAGTACCCAGGAAAATCCAAAGGAACCTACTGTATTGTATAATTATAAAGATCGCCTATTGAATGAAGGAATTTAGAGGACTTTCGGAGAAATTGAACTAATTCATGTACAATCCTGTATTTTAAAGGAACCTAAGAAATGGCAAAAAAGACTCGTCATATTTATTATAAAAACGTAGAATTTATCATGTTAATAAGAGAAAAAAAGAAAATAAACTCACCATTTGATTGTGGTGGATATATAGATTATAATGGTGTAATTAGACCGATATAGTTATATACAAAATGTAATTGTATTTATGAACCGAATACATTCATAGTTCAATTCTACATTATAAACTAGCTCTGCACAAAATTGTGTCAAAACAACCGCTGGTTATAGCAGTATCTCCTTGTCATCAGGAATTTCTATAGTTAAACAAGTCATTTTATATATGGTCGATGTAATAAACTCCAGATTGCTGTTGCTACATTGTTGAGATCACTATTAACTATTCAATCATTTATGTTTTCTTAAACAAAAAACCGGATAGAGTCCCCAAACTACTTGATTTGAAGAACAAGACATGTTACAGTTCATAAGTCATAACCCTGCCACTTGCCCAGTTGGCTCGAGACCCAGTTCCACTTCCAGCTCGGTCGGCCAACCTGACGGCACTACAATAACAAGAAAAGTTTTCAGATAGCTCCCAGTTCACGAACATGCATGATCGCCCACGCTGCTGAAGACTGAACCCTTCTTCTGTCTCTTCTGAACAATGCATCCCAAAACCCCGGTATATTCCTAGTATAAACTTTAGGCATATGCTTAGGCATAACCTCCTTATTACATCACCCTTTGTTGCTTCCCGTAATGCAATATATACGCACTAACAACCCAGCTAATTCTCTTGTACGACTGCAATAAAGTGGGTTTTTGTCGTGGCCTGGATGTTTAAGTTAATCAAAGAATCAAATGGTGATAACGTTAACATGCTGGACGGTGCCATCATCACAAGGTTAGTTATTCGCATGAAGTACACATCCAGCCGCAGATAAAATGTTTTCTTTTCAAGTTCTAGTGATGTTGCGTGATGGCCGATGGTTCAGTAAGCAAGCTGCATGATTGGTTGTGGTTTGGGGAAGCGACCTAGCAAAACAATGGGCTCTGTCTGATTTACTCACATCTTTCTTAGATTCGCTAAGTCTTAGAGCATGCTCAATATATATTACCCAAGTACTTCCTCCGTTCTAAAAAAACCAACATTGGCATAGATGAAACATAGGACAACGAATCTGGACATGTTTTCCTAGAAAGTGTCCCATCCATACTAAGATTGGCTTTTTTTTGGGACAGAGAGAGTAGATAGTAAGGTGGGTCCCATGATCAGGAGACAGTAAGATGTAACACTTCTTACAAAGCTTATATGGAGTATAGAGGTAAACAAGGTGGGGTCCACATAAAAAATATTCATCCATCCCAACCCTCCTTTACCTTGGCCCAGTAAGAATCTTCATATTTTATTTGGTTATTGCCGGCAATAGCACAAACACCGAGTAGTAACTACTACCTTTTTCCACAATGATTACTGTTGGATAGTAAGCTTGCATTAAATGCTTATTATCTGGTTTTTGGCCATATTGTAGTTGCTCTAAAGCGTAGCTATTTCTGTCTCGAAAAAAATTACAGGGTTTTCAACGGAGATTAAGAAGAAAGATAAAATTGCTAGATTATCCTTCATTGACTGCTCTGATTGGTAATTAAGTGGGGTTTTGGGGATGACATTCATAACTTCGGAGAAATTGAACTAATTCATGTACAATCCTGTATTTTAAAGGAACCTAAGAAATGGCAAAAAAGACTCGTCATATTTATTATAAAAACGTAGAATTTATCATGTTAATAAGAGAAAAAAAGAAAATAAACTCACCATTTGATTGTGGTGGATATATAGATTATAATGGTGTAATTAGACCGATATAGTTATATACAAAATGTAATTGTATTTATGAACCGAATACATTCATAGTTCAATTCTACATTATAAACTAGCTCTGCACAAAATTGTGTCAAAACAACCGCTGGTTATAGCAGTATCTCCTTGTCATCAGGAATTTCTATAGTTAAACAAGTCATTTTATATATGGTCGATGTAATAAACTCCAGATTGCTGTTGCTACATTGTTGAGATCACTATTAACTATTCAATCATTTATGTTTTCTTAAACAAAAAACCGGATAGAGTCCCCAAACTACTTGATTTGAAGAACAAGACATGTTACAGTTCATAAGTCATAACCCTGCCACTTGCCCAGTTGGCTCGAGACCCAGTTCCACTTCCAGCTCGGTCGGCCAACCTGACGGCACTACAATAACAAGAAAAGTTTTCAGATAGCTCCCAGTTCACGAACATGCATGATCGCCCACGCTGCTGAAGACTGAACCCTTCTTCTGTCTCTTCTGAACAATGCATCCCAAAACCCCGGTATATTCCTAGTATAAACTTTAGGCATATGCTTAGGCATAACCTCCTTATTACATCACCCTTTGTTGCTTCCCGTAATGCAATATATACGCACTAACAACCCAGCTAATTCTCTTGTACGACTGCAATAAAGTGGGTTTTTGTCGTGGCCTGGATGTTTAAGTTAATCAAAGAATCAAATGGTGATAACGTTAACATGCTGGACGGTGCCATCATCACAAGGTTAGTTATTCGCATGAAGTACACATCCAGCCGCAGATAAAATGTTTTCTTTTCAAGTTCTAGTGATGTTGCGTGATGGCCGATGGTTCAGTAAGCAAGCTGCATGATTGGTTGTGGTTTGGGGAAGCGACCTAGCAAAACAATGGGCTATGTCTGATTTACTCAACATATTTCTTAGATTCGCTAAGTCTTACGGTATGCTCAATGTATATTACCCAAGTACTTCCTCCGTCCTAAAAAAACCAACCTTAGCATAGATGAAACATAGAACAACGAATCTGGACATGTTGTCCTAGAAAGTGTCCCATCCATGCTAAGATTGGCTTTTTTTTTGGGACAGAAAGAGTAGATAGTAAGGTGGGTCCCATGATCAGGAGGCAGTAAGATGTAACACTTCTTTACAAAGCTTATATGGAGTATAGTGGTAAACAAGGTGGGGTCCACTTAAAAAATATTCATCCATCCCAACCCTCCTTTAGAGCAAGTATAATAGTAGGCTATAAGCCGGCTAAATGCCGAGGTGTAGGAGAGAAGAGAGGAGAGAGAGGAGAAGCGGGCTGTAAACTTACAGCCGGCCTGGACACAAGAACCAATAAACTATATGAGAGAGACAAGTGGGTCCTATATTAATTGTAAAGAGCTAACTATTATATGGGTAGGCTGAGAGAAAACTACAAAGAACCTTATAGCTAACATGTCGGCTATATTATTAGCCTTGCTCTTACATTGGTCCAGTAAGAATCTTCATATTTTATTTGGTTGTTGCCGGCAATAGCGCAAACACCAGGTAGTAACTACTACCTCTTCCCACAATGATTACTAGTTTAATACTGGGTAGTAAGCTTGCATTAAATGCTTGTTATCTGGTTTTTTTCCACATTGTAGTTGCTTTAAAGCATAGCTATTTCTGCCTCGAAAAAAATTACAGGGTTTTCAACGGAGATTAAGAAGAAATATAAAATTGCTAGATTATCCTTCATTGACTGTTCTGATTGGTAATTAAGTGGGGTTTTGGGGATGAGGGTATTTTGGACATTCATAACTAAATCCCCCCCTCCCCCCAAACCACCTTTTTGAATTGTACAACTAAATACCCCTTGGTACTTTAGAAATAGATGTTTTTTATATATAAATTTAAGATGTTACTGGAACTAGCTATATTTTAGAACGAGGGAGTATCTCTCAAGTCTCGACCTATGGGGTTTAGCATGTGTAGCTTCCTCGGTTCTAATCTATTGTCCAGTATTGCTTGCATCTTCCTTAGATTCCAATTTGCAGAGCTGATTCAAACAATGTTAGAGCCTAGAAGCATGATCAGAAACGGCACCAACTGTTCTCTACACGTGTCTCATACCTAAAAATTGAATGCAGGATTCAGACATTGGCATGCCTTCCACTACTGATTAGTGATTACTGGACACAAAGGCAGCTAAGATGGCCAGTTTTGATAAGACCATAAACAGTACCCTTGAGCTGGTTCTACTCATCTTAAACTTCTTCCTGGTCAAAGTACAGAGCCTATGAACACTACACATTTCACAAATCTGAACGGTTTTCCGAACGGAATCTCAACGTTGATATCATGCAATGTAGTACAAGGCCTCATTAGTTTAGACATTAGGTTTGGTCTGGGGCCCTAATCACCAATCATGGACCTGTTTTTAATCCCTCCATCATCAATAGTTGGAAGCAATGTATATTGTATTGTATATTTGTATTATATTGGGAAGAGTTCTTGGACTTTCCTGCAGCAGCATGCGCAACAAGCTCGTCACCAAAAAGTGCCTGAGTGTCTGTACTCAAAACTCTTCTGGAGCTATAGCCCGTCTTCATTCATTAGGTTTTGGTTTAGGTCTCCATCACGACGAAAATGGTGGTTGTAGTTGGAACCTTGGAAGCCAATTAAGAAGCAAAGCACTTAATGTTTAAACTAGCTGACTTGAAGCAGCTGGAAAGATGCCATTGATTACCAGCTTACAACAATACTCCCTCTAGTTTACAAATACTTATCGTTTTTTTAAAAAAGACGGTTTTAAAAAATTAATTTTGACCAATATTTTTATGATAATATATAAAATTATAAGTAAATTTCACAAAACTACAGATACTATGGCCAAACTATCACAAAACTACAGATTTAAGGAGTTGTATCACAAAACTACACATTTAGCACTAAATTTATCACAAAACTACACATTTAAGATGAAATGTCACAAAACTACACGTTTAGTAACTAAATTATCATAAAACTACAGGTTTGGAACCAATTTAATCACAAAGTAATAATGTTTATAGCTCCACCATAACAATGGTGCTAGGGATTTAAACTCCAAAAGTTGTAGTTTTGTGATAAGTTCAATATTAAATATGCATTTTTGTGATACTTAACCTAAAATCTGTAGTTTTGTGATAAATTTGGTGCTAAATGTGTAGTTTTGTGATACAACTTCTTAAATCTGTAGTTTTGTGATAATTTGATCAAAATACCTGTAGTTTTGTGAAATTTACTCTAAAATTATCAATAATACATTATTTTATTGAAGTGTTTTTTAAGATTAAATATACTTATGGTCTCTATGTTTCTCGAGTAGATATTAAAAAATCGTTCATAGTCCAAAGTCTAAAAGTTTAATATAAGTCTTATCCAAACGATAAGTGTTTACAAACCAGAGGGAGTAGCATATTAGAAGAACTTTATTTTGCATAAGAAAGGAACTCCAGGTTTCAGAGTCCATAGAAGTACTAGGAGTACAAGTATGGCAATGGCAGGTTTAAGGTCAAGCCGGTCAGATTAATGTTTCTGATGATTCCTTCTAGAAACTTAAGTACAACTCTCATCTGGACTGAAAAATATGAATAGATGCTTGTTAGATCTGAGAAATTCGAAAAGAAATCAATTGCAACTTACCCATTGGAAGCATTTCGGTTTTCAGATATATTTTTTTTCTGCGTTGCATTTCATCTACCATAAGATGCTTCCTTCAGAATGTTTGCACCAAAGCGACTGCATTTATAACACCAGGCAATGTGTTTCACAACTAACAAAGTTGGTGGAAGATGCATAGTCCCATCAAGTGTTTTCTCTAAGGAAGCCACAAATGACGCAATAGTTTTCCAAACCCAAAGCTATTAGGCACAAGGAGTTCAAGCAAGCAGTACCATCAGAAAGCATTTTAAGAATCAAACCACATTTATAATGATCTTAAACAATGTGAAGCCAAGTAGCATACCAGTACAACACCACGAACAGTAAAAAAACTATATATATCATCATGAATAGTTAACGAGTGCCTAGCTTGTATGTTTCGATTTATGACACAAGAGATTCTTGCTCGTCAGCAGTTTAATAAATGGTATATTATATAACCAAAGACAGGCCATTGAGTCTGGCTAGCTCCAATAGTTGAGCAGGAGTAGTTGGAAATTTGTAGCCACTACACTGCTGATGTTGCATGCTGCTTCGTGAGGAAACAAGCATATGTTAATGGCAAGTTAAATTGTTTTAAGCCTCACTTGACGACATGCCAACAACCCTGTGCTCGTCCTCCAACTAACATCAAGCTACATGGGAGCGTTTCTTAATTTCTTAACACGACCAGTACAATTCATAATAAAATTCAAATTTCCCGGTCCGATTTAAAAGTGCCAAGATACCAAACTCCTTTGATCTTTTCCCTGTTCACATCGTGCCAGGCAGCATGGTAAGATGCGATCACACGTGTAGGCACAGTGAAGCAGAAACACAGTTTTTGGCCATGTGCCATATGTTTAGCTATGCTCAGCTGAGATTTTTTTTTTTTTTAGATAATATGCTCAGTTGAGATAGAATCGAAATTTCTGAGTTGTTTGTTGAGAGCACTTCAGTACTTCAGCATAATTTGGTGGTTTAACAGGTTTGTAATATCATTGCCAGCGACGAACGCAAGACTAAAATTTAAGGGTACCAATAACGATATGATGATTTTTTTTTAAAAAAAAATGAGATAAACCCAATCTCTATATTCAACTAGATGATGGAAATAATGCAAACATAATATAAACTGGGAGACTAAATATAAGAAAAAAAGATATAAGACAAATATAAAATACATTCATAAATATAATATCCAAGTCTCTATTTGTAAAATCAATATAAACATTTTATCTATAGAATTGAAGAGTTTACACTGGGCCATTGTCTTGTAGAAAGTCATCATAACGGCCTCTAGTTCCTTTTTTTACGGAGAGATCAGAGATGCCTCTACAAGTTTTGCAAAAAGTTCACTTGAGGCCACTTTTCTTGTCGTCGAGTTTCAAAATCGTCTCTGAATCTGAATACCAGATATAACGTATTTCTAATCTTACAAAACTAGGTCACATTAGATCCCAAGGCAGTATTGCTCTCGATTCTGATTGACGTAGCGGTTGAGTCAGCGTGGGACCCATGTGGACCCCACATGTCAGCACATTATTCTTCTTCCAACTCGATCCCCTCTCTTCCCACCTCAATCCAAGTGTCCAGGGTGGCCGATGATGGGCGGGGAGAACCGAAGAAGGGTGGCAGCTGGTGGTAGCGCTCGCTAGCGAAGACACCACGGGCCACGTGTATCTCCCGCCGGATCTTGGCCTCCAGTGCTTTCCACTCGAAGCGCTGGATGTCACCGATGCTGAGCCGCTCGACCTACACACCCCCTGTGACATCCTGGCCCAGCGCTTAATAGGATTAATAAAATACTCATACAAACAAGTTGCAACTTCTTTTACATAAGCCAATCTCCAAAGAACTCTGAGGCTAAACGTGCTTGGCATGGAGCAATTTCGGGATGGGTGACCGACCGGGAAATTCTTCCCGGGTGCACACGAGTGAGGATAAAGTGTGCGGAAAATACTTGTGTTGGTCTATGAGGGCAGTCTATATCCAAGAAAAGCTGTCAGATGTAAGTGGGCGAGGCCTGGGAGAGGATGCCGAGGCAACAGGAATGACAGCGAGGAATGCGATAGCCTGGACACACAGATCAAGCAGCTGATGCGGTGTCGCCCGCTAGCTGAGCAAGAGGCCCCGATCTAAGGCGTCCATGGCTTACTCCAGCCTCAATGGGCAACTTCTTCGAGCGCCGCGTTGTGCCCGCCCGCCATACCCACAACCAGTTTGTCGTTGCCGACCGCACCTCTTCGTCTGGAATGATAGCGAGGGATGTGACAGCCTGGACACACAGATCGAGCAGCTGATGCGGGTTCGCCCGCTAGCTGAGCAAGAGGCCCCGATCTAAGGCGTCCATGGCTACTCTAGCCTCATGGGCAACTTCTTGAGCGCCGCGCTGTTCCCCGCCGCCATACCCACCAACCAGTTTGTCGTTGCCACGCACCCTCTTCGTCGTGCCGCAGACCTGCTTCGCACACCCCACCCCTGTTGCTATGTCAGCGGCGCCTCCAGGGCCACAGGGCGCCTCCGCCTTATGGGCATCGATGGCCTCTCTGACTCTTCGGCCTCGTCCATTAGCATTCGCTACCTCACGGGCAACTTCTTCGAGCACCGTGTTGTTGCCCGCCGCCATACCCACCAACCAGTTTGTCGTTGCCGTGCACCTCTTCGCCGTGCTGCAGACATGCTTCGCCGCCCCCGCCCCTGTTGCTATGTCAACGGCACCTCCAGGGCCATAGGCGGCCTCCGCCTTATGGGCATTGATGGCCTCTCTGACTCTTCGGCCTCGTCCATTAGCATTCACCAGTCGCTCCGAGAGCTCTCGCGCTCTCCCTCCCGGACATGTTGCTAGTGTCCACGTCGTCGGTGAGGGCGCAGTGCTGCTGATGTGGGACGTCATCGACCACCCCGCCCCTGCCTCGTCGTCACAGGCCTCCTCCACTCCCGGCCTCATCCGCTCCCGCCATGGCTACCTCTCTTCGCATCAGAGAGGAGAGAGAAACAGAGGGAGAAGGAGGAGAGTTTGTCATTGTGCATATGGGTCCATCAATTTTTATTTATTTTTTAGACTGAAATACCCTAACATGTGGTCCCCGCGCTGACGATGAATCAGCTAAAACCAGGAGCAATATTGCCTTGGGACCCAATGTGATCTAATTTTAAAATATATTATATCTGATATTTTGACAAAGCCAAGATACCTCAAGCGAACCACAATTTCCATTTTCATTGTCAAACTTCTGACGGAGGTACGCAGGTCGTCGGCGCGAATGCTAGTTAGCGCGCGCGCTGGCGGCGCACGTTTTAGGCCCAGCAGGCCAGCGCCGCGCCGGCGCGCGCGCCCCTTCTCCGCGTTTTTTTTTTTGTTTTTTTGTTTACCTTTTTTTTCCTTTTCTTTCCCACTTTTTTCTGTTTTTTTTTATCTTTGGCATGTTTTGAGTTTGAAAGTTTATAAATTTTGAGGCGAAAGTTTTCAAATCTGAACTTAAAAGTTTTTAAATCTCGACTTGAAAGTTTTCAAAGCTCGATTTGAAAATTTTCAATTTTTTAAAATCTCAAGTTGAAAGTTTTCGAATCTCGAGTTGAAAGTTTTCAAATCTCGATTTGAAAATTTTCAAAATTTTCAACTCTTGATTTGAACGTTTTCAAATCTCAAATTGAAAGTTTTTAAATTTTTCAAATCTGGACTTGAAGGTTCGAATCTCGATTCTCGAGTTGAAAGTTTTCGAATCTGAGTTGAAAGTTTTCAAATCTCAAGTTGAAAGTTTCAAATCTGGGTTGAAAGTTTTTCAAAATTTGAGATGAAAAGTTAAATGTTTTTCAAAATTTGACTTAAAAAAAAATTCAATTTTCGAGTTAAAAGTTTACAAATCTGGGTTTAAAATTTAAAATTTTGACTTCAGATATATTTTTCTTTTCAATTTGTTTGTTTCGCATAGAAAAAAAAGAAAATCCTAACTATCTAATCCGATATTACTATAAGTTATCCCCCACTAACTCCTTAAGCTTAACATGCAAAGATGCAACATCATCATCCACTAACAAAATGCCACATCATCACCACTAATTAATAAAGTCACATCATCATCCACTAACAATCATCACATTTAAACATCATGCAACATGCTATATCTTTACAGTTTTTATAATTTAAGAGTTTTTCAAATACAAAACATGTTAAATTATCATCCACATAATTCACATAATGTTTCAATGTATATCTTTATGCAAAGATGCCACATCATCATCCACTAATTAAACAGATGCAACATCATCATCCACTAACAATCATCACATTTAAACATCATACAAACATGCTATATCTTTATAGTTTTTATAATTTAAGAGCTTTTCAAACACAAACATGTTAAATTATCTCCAACATAATTCACATAATGTTTCAATGTATATCTTCATACTAAATTCCCGCAGCAATGCGCGGGGTTTACATATACTAATAGATTAGTCTAACTACTCTTAGTCCGGAAAAATCAGCGCAAGCGGCGCATGCGCGCCGATTAGAGTCCCCGGTCGTCGGGGCACCAGGCCAGCAGGCCTCATAGTAGCGACCAAAGACGTACATGACTGAATAGGCCCTTTGGCGGGGGAGGGGGGGGCCAAATACGCGACTAGTCGCGCGGCCCCCTGGCACGCGATCAGTACCAGTAGTACTAGTCCAGTACTAGTACTACTATTAGTACTCTACACACTACTATTACTACACTACTGTTGTTATCCACTACTATATTACTACTATAAATATATATATGTATATATTTATATGTATATTTTTTATGTATAAAAAAATATGCACGTATACAAACTTTATGCGATGTGTACAACTGTATACGATGTGTACAAAACTTTGTATATGATATATACAAATTTTATATACGTACGTATTAAAATAAAATAAAACTAGAAAATACATCACGTATACAAAGTACAAACTTTGGCATACGTGTATACAAACTACGATGTGTACAACTTTGTATATGATATATACAAACTTTATATACGTACATATTAAAAAATAAAATAAAAACTAGAAAATACATCACGTATACAAAATACAAACTTTGCATACGTACGAATACAAACTTTATATTCATGCAATCTTTAAAAATACCGGGAAAAGAAACAGAAGAGAAACCGAAAAAAAAAAGAAAAAACCAAACCAAAAAGAAACGAGAAAAGCGGAGAAAAAAAGGAAAAAAAAAAGAAAAAAAAACAACCGAAACGACAAAAAAGGGAAAAACGGAAAACTCGCTACTCCCTCCTCCTCTCGCGCGGCGCGTCCGCCGCCCCTCTCCGCGCGCGACACATGTCCAGTCGCGCGGGGAGGGGGGGCGCGCAACTGATCGCGCATTAGCTTTTTCGCCTTTGCGGTGCGCTTACGCTACAAGGTCTATATGACATTCGCCTGTAAAAAAGCCCATCCCATCTCAAGGCCCATTTCAAAGTTGGCACGCGAGTCCCCGCGCCGCGAGACGAGTCGCGGCCGCGCGCCTTCGCCCTGCAGCAGATGGAGCACCACGCTGCACGCGGCACGCGGCACGCCTGCCTCTTTCCCCACGTAGGCGGTAGTCAGAGCCCGCACGGTGTGTAGCGTGGTCGCCACTCGGCGCCACCGCAAAAGAGGCGCTTGCCACTTGGCCCAGCCCAGCGATGGGATTTTACAGCTCCTTGGACGCGTAGGCTTTCCAGGATCGCCAAAGATGCTCTCTTCTTCTGGTCAAGTCTGACTCATCTCAGCTATTGGTTTTCCAAAAAGAAACCCTACTACTGGACATCCAAAATCCAGCCACTGCTAGTTTGGTCTCTCTGGGGTGATCGAGCTTGTAGTAGGCTGCACCTGCACTTGCATTGCAGCCAGCCATGGCACATGCTTTCGCTCGATCGAGATGGCTTCCTTTGGGGAAAGCCGGAAAGGCAAAAGGAGATGAGATGAAGCTGAAACTGAAACCCATTAAAAGGCCGGTGTACTCGATCGATCCTGCACTTGGCCTGTCTGCTTCCTTCCGTGCCAAGCCATGGACGGATGACGGGAACTAACTATAGCTAAAGGCTAGCCCATCACCGTATGCATGTGCAACCGTGGTGGAAAAGGAATTTTTAGCCATCTGTTTTGCTGTTGCTGCTATATATTTTGTCCTTTTTTTTTTCTCTCTCTCTCTCCGTGTACAGAAACACACGTAATGTGAGCCCACTGGTATGTGTTTTCTGATATTAATTCTTTTTCCTGAGATGATGGTGGGAGAATTAAAGCTGGAAAACAAAACTGATTGGCACCCAGTGATCCAGAAATAAAAGGGGGAGCTTTTCAATTTCAGCTTCACTTTGGGTGTGGTGTTGAGGTGTCTTTTGATTATTCTCCGCTTAATCAATCAATATAACGGACAGTTTTCCTGTTCATTCAGAAAAACAAATATCAGCTTCATTGCCTGGCAGTCATACAGAAACTCATAAGGAGAATCAAATTGACTGCTTGAGATGCATATTCTATTCTGATTTTCGTTAGCACGCTTTTCATACGCCTAACCGGTGTATTTCGTGTAAAATAATAAATAAATCTATTTTATGTAGAAGTTACTCTAAAATATTAAATAAATCCACTTTTCAAGTTTATAATGATTAAAATTCAATTAATCATAGCTTCCTCATTTTATGTATCCTTGCTTAATCTTAATTTTTCATCTAAGTCAAACGGGGCTTACAGTAAATGGAAAGAATGGTGAAAACCCACCAGCAACGTACGTATATAAAAAGAAGGATGATAGCTGCTGCTAGCTGCAAATACACCATTTTGTTTGTTTTGAGGTTAATGTATCTTGATAGTACTCACTACTCAAGTCTTCTTCTGTTAAAAGAGGTTACCTCAAATTCAGCCCAAATTAATGTACGC
This sequence comes from Oryza longistaminata, assembly GCA_009805545.1. Lineage (NCBI taxonomy): Eukaryota > Viridiplantae > Streptophyta > Magnoliopsida > Poales > Poaceae > Oryza > Oryza longistaminata. The sequence continues at coordinate 18,748,044 of CM020180.1, read as the reverse complement.
ACGAAGTGCCTGGAGAAGTCTACAAGTACCAACCAGTAATCAGTGCCTTTGATCAAAGCCTATACATAGGCAATCAATCAAAAATTCAAAATGCAGGTTTTATGGTGTATACTATTTCCTCGTCTCAAGATAAACTAATATTGTATCAGATATGACACATCTTAATATGATAAATTTAGACACTGTACAAGGTTGATTTATGTTAGGATGAAGGAGTATATGATATGACTCGCTCGCTCGATGGTGTATATGAATATGGTGTGTGTGCACGTATACATTTCAGTACTGTATGTAGTCCGGAAAAGTCGATTCCATATAGGGGTCGATGCACGGGGAGGGAGAGGGTACTGGTTACCCAACGTTTTCTGAAGCGATCTCGCAGTATCAGTTTTTGGCACTATTACCCACAAAAACCTTACATCAGTTTAATTTTATTTTCTAGAACTCAAAACCTTGGATCGATTGATGCGCCCTGCACCTGCAAATGCAAACCACATGATTGAACATGAGACGATGCCTAATAGGGAATATTAAGTGGCCCATTATCACCCTGATCACTTGCCGTGGGGTGCAGAGCTTACCTTTGCAGTATTGCTCGATCTCGCGGTCCTCTTTACACCGAGATATGTATTTTAATCTGCTACTACTAATCTAGAGGCAATCGATCGATCATCGCCGTGTCATCAGCTAGGTATTGCTGCCCGCTACTTTCTCTTGGGTCCCGCTGATCATGTGAATTCTCTCCCGGATTTGCTAATTCGTTGCTTGGGTGAGACGACTGATGAAACACTTTTGTGGGTCGCTTTTACTGAATTTTATATGGTTGTGCATGCTTTCATCAGGTGATGATTAATCATGTCAGTGATACGTACAGGACAATACATTACTATGGGCTAGATTTGTTGAACAATACATTACTGTATGGGCTAGATTGGTCAACTGAGATGGAGGTTAATGTTAATTACTTGTTCTACTGCAGTTAATTAATGGAAATGCTCATAAGAAAACGGTATTACTGGTACATTCTTCGTGAAATGGAAAGCAAACACGGTAGTAACTTTTTCTATGCTTTCCTTGTTAGTACTAGCTAGTTTCTGATTTCACGAGCGCGGCAGCCAAATCTTTCAGATGGTTTTATATATGCTTTTCCCCTGCATCTCCATTATTAGTTTTCCGACAGCATCAGGCAGGTTCGGCAGCCCGTGCATGCATGTGGAAGTCCCATTTCTCTCGCGACAATTAGCGCTGCAACGTCTGAAACTTCGTCAGGCAGGCAGGCAGCTCCCGTTCTCCCATGCCATCGCCATGATCTATCTCCATTCTCCAGCTAGCTTCTCATGTAATAAGGCTGTGTTTAGATTGTTCTAAAGTTTAAAATTTAGTTGAAATTGAAAAAGATTGACTGAAAAGTTGTGTGTGTATGAAAGGTTTGATGTGATGGAAAGTTGGAAGTTTGAAAAAAAACTTTGAAACTAAACACACGGCAAATTCCTCCAATCTATAGGCACAATACAACGAGTACGTCGAAGAGGAGCCAAGTAGTCAGTAACAGTTAAAGACCCGGAGCTCTTCTTAGTACAAGTACGTACATTGGATACATTAGAGTTCGAGAGTACGAGCTAGAAATTCTAGTACAGGTACAGATTTGTCCGAGCTGGTGTGCGATCTAGCCAGCCTTGTCCGTTTGAAAAATCCTTTGAAAATTTCGGCAAAGCTACGTGTACGAAGCGAGAAGACTACAAGGGTAGTGGTGTAGTGGCAGTGGTAGTAGTACTCGCGCTTTGTTAAAGCGAGCGCGTCCAAATGGAAAGGCGAGCGATAGAGATAGATAACTCGAAACCCTTTCCACACGACGACGTGCTCCTGCCCTTTGCGTGCGCTGGGACTCAACTCGAGTGATCGCTCGCCCGCTATAAATAACCCGAGGCTTTGCTTACGCGACACTACTGGAGTTAGCGAGCACTGAGCACTGAGCACTGAGCACCTCGACGGCGCGCGCGCGGCCATGGTGAAGAACACGAGCAACAAGTGCATTGCTGCTGCCGGCGCGACGGCGGCGGCCGGCTTAGGCGGTGGCGCGGCGTCGTGCAGCGGGGATGGGAAGGTGGAGGCGGCGGCGTTGGCGGTGAGGCCGTACAAGGGGGTGAGGATGCGGAGCTGGGGGTCGTGGGTGTCGGAGATCAGGGCGCCGCACCAGAAGCGGCGGATCTGGCTGGGCTCCTACGCCACGCCGGAGGCCGCGGCGCGCGCTTACGACGCCGGCGCTGCTCTGCCTCAAGGGCTCCGACGCCGTCCTCAACTTCCCCTCCTCCGCCTCGTCTCGCCGCCGCCTCGACATCCACCGGGGGGGCACGGACTCGGCGGGGGGCGACATGTCGCCGAGGTCCATCCAGCGCGTCGCAGCCGCCGCGGCGGCGGCATTCGACGCCGCCGCCGCCGGCGTCGTCGTCGACGACAGCTGCTCGTGCAGCGCCGAGGCGATATCGTCGACGCCGACGTCGGGAACGTCGACCTCGCTGTCGACGCCGGGAAGCTCCGGCGGCGGTGACGTGCTGGACCACGCGACGACGCCGTCGTCGTCGTCGTCTGCCGCGGCCAACGTTTGCTCGCCGCCGCTGGAGGGGGACCATGAGCTGTGGACGGAGCTGGACGCGTTCGCGTCGCCGAAGTTCATGGATCTAATGGCCGCCGGCGGCACGGCGTTCTCGTCGCCGTGGGAGGAGCCCGAGGAGGACGGCGAGCTGATGAGGCTGTGGAGCTTCTGCTAGCTTAGCTAGGAGCCTAGGAAATCGATCGTTGATCCATTCGCCCACGCAACACAATACTACCATTGATCCAATCAATTTCTCCTCTCTTTGAGCATCGAAAGCTAGGTTAATTAGGCCTTGGTCCATGGCTTCAATTCTTCCATAGATTCTTCTTTTTTTCTTTGATAATATCTTGATTAATTAATATGGTTGTAATTTATATAAGTATTTTACGGTGTTACACTGTACGGATTGCTGAATGAGACTGTGAGTGCATTGGATACTGGTTGGATTTGTTCCATTTCTGTTCTAGTTTAATTTCTTGATTGGTTAGTTTAATCTGAAATCGCCCGGGACGACGCGCTTTGTGTCCCCCTGCGGAGGCTTGGTGCTGAAGCAGCTTCGCAGGCTAGCTGTTAAGAGTTTTTGGGTGTTGTAAAGGTGAACACATGCATAGATACACTGCTTTCGATCGATCCAGCTAGATTCCTGCGCATCCGTCGATGTTTTCCTTTCCCATTTTTAAGTTTTGTTTTTTCGTACGAGTGAAGGGTTGATGATTCTCAACCTGTTCACACGGCCGGTTGCCTCTTTTACTGTTTCATTGCTTAATATCAAATTTTCTATAGAAATTTTTCGTACCTTCCAGGTTAAGACAGTAAAATGTATCGTATTAACAGATTAGCCTAAGGTTTTTAACCAATGGTCGAGTAGTCCTTGTTTAAGCTTATAAGCATTAGACTTCGCACGTCGGCAAGTTTTCAAACAAAGCATATAGAAAGTACGCGTGTCCTCTTTAAATCGAGTGGTGAATGGGTTGACTCCACAGCAGCGCAAATCGGGGACATAGACAGTAGCTAAACCATGCATGTTCTGGACAACTCATCCTGCGACGCAGGGCCAACACGTATGTAGCCTTTTAATCTTATTATTACAAACTATGAAAATTGGGTTGCCCCTGAGCATCGCCTTTCGAATTTCCTTTTCTGAAAAAAGAAAAACTTGGAAACAAAAACAAAACTTTGCAAGAAGAAGAATTGATAGAAATCTTTTTGTAGATCTCAATCGCTATTGTCATAGATGTATCATTGAATAGGTATACTACTGACGTGAATCGATGAATCGACAGGGAAGGAATAGTTCCCTGAAATTATGTCCATTTAAACCAAACAAATGAAGTTGAGGTGCTCAAAACACCGGTGATAACTGATAACTAATCTGTAGAAGACGAACATCGGTATGCACTACTACTAGCAGCTAAAAACAAAACAACTAGAAGACGATCAAATCATGTTTCATGCCATTTTCTCTGAATCTAATTTCACATATGGATATTTTAATTTGAACTACAAAAGTAAAATGGTTTACCAAAATGGTATTAACCGCAAAATCAAACTTGAAGAGTCCATAACCAAAGGATCAATGAACGAACGTTGGGACAAGGAGCTTTGCTGAGCAGAATGAATCTTGATCTTCCTCGACGCTGAATCTCTATATTCTAGTTTCCAGCATTTACATTTTGTGGCTTCAGGAGCGCAGCAATGCACCCACTTCTCTGTAACCAGTTGTCACCCCTTGATATAAGAGAATGACCCGCCGTTGACAACGTTTTCCCTGTATTTCGACGGCCAACCATACTTGGCCAACAACTCATGCATGTTCAGGCTGATCTGATGCTTCATCCTGCTGTGCCTTCTGATAACTTGGGTCAACCGCAGTTTGTTGGGTAGCCGTGTTGTCTACTTCTGAATAAAGAGTATTATTTTTTATGTCATCACTGGTTTTGCTGCTTCCTTCGCTGAAATTTACTGCATTCTTCACATTTTTAGGCTCCTCAGATTCCACAAGATCAGAAACAGTTTGCATGCTCTGAACAGGAGGGTTTTCAAGGTTGACACCCATCCCTTGCGAAAGCGCTACATACTTTAGTACTAGCTGCTTGTAGGAGTTTAAAAGGTTTTCTACATCAGCAACAGTCAGATCACCAGAGCGGGCAAAAAGGAATGGGTACTCTTGAATTTTTTTGTTCAAGTCATCATCCTTGAGAAGCTCGGCTGCTCCTTTCTTCTCCAAATCAGAAATCGATTGCACACGCTCAACTGGGTTACTACTTGCATCACTGTCCCTTCTCATGTCCAGTCCAGGACCTTGGAAATTATCTTTCAAAGAGAGGTTGACATCAGAATCCCTGCTAGCTTTCAGTGTTTGTGATTTTTGCTCCCGTACATCAAGATTGTTTTGGTTGTCCTGATTCTCTGAGCTAGCTGATATGCGTTCCCTTGCCAAGTCCATCTTCTTTTGGAAATCTCGTTCATCCATTGATAATGATTCCCCATCAATGTTCCAGATGAAAGACTCAGCGGATAAGATGTTTGTAAAGAAATACTGAGCTTCTGACACCAACCGTGATTGACGTCTGTATCGCTGTATATATAATAGATTTGAGTGTAACTGTGGAGGATTTGCCTGCATTAAGAACAGCTACTGCTTAAATTCTTTTTGCTACCTTAATTTAAAAGACAAATAAAACACTTTACAGATGATTTTCAGGCAAAAGGATCATAACATTGTAGTTCAGATGATAGAACAAAACTACGACTAAGGGTAGTTTTAGGCTAACTGCAGTAATTCCAGAAGCACATAATACCTTGAGAGGCCAAACTAGAAGAGCACATATATCATTAACTCTTACCATTCAGTAGTCGACAAGCTCTTTCCGGTAATTTAAGAGAAAAGTAAAGTGATAACCATACATGATCTGATCTTAAGCCGTTTTTGGTCACTTGCTGCAGTTTTCAAAAGCAAGTCCACAACTATTCAAATGCCAAATATTAGGTTTGTAATGAAAGTTTAGCCATCATTTGTAATCAAAAATGATGTAGTGCCTAGCTAGAGGTGGGATGCCCAACTGATGGTTCACAGATTCATGGTTGCTCTAAGCACATGCACTGATGGGCATGAGTGCATGACAAGGTAGTTGCTCTCAAATCTAGCAAACTATTTCAGTACAAAACTCGTTCACTATTAGATTAAACATGGAACCTGCATCAGAATAGATAGGTAGAAGTTGGAACTAAAAGTAATACGAAGCAACAGTAATTGAGGTTGCACAGCACACAGACAACTCTATTAAGAGGCAATGTGCCCAACAAATCATGTACCACACTACCACTGCACCAATAATAGGCTGATATTTTTTCTAGAAAATATCAAAGTTGAGTAGGTAATACACAAATAGTCACCATCAAGTCGACACCTAATCTGTGCCATATCAAAGGGGGCAAATTTTCCTTCTCCAATACAGCACCAACAACTTAATATAATATTGTCAATATTTGATGGTTCATTTGTATCAGCAACCAGTACTTTAATAAGTAGTGAATCATACCTTTATGGTGACATAGATGAGGACTGGAAGGAATTCATCAGCTCCTGGGGGATTTTCATTTGATACAATAGATGCATTTAGAAGTAGGTTGTTGATGACTTTACAGCAGTTCAGGATGCAAGCAAGCTTATCCCTTGGAGCCTTATACATGTTTATCTTCTGCAGCTCCTTCTGTGCAAGCTGTACAAATAAGGGAACATATGTTAGTAAAGAACATTTATATATTTGAACACTGAGCCAGTTAATGCATGCAACTGGAAGTGTTCCCTTAATTAAGGTCCTTGCAAGCAAAAGGAATTGCCATTAGACCACGGTACGCAGATTAGGGTTGATAATGGCAGCATTACTGTGATGATAATGGCATAAACTAAATAGCGAGTGTATATAAGAAGTAGGCAGAATGTTATTCACATGCAAGCATTAGTATATAAATATACTTCAGACAGACAGGTTCAACAGGTTTAACCTCAATACCCATGTAGTTCAATGTTATTGAAAGATTCTGCACTGTAACAGATCTTCACAAATCCAAAAATGTATAAAGAGAGGAAGTTAACTTCATTACCAGCCATGATGTTTCATTTTGATATTCTGATTTGATATCCAAGTTTTCAGGCCGTATAAACTGCTGTAGCAAGGACATCTTCTCAAAAAGTTCTTCATCACTCTTCACATCTTCCGGGACAGAAGCAAATACCCGATTGAACAGCTTTGTCATAACGTATTTCTCAAGGCCCTAAAATCACAATACAAGACAATCCAAATGTTGATATAACGACAAATATATTAGAGAACATGCAAGTAGCGTATGACATTTTATGGAATATATCAATAAGATGAAGAGGAACTCGGTAGGTAAAGGGTAGTGCGAGAGTAAAAAGGAGAGTTTAAGTTTAGAAGTATCGAGTTTGAACTGCACTTTAAAAACAGCAACATGACTAGTAGTGGAATAAGTTAATATTTCCACGTAACTGCTAGTCTTAATCAAAGTGTCTGAGAAAGGCATCTAGCTCAGCTGGCAGGGAGCTGCCAGGAGCAGAGCACCGTCCAGAGTTCGAATCCCTTCTAACGCAGGTTTTCTCACCATTTTCTTCTCTATCAATAATGGATGCTAAGTTCCTCCATAGTACTCCAACACATTCTTAATCAAAATGCCTGAGATAATTTGATGAAGCCATGAATTCCAAATTTCCGATGGGAGTAAATACAAGTCGGATGCATTTATTATGTATCTAACCATCAATAGACTGTTAAACACGGAGATTATGATAACATAATCGATTGACTGCCTGAATCTTTGGCAAAGCAAGCATGGTCACCGGATAATAGGATAACTGGAAAATGAAAGGCAGAAATAATTCATCTCATGTTAAAGCAGAATCAACATAGCATGTTTGGTTTATCCCGTTGTCTAACAGATTTTAGTCAATGCATTAATCCGATCATGTCAAAAAGGAAAGACAGCATGGTCCACAAATCAAGAATCATATACCATATAGCACAGTGACATCAATTAAAAATCCAAAAATAAAAAAGAACATAGGCATATCTTATCTATAGAAAGTTCATATGGTTATTAAAAATAAGGGCATTTGGACAAACCAAATTTAAGGACTTACTTTGCAAGCAGGTAATCAACAAGAACATAGAGCTCTGAAATGCAAATTTGATGTTCATCTCTCTAGTTACGTAGTACTACTATATCAGCAATTCAGCAGTACCATGGAACAAGGAAATTGATTACCTCACCGGCACTTTCTAGTTCTTCTTCAGAACTTCCAGCCCAGGGGGTGTGAGCCCTGAAAGCACCTTCCATATTTTCCAGGAATTCTTGAACGGCCGCACTATCATGTTCGGGGTCAGGAGCTCTGTTCGAGAACGTTACGATAAAGCTGTATAGCATGAAACATAACAACATTAATGATGTATTTCCCATAAGAAAACATACACAAATGTCAAGTATTGTTTAGTTATGGATGCTGGATCTAGTATTTTAAAAGGTAAAAAAAGAAAGGCGAAGAAGGCAGCGCTGAAGCGTGCTCCTACATGTAGAAGAATTAAGTAAACTCACTAGTTTACAAAGCCTTAATTCAAGATTCCCAGTTTCTGGCCTTATTAGCAGCATATAGAAAAGCGTATTTTGTCAAGAATTAACTATGGTGTCCTCCCAACTGTTGAATCTCCGGATACACCCTTGGCTACTGTGTGTCATTGCCACTGTACATAAATCTCAACTCATGTATTTCTAAATAAGATCACAGGTTGCCCTGATTAAATAAGCATGTTAACTTCTATGCTCTGTATCCAAAGTAGATATTTCACCCAAAGGGCATAAACCGATCACGTAATTTTCCTTAAACAACCCCCACACACATCACATTGTTGCATTGCCAGCACACTGATCAATTATATCGATTGTGCTGCGGCTCATCTATCCAAATGCAGTAACCCTAGGCATAGAAAATAGGAATGACATTAAACTTCAGCTCGGAACTACATAGACGACGGTTAACAGGTAGGCGAAGAGACAAATAGCAACCCTAGGTTAAGCTCCCCCCACAAAACCGGCACGGCGATCGGTCATATCACCTCGCTAACACCCGCGAGCTGACATATTGAAGGACACGGCAACGTAATCCCCTTGAGCCCACGCCAAATGCTCCCCAAATCCGCACTATACCAGCAAAATCGCCCACATCCCGCACCACACACTATCGAACCAACACGCGCCGCGCAACACGAACCAATCGCGGCACACGCTTTCCGTCTCGGATCCCTAGACCACGAACTGAGATCGAGCATTTGCCTAGCACCGAAAATTTGTGGCGGAGGCGCGGAGCTAACCCCTTGATGGACTTGACGAAGTCGGCGGCGGAGGGCTGGCGCATGCGCTCCAGGAAGTCGTGCCAGGCCAGCGGCGCGGTCGCGGACCCGAAGGCGTCGCCTCCGCCGCCGCCATCCATCGTCGCCGGATCGGGGGAAGCCGGGGAGGTCGGCGGGCTCGGATCAGCCGGATTCGGTCACGTTTTGTGGGAGGAGGAGGAGAGAAGGGGGAGGAAGTCAAGGGTCGCCGCGGTGGATGCCCCCGACGACGCGCGGCGATTTATTTTGTCGGAGCCGTACTCGCCGAGAAGGGAGTGGCTCACGGCGCTTCCGCGTAACCAAAGATGGCCCTTTTTAAGGACATTTTTAGTTTGGAATTTCCAAAGGTTTTACTTCCTCCGTTTCAAAATATTTGACACCGTTGACTTTTTAGTACGTGTTTGACCAATCATCTTATTTAAAAAATTTAAGTAATTATTTATTCTTTTCATATCATTTGATTCATTGTTAAATATATACTTTTATGTATACCTATAGTTTTACATATTTCACTTTTTTTTTAATAAGACAACGGTCAAACATGTGCTAAAAAATCAACGGTGTCAAACATTTTGAAACGGAGGGAGTATTTATTACTCGTAGCAGTAATATTTTTTCTAACTAGATGGTACCCTGCTTGCTGCAGTAGAATTATACAATAATACAGTAGATACTTCTAAAATTTTCGTTCTTACATATATACGGTTTTTTTCACGTGTTTATTTTTTTACATTTATCGGTTATACATAAGTTATAAATGATTGAGTTGTATGGTGTGTCTTTTGAGGGAAGAGATACAATTAGTATATCTTTGATGAATCATCCAAAACCTAAAAACAATTGAGGTGATATGAAGAGATGCAATTTACACTCTTTATGAATTATCCAAAGGCTAGAAACAATCGACGTGATGTGGGATTGTGGGAAGAGGAATACCACGCACATGCAGCTGCTACTTGTCCAAGATCGCAGGAAGCATGATGATGCATCCAGCAGAGGAAGTTGTGGCCAACCATGGGGAGCATGTGATGCAGGTGCTGGAAGGCTCGTTCAGTGCGGGTTCCGCGTCCGTGCCGAGAGATAGTCAGGGCTTACCAAATCATTTGGGGAGGTTACCGTGACCCCACCGTTTGACGGTTATACAGTAACCGCGTGTTTACTATAAAAACCATACGATTACCACAAGGTTTATCGTGGTTTTAAAAACTACAAATGTTACCACACGTGATACACGTGATAACCACGCGACAACCGTATGGTTGTTATGGAAACCCTGGAGCAGTTCCGTGTTGTGGTCTTTGTAGATTGATTTGTGGACTAGCCTCGTGGGCTCATTTGCTCGGCCCAGTTTGGCTCTGCTGGGCCTCGTAACTTCGTGCGTTTCGCCACATGTGTGTGTGTGTGTGGCAGTTTCTACTAGTTGGTCAATGCATTTGCTGTAATCAGCGAGCAGTGGTGCCCAGTGCCCTTTTGTAAAGTTTCAAATTGCTCTCCAGCTTCGGCTAGCGCACCAGACTCCCAACCAATGGAGTGATGGCGTCGCTCGTAACCATCTGATAAAGTCGAGGGATCCTTTCAGTGCTCTGAAACTGTATGTAGCAATTTCCCTGCCACTACTGCCATATGATTTTAGAAATGGGTGTTAATCAAACTGATACAATGATGTGGCACGTTCATTATAAATATTTACACCACGCTTTGCTGTGCAAATTGCAATACTACGGCTGTGTTTAGTTGGATCCAAAGTTTGGATTTTGGTTGAAATTGGAGATATGTGACTGAAAAGTTGTATGCGTATGACAGGTTGATATGATGAAAAAGTACTGAAGTTTGGATCTAAACTTTGGATCTAAACACAACCACGTTTGTGGAAAGAAGAGGAAAGAACGACGAAATGCGCAGACTGCGTACTCGACTGCGGCCGCGAGAAGAAATGTACAAAGTATAAAAATAACACCTTCTTAAAGCAAACCCCTGACCCAGAAAGCTGTTCTGCCTGTGCATTATGCTAGTTATTATGGACAATGAAGTACGGTGCATTTGATATGCGGGGCAAGGCTGCCGATCGCAAAGTGAGCTCGAGCACTCTTAAAAACACTAACAGCCAACACAGGTATAAAGGCAGAATTAGCAATGCATGCACAGGTTGCAACTAGCGACTACTCCTACCAACTCCTAATCTCCTATAATCAGCTCAAACTGAAAACTGGTGAGTAACTGACACTACCATTAATCCTCCAGCCTCTCACGGTCGCACCACAAGCTCCAAAAGGCCAAGGGCCTCCAGGTCATGCAGATTATTGGATACGCTGCACGTATCAGGGAGCAATAAACCACTACGTGTCCACTGGCAGTCTGGCATCGGTACATTTCTCCACCATCTCTTGCACGGTTGCGCCCAACGAACGATTCCCCAAAAATGTCTGCTGGTGCGGTCCAGACTCCAGACTCCAGACGGACAGTGTGATCTACAGTGTTCACCAGTCACCAGTACTCCTCTGTGCCATGTACCGCATCGGATTGACGAACGAAACTGCCATTGACCACATCAAAGTAGTACTCCCCGTTCAAAAAAAAAAGGAAAACCCTGGTTTCCGTGCCTAATTTTTGACCGTCCGTCTTATTTGAAAAAATTATAAAAAAATTAAAAAAGACAAGTCACGCACAAAGTATTAATCATGTTTTATCATCTAACAACAATAAAAATACAGAATTATAAAAAAATTTCATATAAGACGGACAGTCAAAGTTGGACACGTAAATTCAGGTTTGTCTTTTTTTAGGACAGAGGGAGTAGTCCGTATAGTAGAGTGAAGTACTAGTAGAAGTATCACAAGAGCACACCAACCGCTCTGTACCAGACGTGACTCGCGTCGTGACAGCCTAACTCGACCGACCGCACAGTGTCCTTCTCTTCCTCACTACTACCAGCTTCTTCGACGGATAAACGGACACAAAAACCATCTTACAGAAAAAACCGAATGGGCAATGGTAACAGCGAAAGGCAGACTAACGTAGAAAAAAACAATCCGAGGAGGCCGTGGCGATGACTGTGAGTCTGTGACGCACACGTGCAGGTCCGGCGATGCAGGAAACGGCGAGGTTACGGTAGCTCGCGAGTCTCGGGTTAGGTCAGCAATGATTGTCGCTACACACAAATCAAAAGGCAAAACGTCAAGGGAACTCAACGGAAGGGACACAAAAGAAAAAAAAAACTGGCCCAGCGAGGAGCGGATACATTTCACGACTACGACGGCCTGCCGCAACGTACCAACGTAATCTCGCACTGGCCGCTATCAACGGATTGTGAAAGCAGCGACTTGTGATAGTTTAAGTCAAGAAAACCGATATTCAATTTAGCTAATCATAATACTCTCCATGCTTATAAAAAGAGTCGTTTAGGAACGTTTAAGTAAATCTTAAGAAGTTCCTTTTCTAAAATAAAACTTAGATAATATAATCATAATATATCTCTAAGATTATTGAATTTGAAAAATATAAAAATATATAAATAATTTGTCTTGAAAATTACTTCATAAAAGTATACATATATCACTTTCAATAAATATTTTTATAGAAACAAAAAATCAAGTTGTGTTTTGGATACCGTGTCGCTGTCCTGAACGACTTATTTTATAACTACGGATGGAGTACTTACGTTAAGCCTGGGAAGTCCAAACCCGGTGCTGTGTCCGGAGACCCACCTGTTACACGAATATGGTAGCTAGAAGTACACTGAGAAAAAAAGTATATAAGTCCAAGAATTTTGACTTAGGATTAACAGAGAAAACTTAGGCTACTTACAAATAGCGAATCAATGCACTCCATTATAAACCTCTGAGTGTCCAACTGTGGCAAGATTTCGATTCGATAAAAGGATCTACTAGTACAAGATTGAACTTCGAGAATCCTGGTACCAACCAATAAATTCCAGACAGCACGGTTTAAATTCGGGATGATAACACGTTCGTGCACCAGAGTTATTCAGGAATCAAAACAAGAACTGCCAAGCCATGTGCAAACCGAGATTTGTACTAATTTAACCAGGTTCAAGTCACTAACTCAGATACTAATTTATAACCAGGTTCAAGACACTCTCCAGTCGGCATGAGGACTACTCTACGGTATATTCCTGCCGTCTGACACTCGACACAACCCGGAAGGCCACGTTCCTTCTCCAAAACGTTCTTCGGCAACTCTGAAAGTCTGCATTTACAAATGGTTTATCGCCTAACCCACGCCCCTCGTTTCCAGGTAACCGTAAATTCTCGAGTACACCTCGTCCCCACCACTACCACCGGTCACCACCACGAAAGTTACTGACACCCACACGGCCACACGGCCACAGGCCTAACTCGTTCGTCTCCATGCCGCGGCGCCGCTGCCGGCTGAGCCAGCCAGATTACCCAGGGGAGGACATGGGCATGGGCGTGCGGCCGTGGCAGCGTGCACCGGACAGCGGAGTCCCCACACTCCGAGCCGAAACGAATAAACACACGCCGAAACAATGGCATACGCACCAAACGGGCAAACGGAAACGAACAAGGGGAGAAGAAATCGAGCGGAAAAGCGGACAGGTGACAGATCCCACCCGCTCGCTCGCTCGCTCCCACCACTTCCCTTTGCCCTAAGTAATTGAGAACGATGAAGAAAGATGAAGGAATTGACCATGGCGAATTGGGCGATAGTGATAATTACCGGACAGTAATTCACAAAAATCAGCGGCGACCTCCTCCTCTAGGGTGAGGTGAGAGAGCTCAAAATTTACCCCCCACGTACAGGAATCGGAACCCAGGATTAGATAGAGAAAGAGAGATAGAATCGACAAACACGGTCACATCCACTTATCTATCTCCATTAGATTAAGCCTTCTGCATCTTCTTCTTCTGCTGCTGCGATGGTGTGGTGGTGGTTGTTGTGTGCTGCTAGACGCTTAGGCCATCCACGCCACATTGCTTGTATGTCAGTGACTGCCTCCTGGACTGATGGCGATCGCGCAATCCACCGACACCTGAGGTTCGTTCACACGCACTTTCACGATCAGGTCGCGCGTAATCGCCGCTTGCGGCGGAGGTGGGGGGAAGTTGGGTTTGGGCAGGGTGGGGTTTACCTGGACTTTGGGGAGGAGAAGCCGAGCACGAGGATTCTGCGCCGACGTCGCCGGTGATGCGGAGGTCGACGCGTCGCTGATCGCGGCGTCGCGGACGAGGTCCTGGGCGTCGGCCTGGAGCACGTTGAAGCGGTCGACGATGACGCGGGTCTGGAGCAGGCGGGTGCTGTGCGCCGGCTGCTCGAACCCGGGAGCGGCCGCCACCCGAGCGGCACGCCGTGGTACATGACGTCGAACGCCGTGGCGCCGTACCGGATGCCGACCTTGTTGGGGTTCACGGCGGTGAAGAGGAGCGTGATGTTGAGGGAGAGGTAGGCCGCGGCGGGGACCGGCGCGGCCACGGTCCCCCCCACGGCGGAGGCGGCGGAGGACGGCGGGGTGGACGAGGAGGTACTGGACGGACACCTGGTTGAGGTCGAACTGCGGCTTCCGCGGCTTCACCACCAGCACCACGACGAGCGCGACGGCCAGCGCGAGGAGCGCCAGGAAGGTGAGTAGCAGGAAGATGCAGCAGCAGCATCCGCGGAACGAGGCCGACCCGCCCCCGTAGTGCGGGCGCCGCTGCTGGTACGAGGGCCCCGTGGTGGTGCTCGCCGTTGGATCGGGTCGTCATCGCCGCCGCCGCCGCCGCAGAGTTTGGATGATGGATGGGGTGGTGGGTGGGTGGGCCGTGGGAGGGTGGAGGGGGGTGGTCTGGATTTCGGGAGCTAATGGAGCATTTGCGAGGTGGTACTTGTGGGGGGTTTGCGTTCGTGGGGGTGGTGGTGGAAGGGGAGGAAGAGGGGAAAGTAGGAATGAGATCCTCTGCAGTCACTGCACTCTACCTTTGTCACTGACATGTGGGCCCAGACTCAGATAGTCCACGTGTTAGTGACAAAAGATAGAATACAGAGCCCACATGTCAGTGGCAACAGTCGCCTGCAGAGGATCTCGTTCCGGGAAAGTATGGGGAGGTGAATACGGAAACTGCCGTTGCGGTAGTGGGGGTAAATTTGGTGGGGCCCTTCCTTTTTTTTTTCTGTCTCTCTCTTCGTTCCTCTCGTGCTCCGTTTATTCCACCAGGAAATTGGGATTTGTTGGATAAAATAATGGAACAATATATATCTGGCTGGGGTATAATTCCAAAACGTAAAAACTTAAACCTGGCACGGTGCAACGTGACTTCTTAAGCATGTGGCCGCTAAAGCACTCAAAGCTGCCCAATCTTACGTGCAGAACAGTATGGAGTTTTCTGTATACTCTAAAAAAAGGGCAATAATAGTTAATCCGTCACCCTTAATGTACTTTAATATTACAAATTAGTGGTCCATCTATATATGATTCTCTCTTGTTTTATTTTGATAAACAAGTTTACTGTGCAAAGATATTCACAAATGTGAAAATGTTCAAAAAAGACCCTCAGAATTAATTTGTTTCAAGCAATATTAGAGCACACAGGTTATTTTTATCTGTTGTGAAGCACTGATATTTGGCTCTCTTTTTCCCCTTAGGGTGCGTTCGTTCTGTTGACATTGGGTGAGAAAGCACCTCGTTTTCCGTGCGCACGTTTCCCAAACTACTAAACGGTGTGTTTTTTGCAAAAAAAATTCTATAGGAAAGTTGCTTTAAAAAACATATTAATCTATTTTTGCAATTTAAAATAGTTAATACTTAATTAATCATGCACTAATGGCCCACCTCGTTTTGCGTATCTTTTCAATCCCCTCCTCCTCAAACTCACCCTTAAGGGCAAGTGCTATGGTAGATGTGACTACCACATCTAAATTTATCTATTTTATTCACTCATGAACTAAAAGGCAACCCATACAATATATCACCTCTAGTACACAAACATCAATATCTATAATACTCTCACATTTTTCTTGAAATTTGTGTGAATGTTACCTCTTGATTTAGGGGTGGCTCATCTTCTCTCTCCTCACTACTCTTCTCCACCTCATCACTCAATCCAATGTAGCACTCTTAGAGCACCCGCAATGGTAAAGTAAGGTGCTATCTATAAAACATGTACATCTTAGCAATAGACTAGATTAGTAGTAAACCATCTCAATAGTATGTCTATATGGGTATCTATAGCTCTCTCATGCATTGCCTCGTTTTTCTCTATAGACTATCTCTAAGTTAGTAGATAGCTTTGCTCTCTCTCTTCATTTAATATCTTCCATGTAGGAAAATATGCTGACATGAATCTTTTGTAGAGAGCCTATAGATAACCATTGTGGGTGCCCTTAGAGGCAACATATGGTACATTATAGTACTTGCCCTAAGAAATATAGAGGAAAACTTCTTTTTTTTTTAGCATAATATAGAGGAAAGCTTCGACCTAACTTGATTGGAGAGTTTTTCCAACGATGGATACTTGGATAGGGAGCTAGTTGCTTATCCACAGGAGCCTTTGTCTATGCATGAATCCAGTTTTGTAGTCAAAGAACAGCGCACGCGAAGTTCATAAGCACATTGCACGCAATGTGTGAAGGAATGGGCTATATTCATGGAAGAAAAGATGACCATTAATGTGTCGTTTGCAAGAAGCGTGCAGGGTGAATTGTCATTCGAATTAAAAGCTCGCATTGGCAGGTCAATTAGTAAGCTAGAGGTGCCTCTCTCGTTCTTCACCGTAGATTCACATATGTACAACAGTGATTGGCATGACACATAATTGTATCAAGACCTAGGCTCTGTTTAGTTTCAAAAACAAAATTTTTCACGCTGTCACATCGAATGTTTGGACACATATATAGAGTATTAAATACAGATAAAAAAACCAATTACACAGATTATGTGTAAATTGCGAGACGAATCTTTTAAACCTAATTCCGTCATGATTTGACAATGTGGTGCTACAGTAAACATTTGCTAATTGATTAATTAGACTTAATAAATTCATCTCGTAGTTTCCTGGTGGAATCTATAATTTGCTTTGTTATTATACTACATTTAATAGTTCAAATATGTCCGTATATCCGATGTGACAATCAAACCCAAAAAATTTTCCCCAACTAAACAAGGCTCTATAGTAAATTCATTCAACTTATATATGTGACTTTTTACTTCTAAATTAAGAAGTGCACCTGACCATGTGGAACTATATATACAGTAACATGTATTGACTCCAGGGTTTACATTAACATCGGTAACCGCGCGGTTACCGGTCTTACCGTGGGGTACGGTAATAGAAATACCGCGATAACCTCCTTAAATTCAAATAAATTAAAAAATAATTTGAATTTTTTGATAAATTTTGCATGGCTTCGTACGGTTTTTCACGGTTACCGCGCGGTAACCGTGCTTACCGCCGGGTGTGGTAACCCCGGCCCCGGCGGTTTGAGAAACCCTATTTGACTCTACATGATTGTCAAACATTGTGAATCCGGCCGTATACACCAACAATATAATATGATTGTCGAAATGAAACATATACGTTTAAAATCATGCTTGTAAAAAAATCAATCTTTTATGATGCTATGTTTTAGAAAGTTTAAACTATTTCCCTGAATACGCAGAATGTGACCTTTCAAACATGAATGCCACTCCTAATGTGCCTGGGTTTTACAATATCATGCGATTACTTCTCTTAGTTTTTTAGATCTCTTTCTGTTAGTAATCTTTTGGTTTTTTAGGCTGTGTTCGTTCCAGTGACATTGGGTGAAAAAGCCCTCGTTTTCCGCGCGCACGCTTCCCAAACTACTAAACGGTGCGTTTTTTGCAAAAAATTTCTATAGGAAAATTGCTTTAAATTGCTTTAAAAAATCATATTAATCTATTTTTGCAATTTAAAATAGTTAATACTTAATTAATCATATGCTAATGACCCACCTCGTTTTGCGTATCTTCCCAATCTCCCCAATCCCCTTCTCCTCAAACACACCTAACCATGATATTGTTGAGTAGGGTAACCCCTCCCCCAAAAGATAAGGGAACCCTAGTTGTGTTAGCATGTTCTCGTGTATAGAGTTTGTTCCATAAAATTCAAAGCGTAAAATTTATGTCAAGTAATCACTTACATAGAAGATGTACGTACACACCTCATGTAACCGCGAATAATCCTTTGCACATGTTTAAAGAAACGGAGTCTAGCGGTAAATCCTTGACTAAATATTTTCATGTTCATATATCTTAAATCATGACAAGGATCCATTTTGATGCTTGCACTCTGGCAACTCGAACTTCCATTGGAAAACAACACTATCCAATACTACGTACCAAGCAATGAAAAACGTAACTTAGTCGAGTGACACTTTGTGGAGAAAAAAATATCAAGATAATATAAAACCATTTATTGTTGCATTTTCATTCCGACAATTTGTTGTGAAATATCCACAGTGGACCACCTACCTACCTATAAGATGTTTAACAATTGCTACTTCTATTTATACTACACCATGACATGGAATTATCAACAGATATCTGTTGGCAAAAATAAACAATTAGTGATAACATATCTGTCGGTAAAGGTTTTTGGCAAACTATATGTCAGCAATAGTGCATAATGAGACATGTTATATGTCAGTAATTCTAAATATATTTTTGGTCAAAATATATATCTGTCAGTAATTGTAAGAGTACCGGCTAATTATATGTCAGCAAAACTTAGAGGGTGTGTATTAGACTATTAATAATACCATATTGCAAGCCCAAAAAGCCCATCTAGCCTATCATATATAAACCAAACCCTAATTTCCCCACCCTCTACCCATCCTCCCTTCCTCACCAACCCAGCAGTCACTCTCCACAACCACCAGACCTTCCTCAGTTCCTCCGGCGGCGGCATCGGCAGCCAGGCACGGGCGACGGCGTACCAATCATAAATTTGGTAAGACTGGAGTAATCATCGGCTTAGAGTCAGCATCGGCTTCGAAGTCCTGAGATTAGCCGATGAGAGTTATCAAGTAGTCGGTTGTTGGATTCTTGCTATATTCGGTTAAGAAAATTGATCTACTAAAGGAAATTTATCCAGAAGAGACCGAGTTCAAAGAGAATGCGGCATGGCAAGTTATCTATTAATTAGGAATAGTTTGTTAGTTTCCTTTTTAACTTTAGGAAAGTGTGTTTAGTGTCCTATAAGGACTTTATGTTTTCCTTTTATCTTTAGGAAAGCCCTCACGAGCGGTTAATCGAGCAGTGGCTACTCTCGTGTCTTCTGTTAGGATCGAGCATACCGTATTCGGGAGTGGTGTTGATTAGGAGCTTTTATAGAATTCTCATTTATTGATTGTCCAATCATGGTTGCCAAAAGAGAAAGAGCACACATTCGGCTAGTGTGTTCTAAACTGTCTAATTTTCATTGGTATTTTTCAGGCTTATTTGATGAGAGCTGGGGCTGTCATTCATAGCCATGGGATGGAAACTTGCATTGCAACCATGCTTAATACTGGTGCAAAAGAGTTTAGGGTGAACCTACTTGTCTCTTTTCCCCATGAATCTTAGCTAATGCTCCAGTTCTGCTTTATATTTCTCATGAAGTTAGCTGTAATGTTTACAGAAATGTGGTAGTACTAAGAAAATGCACTATTTCTCATGTAGTGTACCACATTATGGACATTTTTCTGTCTGATCTAATGTATCAAATTGAAAAAGGATAATTGTTCATATTTTTAGATTTCCGCTTACTTTTCCATTACAAGAACTTCAATGGTATTAACAATTAAGTGCTAATCTTCTATATGATGCACTGTTCAATAAATTGGAGATTATGTTGCTCCATTTCCTTTTCATTTCATGGCAGACATTATTATATATGTACTAGAAAGAGTGGTGAACATTTTTTTTAAAGATTTGATCTATTATTGATTTCACACAGACATGCATCAGCTATCAGGACCAGTTGGAATAATTGAAATGCTAATTGAGAACTTTGCATGCACCACATAGTACAGCAACTACTCAAGCCAAGTTCTATTTACTAGTGAAGCCATTTCCAACTTATATCAATCCATTTATTAGAAATATGCATGTACATTGTGTGTTTACTGAGTTTTTACTTGTAGAATGTACCATCCTAGTATAATTATTTTAGATAAAACTCCCTTAGTTGATCTCTGCAAATTAGGTGGCTAGCTGTCCTTGCAGTGAGTAGTCGTAGTACAAATTTGAAACAGTCTTCGGGCTTCAGATTTTCCATCTACATTAATTATGAAAATGTCACCTACATACATCTCAATTCTAATATAAGTTAACATTTGCAAGTGGGAGCCAATTAAACTGTACTTCAGCACTTATCTTCTTTTTATTTATTTACTAGCTATGATTTGCGACCTGTGGGTGAGCAGTCAACTTCTTGCTGAAGTGTCAAAGAAGGGTACCTGAAGGAACAGAAGATCAACACTAACTTAAAGGCTCATACATCATGTAAGCTAAAATCAGTTTGTTCCCATAGTTTGTGAGATAAATTGCAATTCTTGCTGCTTGTAAATTGTAATTGAATCTGTTACGATTGCAATTATACTGCTTCAACATAAATTTCTCATAAAATGGAACTGGTAATTTAATATTGGTGGATTGTGAGAATATCGAAGCTATGCTACAGATTGAATTAAATGGAACTACATCAGTTATGTTATTGACACTTATCCTGCACATTTGACACTGATCTTCAATTCTGTATTGAAATAGTAGGTGTTGCATAGATTACTTATCATTGAATAGAGTATTATTATAATCTATATATCTGACCCTTAATATTTTTGTCTTTCTGATAATCTGATTCAAGTTTTTAGATGCTCAACTTATCATGGCGGTCACAAGATATTTTGGAGTGGCATTTCTGTACAAGGGAAATGCCTTGCCTGTTGTAGATTTGCCATCGTTTTGTCTCATTTTGTAGACTGTATAGGAGAATTTCTCTTTTTGTACAACTAACCTATGTACATGGCATTTGTAATTAAATGGAATTGGTATATTCAGTACTAGTGGAATGTGGATGCATGAGAACTGTTGGTGGTATATTCAGTTCTAGATCAGTAGGATTTGATTCCATGAACTATATTTTTTTTAACCCAATGCAGGGCACACTAACAGAATATCTGTCAGAAAAACTGATATATGCAAACTGCGTATCTGTCAGTAATCCGTTAACTGTCGGTAAAGGACCATCTGTCGGTAACTTCCATCTGTCGGTAATTCATTTGTAGGACTGTCGAGTTATCTGTCAGCAAACATTTATCTGTCGGAAAAGACCTTTGCCGGCAGCACTTGGCCTGACAGACCCTATCTGTCGGGAAAAGTTATGCTGACAAATAATTTGACAGCATATAGGTCCTTTCCTGACAGATATGTAGTAAGCAAACTTGAGGCATGGTGTAGTGTTATTTTCACCGAGACGCCTATAAATTGGGTGCCCGTTTTTTAAAAAAAATTAAAAAATCAGGCACGGTTTCACTAAGTAGATCGGAAATGTTTCACTAAGTAGATCGAAAATGTTTCAATCTTGTAAAAAGCAGAAGCACAACCAAATCACCTCGTGAAACATTTTGCTACAACGTATGAAACAACGGTTTCCGAAAAATTGGGCGTTGTTTCACCCTTTATAAAAACAATGTTTCCATTCTTAAAAAAATAAAACACAGTAAGATCGCTAGATGAAACATTTTGGTTCAACGTATGCAACAAACAATTTAAAGTCATTTCAACACTTAAACCCTGTGTACATCAACAACCACGTGTCCATCAAGATGAAATTATTAAAACATTATAAAAAAATCCACTGCAACATTTCATCTATACACAGTGAAACATCACGAGTAAACTAGCTGAAACATTGTCGGTGGAACAAAAAAATGAAATGGATCCCCATAATAAGGCGTTTCCGTTATATCCGAGCGGTTGTTTCAATGGGGCACGTGTGGTGGGGGTGGCACGCGCGTGCGGGATGCGCTCGATTTTTATTCCCCCCCATCGAGCGCCCGATGGGGAGGATTTTCGGATTTTCACAAGACATTTTATTTTCAGAGCTATAAAAATAATATCGCGTGAAAGAATTTGAAATATAAATATAAGAGTACAATTTTTTTTACTTGTGAATGTAACTGATTATCGGTTATCCTTTCAAATTAGAGATAATATAAGAAATGCCATTGACACACGTCAAAATCCAAGAAATACCATTGTATAAATAATTTTGTCTCAAAAATACCATCGCCGTTAGGGTTCCTCCATCCCATGTTGTTAAGTGTTATAGAATGAACAGTATATTTAACGACACGAGATGGGCGGAACTCTAACGGCGATGTTATTTTTGGGACAAAGTCGTTCGTACGATGGCAAACTCACACTTATCGATGATATTTCTTAAATTTGAACGCTTGTCAATGACATTTTTTGAATTATCTCTTAAAATTAAAATGCTCTCTACAAAATTCCACGGAGGCACAGAGCGAGACGACAACCATGACATTTTATCGGGTTCAGTCCATCAAACAAAGAAAATGAAAAAGACAGACACTGTTTACTCCTGAAAAAGCCCAAAAGGCCGAAACCCACAAGCCCAGTAGGCCACTTTTCGATATTTCCGCGTCCCCCCCACGAGTTCCATTCCCAACTCCCAACCATCTTTGTCGACTCCACTGACCAAACACCCCAGCGGACCAAATCGCCGCAGCAGGGCGCGCCATGGAGCCGGCGGCGGAGAAGAGGGAGGCCGAGCAGGAGGAGCTGCAGCAGCAGCACGACGAGCCCGCCGTCCCTTCCGCCGACGACGACGAGGCGGAGGCGGAGGAGAACGAGCGCCGCAACCGCGAGCTCAAGGCCGGCTTCCATCCCCTTAGGGTAAGTCCGCCGCCGCCGCCGCCGCTAGATCCAGCTTCTATTTCCGTCCCGGAAAGAGGAAACGTTGCTTCTCCAGCGAGCCTGGAGGTTGAGATCGAGTACATAGATGTATGTAAGTAACCCGTGTTCCTTTTTTTTTGTTCTTCTTTTCTGTGCCCCCGCAGCGTAGATTCGTGCTATGGTACACGCGCCGGACTCCTGGGGCGAGGTCGCAGTCCTATGAGGACAACATCAAGAAGATCGTCGACTTCAGCACTGTACGTCACCGCGAATTTCTTTTGGTGGGGATTCTCTAATTTCAGGGCAGCAGATTGGATTGCTGATGCTGTTTGGGTGGCCTGTATGTAGGTTGAGTCGTTCTGGGTTTGCTACTGCCACCTCACGCGGCCGGTTTCCCTGCCGAGCCCCACCGACCTGCATCTTTTCAAGGAGGGCATCCGGCCCCTCTGGGAGGTACTCCTCACTTCCTCAGTAGTCAGTACAACATGTTGTTCTATGTGGTTGTGTTTTGTTTAGAGTTATCTCTATTATGCTTCTAGTTGTTGACGGAGTTTGGTTGAGCAGGATCCTGCAAATCGGAGCGGTGGCAAGTGGATCATAAGGTTCAAGAAGACCGTCTCTGGTCGTTTCTGGGAGGATTTGGTAAATACATGTGCACTTTACTGTATATGCATTCGGGTTCTCAGGAGACTAGTAATTTAGCAAGTGCATGTCTGTGGTGACAGATGCAAAATAATATACCGATACATACAGTAGTGAAATAGTTATCCACATTTTTTGAAAACTATATAGATGACAACATGAGATTAGCCAAAACACACACACATGGATAGGATTATTTTTCCTACAAAAAGATGCTGCCATTATAGTCACAGAATGTTTTGATGGGGGATGGGTGTGGAACATGCCATCATTGCCCAACTCCTCTTTCCGAGGAATGAAAAGATGACTGTTAGGATTGATCATGTGCAAGCTTATTTGTAAGCACCTACATATCACTGTATTACAATGACCCTGCTTACTTTATGCAATTTTGAAGTGGCCTAGTTCTACAAACCTAATATTGCTTGGTTTACAAATATAAAGTATCTGTCTTTTACCATGCCAACTTCACATGGCTGCAATGCCAATGTATGATGAGCAACAAGGCCATGGCATAAAAATCATAGGATGGCCATGCAATGGGCCCATATATCCTGTAGCAGGCCAAACCTTAAATCAAATAGCCGTAAATGACACAAGAGGTTGTGCTGGTACTGTTTGTTCATGTCAATATTGTGACATTGCATTGTTTCCATGTTCCAAGACATGATATTTTAGCTTGGAAGATGTGTTTGCCACATTGGGTTTTAGCCATACTTTTTTCTGTCACTATTTCAGTTGCCATGCCTGCTCAGCATTGGTACCACATTCACGCTGCCTTTTTTTTTGTTCCATTCACATTTTCATTTGTTCCTTTTATTTTCCTTTTCCTGCTATTCTGTTGTTCTATCTATTGTTCCTCCTTGGTTTCCGCTATTCTGTTGTTCTATCTATTGTTCCTCCTTGGTTTCCATTGTTGTGATGGTCAATTTGGTGTATTCTTTCATTTAGATACTGTATATCTTTGAAATCATTAAGAAAACTTTCATAGGAATCATTTTCACATCACAGTATGGTACACAACTATATTTAGGTCTATGCCAGATACTGTATAACCTTTAGCACCTTCAAACCTTTTTTGATGGCTTGTTTCATGCCATGATCTGGGACTAGCATGCTCCACATTCAGTTTTCTTTACCTTCGCAGAAGTCACCTTGAGAATGATTTCAGACTGCTAAATGGTTCTTTCAAGGTTGCAATGACTAATGATGCATGAGACCAGCCATATGCATGTAAAAGTTTTCAGAATAATATGTACTTTTCTCGGGAGGCTTGTCCAGTTCTGTTATTAACTTGTAGACGCTTTGCAATGCTTCACCAAACTGTTCTTTATGGTGCACACGTATGGTAGCTTGAACTTTAGTAGTAACTCCTTTTGCTTATTGTGCTTATATCTCAGGTGTTGGTGCTAGTGGGTGATCAACTTGATTATAGTGATGATGTTTGTGGCGTTGTACTCAGTGTTCGCTTCAATGAGGACATTCTAAGTGTCTGGAATCGAAATGCATCTGACCACCAGGTTTGGGGCTACACAAATGCTACAATAGCTATTATGTTTGAACTTTACACTTGTACTCACTTTCTTTCTTCTGTCGTGCAGGCTGTGATGACATTAAGAGATTCAATTAAGAGGCATCTGAAGCTGCCACACAGCTATTTGATGGAGTACAAACCACATGATGCTTCACTGCGGGATAACTCATCTTACAGGAACACGTGGTTGAGAGGATAAGCTCCATGGTCACATATTTAGCTGTTATCTTCCTCTAAACTATCGCCTCGTGGATTTCTTTTGAACCTGTGCTTGCATGGGACTAAACCTTGCTATGTGCTGTGCATCCAAACTCTGTTATGCTATGGACAATCAAAATGCCCAGAATTATCGTGATGCCTTATTGTTATACTGTCATGGTTGGTTCACCTATTTATAGGCAGAATTGATCCAACATGATAAGCTGGAAATAGTGGAATAGGCCCTATCTGAATTTCTGGCTCAGCAGTCACAAATCTGCAGCAGCGTGGCGCATGATTGTTCCAGATATCAGTGCAGCGTGGCGCATGATTGTTGCAGATATCGGTACATGTTCTTGTCATAGAATTTGTAGTTGCATAGTGAACAGACGAAAGTCCTGAATTTTCGCCAAGTAATGCTCAAGACAATTGGCTGCATGAGTCAACTACTCTCTCCGTTTATTACATCTTCGATTTTTGATACACGTTTAATCATTTGTTTTATTTTAAAAGTTTATATAAATACATAAGATATACATTATGTTTAAAATACATTTATGATAAAACAACTTATAATAAAATAGATAATAATTACGTAGGAGTAATGCTTTTAATAAAACAAATGACCAAATATGAATTTGAAAGTTAACAGTGTTATCTATTGATACTACAGTAGATAGAAGTGTTGGTAAATTAAGATGTAAGTGGCTGATTCGTGAAACTCACTGGTGATATATATAATTTCTTATGAACAGACGATGGAAGTGACGTAAAATAGTTTCTGATTGCACTCTCTCTCAAAAAAAAAAAATCTGATTACAGTTTTGTTCACAAAATCAAGAGAGACATCAAAACGAATACGAGTGCTTTCTGTGCTTATGGTTAGGGATGAAACTGGTTCAGATAGTTTCCGTCCATCCGGACCATTTTTCGGATTCGGATAGTTTCGGTCAGAATTATCTGGAAATTCTCGGATTCGGAAACGAATTCGGATATTTTTTTCTCGGAAACGAAAACGAATAGAGTAAGGGGACTATCCGTCGGAAACTATCCGGAATTTTTTTCGGATATCCGCAGACATTAAGCAAATTATATAAAAAACACGTATATATACGTAACTTTTTCATACGGAATCAGATGAAGACAAACTTTATATCAATATTGTAGAGCTCGATGAGATCTTTAGTATTGACTATTTTATTATTTGATGTCATTTATGGGTCTAAATATTCATTATAATATACCATATTAATTTTTACAAAATCTCAGATCTACAATTCAACGACATCTGATGGAGATGTGTTCCATATCAAAGTTGTAGAGCTCAACGGGATCTACCACTTTGTAGTTTATAACATTTGTAGTTGAAAGCATTTAAAGTATAATACAAACATTACAAGTTTTGAAGATGTGAAGTGAAATAAATAAAATCTCCAATTTATACCATGGTAAATAAGTTATACATCTAGTAAAAGTCTTGGGAATAGAAAATGATAATTATATTTGCATATGGATCTCTTAGAGGAACAGCCATGAAAATCGATTTTCACATACGGTTGTGGGACCGTCTATAAAATTGACGATATAAATGTTGGAGATGTTGAACTAAAATAATAAGCGATATATTTTTCTTGATCAAGAAACTCAATTTGAGGGGTTTTTTATATACCGACGCCGTCGCCGTCGCCGTCGCCGTCCCCTTCCCCGGCGAAGGCGACTCCTTCGCCTGCTTCCGCGGACGGGAATCGGTTGCGGCGGTGCGTTCAGTCGAAGCTCTCGTGGGGACCTCCCAAGCCGGGCGGAGGCGGAGGAGAAGCAGGAGGTGCCGGTCTCCCTCCCCTGGCCGCGGGCGATGGGACGCCGGAGAAGGTGAAAAAGAGAGGAAGGCCGCGGAAATCAGAGGCCGGCAAGAAGGTACATTGCTTGAATTTTGCCTACCTTACATGTTGTTTGCGTCTTCTTGCCCTCTCGGTAGTCCATACTGTTCTGAATCACCAATTGGGTTGAATTTCGGCTGGTCCAACTAGTTCTTTTAAAGGACATATAAGTCTAGTGTGCCACTTTTGTTAGGGAGAGAACATGTCAAAACAATACATTACTCAGGTAGAAACATGATCAAATTAGAGTGTTGTGCACAATTTTTAATTCTTATCTGTTTATCGATGACAAAAAAAAAAATCCTTTGATGGCTATCAAACTAGTATAAAAATGACTGTTCATAGCTTCAAATGGACTTAATCGAGAGAAAAATAATCCAAATTGAAATAGACTTATTTAAAATAGCACCGAGAAAAAAAGGGCGAGTAGATGAGGATGATGAAGATGGTAGACGAATCTGAGCAAGCATGACAAAAAGGCCCAGTTGTGTCAGGCAGAGAAGGATAGTGAGTGCTGGCGGAACATGTCTCAATTAATGACACCAATCAGTGAAGTTTCTGATGATGGCGGCATCACACTGCGACTACTGTCACTCCAGAGCCTACACTGATGCGCTCTTTGGTAGTGTTGGCAGATTATCCAAGGGAATGTCTTATTGTTTCTTCTCTAATACCCTGTAGTTGGGCTGGATGAGCCCAGAGGTGTACCTACTAAGGCCCAACAGGGGTCCTTGGACACATGTAAATTATTTTTTTACAGTTATAACTATACCATGTGGGACATCCCAACCAAGTTACATTGGGCACCTAAGAAGGCTACCTCATGGGTCAGATGAGCATAAGGACCCCCGGTAATTTTTGTTATGGGTTCACCACTGGTTGAGCCACCTACCACAACTAGTTACTCAGTACTAGTAGTGAATAGTAAGTTTTCGACCACCTTTTTCTCCACATGAAGGTATGGTAGCATAAGATTACTGGTTGCAATCAATTGATGCTCCTATAGTATTCTATTATATATTTTTGTATGCTGTACTTGAAAAAAAAAAGGTGTACCAGCCTATAAGCAATAAGTTTTGTTCCCAGCTGTAAAGCTGCTTCTTCATTCCTAGTTTTGACTTTTGAGGTTCTCTTTGTTCATTTTTCCAGTGTGGAAAATCAGCCGCAGTTTTTGCATGTGCGAGAGAACAAGGATTCAATGTAATTGAGGTATTTTTCTGGAATTCCATTTTTGTCTACCTTGTAAGAGCTTCCATATTCCTATATTATTTGTGTACTAAGATACTAATATATTTCGGCTTCATGAATCCTTTCAGCTTCTTCTTTCCTTTTCACCTGTTTTTCTCTACAATATTTATCAATTTGGGACTTTTTTTGTAACATTAAAATGCTGTAAAAGTGATAACACTATATTGGAAGTCCTTTATTTATATACAACACACATCTTCCTCCCTTAGGAACATGAAAAATCCAAGGGTGATTTAGTATATGCTTCTCCATCCCTCTCTTGACACGACCAGCTTAATATGCCCAAAACAGTTATGTTCCCATTCTTACCACACAACAAGCTTCTTGCTCAAACCCTGGATCTGAAACCTGACAAGCTTCATGACTCCAGTCATCCTAGCATCAAGTACATTCCCACTAGAGTATTTGTTCATATGAACAGAAATTCTATTATACCCATTTCTGCACATTCAAGGTACTCTATGTATAGAGGAATAAATAATTCTGAACATATAAAATATGGCGCTGTTTGGGGGACCTTCTGGCAGAAGAAACTGAAAGATCTCATTGAAATTGAGCCTAATCCCATTTTGGGTAGATTACGCCGCTCACACAAACCTAGCTTATGCATTTGTCTTTGCTTCGTGTAAAAGGGTTACATGGGGGTTGAAGTGTTTTGGTGCTTGGTATATATGTTGGTACATCACTCATTAAACTAGCAAGATGGTACAATTATACCATGCACTCACGCCCACATGCATGGGCTAAAGTTGGGCTCAATTCGCCCCTCTTGGGTTGGGTCTCACATGTATTGAATTCAAGGAGGGTTTTAGTTATACTGATATTGTTGAATGTGCTTATTCGACTTTGTTAAGATATGGTGATACCCAGAAATTAGCTGAAATCCATTTTATTTGCTCGCTATGAGGTGTCACCTGGCTTGGTGATTTGGGTTTCGTTTGTATATATATATGAGAAATGCTAACATAACCACCTCCATGTGCACCCATACTGGTGTGGATCAGTCTTGCTTTAGCTACTATGGAATTTCATCATTATTTTTCGAGGGGACAGGCAGGGAGTTCCTGCAATTCATTATAGAAGAAGAGAGTTGATCCAGTTTATAAGGAAACCAGACCCAAAAACCTTACAACAGCACGGTTAATTAAAGGAAAACCGGCAAAAACCCTGACATTGACGTACTGATCCTAAGAACAGCAGTCCAACAAACTTAGCTAGCTCATATCCATAATGATGACATCAAGTTCATAATCATGTCTAGTTCTCTAAGCGTACTCAAACTTCATTGTATAGTAAGCACAGACAAAACTTAAGGTTCTCTACCACCTGATTATTTGAGTTATGCATTTATGATTTGTCTGTTGGTCTAATCAAGCTAACATATGATAAAAGGCTAAGAAAAGGTCCATGGCACTATAATTGGTTCTGTCTTCATCCTTATGTTTGGATATACTCTAAAGTATAATCTTGAACTTGTTCCAGTCATACTTGATTGTAAAAATGCAGTAGTGTCAGGGGCTATAGGTTTTTATAGGTTACAGGCAGTAAAAATGTTACGTTAATATGGAATTATGGACACATGCTATTCAAAATGCAGTGCTTTCATTTCAGAGAAAACTAGGACATGGGACATGAACAGAATTCTGATTATTCTCATTACCTAGTTTACAGTACTTCAGCAACATTTATTCCTGAAATTTCAACTCTGATTTCTAAAGCGTGTTTTTTTTTTCTGATGGAAGTTTGTGATGTTTTTCTAGGTAAATACATCCGATATGAGAAATGGGGCTTATGTAAGGCAGAAGTTCAAGGAAGCAACTAAATCACATGGTCTGGAAAAATGGTCTGTGCAATTTATTGTCCAAGTTATCACTGTTCATATTTATAATGATAATTATGTTGATTTTCCTTCCTTATCCTGGTCATGTTGTATCTGTGTTATGAACCATAGTTAACGGGGGTAAGTACTGCACAGAAATTGGCTGGGTTGTGATGACTTGAAAGTTAAGGAGCTTAGGAGAAATATGAGACCATGGATCTGGGAGATTTTTTTAATTTCTTTTTCTTGCTTATGAGATAACCGAATCTGCCTTACCTCTTATACAGAAGAGTAACAGAGATAGGTCCTACATCTCCTGCCTCCATCGTTAGGCACACGTCCATGGAGTTTTGCAGCTGAAATAAAAAAATTCACTGTATGATAATATGTTTCAATCTATTATCCTGGCCTGGCACACGTAGAGCTAGGGATCTGGTGGAGTCCATAAGCTTACCATAGACCCCCATGGAGACTCAACAGTTGCCAGTTTGGAGACACCTTTGTCAACAACAACCATCTTATGACCGTTTATTGACAAGTACCAGAGTGTTCATTCTGAGTTTCTGACTAGAGAGTGCCCCTTCTTGTAAACTCCATAAATATATTCATACGCAAGATTT
This sequence comes from Oryza longistaminata, assembly GCA_009805545.1. Taxonomy (NCBI): domain Eukaryota; kingdom Viridiplantae; phylum Streptophyta; class Magnoliopsida; order Poales; family Poaceae; genus Oryza; species Oryza longistaminata. The sequence goes on along the minus strand of CM020180.1, from coordinate 18,717,236 downwards.
TGGGTTATATAGGAGGCCGAAACATATATAACCAGTGTCTCGATCAACCTTTCCCCACATTAGTATTTAGAAGAACTTTCCCCATATTTACTTCGTAAAATTGACTACTATTCGACGGCGTTAATGCCTAACATAATCTGGGATAGACAAGCGTGATCTCTAATGTGGCTACGACTGATTTTTCTCAACCAACTAGATGATAACAACAAAAGGATATTGGTTTTGGGGAACAACACGTGCAAACAAAAAAAAACATAAGATAGTTGTTTACAGTTCTTATGAAGTCTGCTCTTTGTTTTCTTGCCAACTAGATGCATAGCGCAGTGCAGTTTAAATGACAATCCAGGCATTCTTGTCTCAAACTTTTCAAGCTTGCATGTCTGAGGCAACCTCAGAAGTATCTTTTGGTTTCCCATGCAGGTCACAAGAGGATATCATCGGTTTACCAATAAGCGATTCCTTAGATCCAGCTTCAGGGACTCCTGGCACGGCTGAATACAAACAAGTCATTAACAAGACCCTCATCCTATTTGAAGATGTAGATACTGTTTTTGATGAGGACCGTGGATTTATTTCAACTATACTTAAGATGGTGGAGACTACAAAATGGCCAATCATACTGACCAGTAACAGTAAGCCTTTTTGTCTCTAGGATTTTGTACATCTCTACCATCCTTCGAAATTTCATTTGATTAAGAGCATACTAAAGCTCTTGTTATTTTGTTGTTTTTGTCTTTATATTTCCTGAAGAGAAAGATCCGCCATTGCCTCATCTCTTGGCTCAGCTAGTATTGGATTTCACATACCCATCATCTGCAGAGTTACTTTCACATGTCGACATGGTAAAAACAAATTAGTTCTAGGCTGAAATACCCAAAAACTATGCTGCTTTCTGCAATTATTGAACGATGACCATACCATGTTTTCGTGCAGATATGCAAGTATGAAGGAGTAGAAATCACTGTTCCTCAACAGAAGCATATAATTGATGCCTTTTTAGGTGATATTAGGAGAACAATGATGCTTTTACAGTTTTGGTATCAAGGCAAGCAGCAATACTCAGGTTGGGTGCTTTGAATGTAAAATCCCTTTCAACTCACTATATGGTTGCGTTCTGGTTCTGACCTGTTGGCACGTTACTAAAAAAATTAGAACCTCAGTGCCTCACAAAAAAAAGTTAATGACATATTATAACTTAAAACATCTCTGTCTTATTTGCAGAAGTGGATGCATTATTAGGACTGTAGTTTGAAATATCAATAGATGCAGCAGCCAATATGTTCAGTTGTGGAACTTGTTTGCAAATCCTCCTAGACTAGCGACTTCTGGGTTTATGATAAAATTGACTATAATGGGCTTTATCTGGCATCGAACAGTTGGCTTATTTTCATGTTTCATTGTCAACTTTAAGTTAGAAATTTCATCTGGCTGTTGCATGATTTGTTTTGCTTATTCATCTTTTTCTGTGAAAGAATGTTATTGAATATGTTCAGCTCACTGTCAGCACCAAAATGTGACCATGTCTTGAGATAGCTGTTTTAGTTCTCTTTTTCATGTGATATTAATGACAAATCAGTAGCTTAGTGTAACAAAATTGCAATGTTGTGTTCAGTCTAGAAATGATGAGCATATCTGTGTTTTGCTTTCAGAGAGGTTGAATAAGTGCCTGTCCTGCCCTTCTCTACTTGATTTGGATGCAGTACATTCTACTGTACCAAGAATAATGCCTTGGGACTTCCCTTGTAAATTATCAGAAACAATATACATGGAAATAGACAAAACAATCGTGACAGCTGAAGAAAAGAAAAAACAGATGGAAGTATCAGAATTTGAAGGCCTCGAATTACAAATAATGACACCTTTGACCAAGGGAAGAAGTGCTGGTAAAACAAGAAAACCTAAGAAATCCAAGTTAAAGCGTGGCCGCTCTGCTGATTGTAATGATGCTTCACCTTGTAAGAATGACCTTGACGATTTCCATGATAGTCCAGATATCCCTCTTCCATCCAATCATCAAAGAATGAGAAATAGGCGTGGAGTAGTTTTGTTTCCTGAGTCTGATGATGATCTAGCTGATGCACATACTGCCAAAGATGCCACATTTACTGTTCAAGAAAGTAGATTGCTCCCACAATCTTCAGAGCTGCCCTGTTTATATGGCCATGGGATTTCCAACATTGTTCCAGAAAGTGCTTTCTTCCAACAATCATCTGTGCCTCATTTACATAGGGAAGTGATTTCAAATCAATTATGCTTTCCTAGCGAATCAAGGGCCTTTGAACCTGCCAGTTCTTTCCAAAACCAGCTTGAAAGCAACATGCCCGGGTCCATTTCACAAATATGTGATACCTTTATGTCTCAGGGCATTTCATGTGTGCCTGAGTCATCGTTCATGGTTGGGGGGACATCTGCATCGATCAGCAGTGATGATCTTTTATCAAGTCTAGTGTCCAATGGTTTGTCTGCCCTTCGTAATGAGAGTACTTACACTGCATCTGTAGTGGCACTAGAAGACACTAACAAGGTGGAGAATCAAATGACTGATGAACCTCAAAAATGCATGGAAGATGAAGTTGGTGAGACTTGTGAGGCTTATGTGGAATTGGCTGACAGGAATGATCATGCAAGCTGTTCAATTACAGGATATCAATTGATGGATGAGTGCAGTCGTGCTGAAAGTGTTTGGTTGCTTTCAGGGAAAAAAAACAATGACTCCTGCAAGGTCGAACATGTACAAGATACTTGGAACAGGCTACGGCGGTGCCATCCTGTACTTCCATGTGACATGAATCACAACAGATCAGTTTCTGGAGCTTTGAAGCGTGTTTCAAGAGTGTCTGATTTAATATCAGAATCAGATCTTATGCTCACTAGCTGCCACCCTTTTAGTAATGTCAGTCGTCTTTTTGTCTCTTTTGAGATTCATGTTTCTGTAATATGGTATTGAAGTATTTATAATGTTGTGCAGGATATTTCAGATCCATCTTTGACTCCTTACACTGAGTCGGATGGCTTCTCGTTCAGCAAGCAGCTTGAGATGGGATCTATCTATGCTCAGCATGGTCTTTGCATTTTCCTACAGGATTCCCAAGCTACAAACGATGGTTTTGTTGATTTGTCACAAGAGTTGTTATTTAGCGGTACAACTACCACATCTTTGGGTAAATTTGTTAGCTCTGGAATCAGCTGTGGCGATGGATCTGGGAACATTTCCCTTATAAAATACCCAACAAGTTGTATTTCTAAGAGAAGGTAAGCATTATAGTGTGTTTGCGGTGCATTTTATTGCTTATGACTGATCATATGACGAACTCAAAAAATATATACACACATGATGGACTATCTTCCTTATAGTTGGAGCTCCATGTTGATCCCTTAGTTATGCTTGATTTATCGCATCAACCAGGAGTATGAGTAGAGTGGATTATTTTATTGGTCACGGTAATTTCTGCAGCTTGCTTCAATATTGGGTCACATGTTCACAAGGCGCATGCATCGGCAAAATGAGATTTCTATTGGTGCAATCTTTCATACTTGTAGAGTTTTCTATCAGAGCATAAATGACATACACTTTATTTGGAAATGCAAATGAGATTTTAGTGGCTGGCATATGCATTTATTGGTAGGCTGGCCAGAAAGAAACAAGGTTACATTACTTGGAAGTCTTGAACCAACACTGTTATTTGATTACGTATTTTGCTGTTATGCACCAATTGGTATGATGTGCTCAGGGCACCTGTAGGTTCACACAAAGATTGTGTTTTTGCTCTATAATCATAAACCTTGTCATCTTGTTCCCTTATTAATCTACTGCAAGTTGAAAAAATGGTTGCATATTTGCAACTTCCTTAAAAATTGGATTTCATAAGAATTTTAGTTGTTACCTTGTAAATTTCACCGACTAAAATATTTTATGGCTACATGAACCTTTTCCCAGACTAGTTAAATCTTTTTTTTTTTTGTTGTATGGACACGCTAATGGAAGATTTGTCTTGGGGGCACTGAGCCTGCTAAGTGCAAACTTTGACAGTTTGATTATTCTCGTATAGCACTCCCTCAATGTTGGTGGCAACCCTTCCCTGATATTGAACCTCTGATCATATATGACTCAATGTGGATTTTTCTATTGGCAGTTGTGACTTAACTTTCTCTTGATTAATTGTTGTCATTCTTTGTTCAGGGAGCAACAAGCTCGTCTTCGTGAAGTCCTGCTTCCGGTAGTTCCTCCTAAGCTATCTCAGTCACTGAGAGGTCCTGCTTTTGTTGATTATTTGTCTTCGATGAGTCAGATTTCACAGTTAGAAAATATGCAACTCTCTGAATGTAAAGCCTCAAGCAAGCAAAGAAGGTAATCACTGTCTTTCAGTTCAAAAAGTGTACTTTGTATGTAAATACAAGTATGATGCTGTACATATCATGAACCAGTATGCTCCCTTTTGAAACTTGTTGCTATTGCCGAGCCATATGCCCATGTCTCATTCTGTAGAATTCCATATTTGCACCTTACAAAATTCCTACTTTTGATAAAAAAAAATTGTTTCAAACTTCCGTTATTGTTGTATGGTTCAAAACTTTAACTGAATAAATTAAACTTCTACTCTGAAAGTGTGTAATTTAAACATGGTTCAATTGAATAGAAATTCTAAGAGTAGCACTATATCGATATCTTAGGACCTTGATATTTAAGACAAAAGAAGTCGACTATTTAGATTTTGTTATATGTGTCTCATGCTTCTAGTTTTCAAGAAGTATGTGTGCTTCAACCTGCAAATTTGGTTCCTTATTCCCTATTTTCTGTACCAATTGGAATTTGTTACTATGTTAGCTGTAACTATTGTAGCACCAATTCCATTTTACTAACTTGCTTCTATTTCTCATATACTTTGTTATCCCAAATGATAACTGTTTTCACAATATTATGTGCTATTTGTGTTATCACGATTCAATTTTTAGGAATCTATTAACAAACATTTTTACATTGAAGCACTTTTTCACTGGCTTATGGTTGCTGCTTCTGCTCTTTGTCTTTGTGATAGGTGTCGTCAGCCGAGACATTACTTGAGTTCTGGTGCACTTTCACTGTCTGCTGAAGATATTGAATTATTAGCACAGTGCAGCACTTTCAGCGACAGACGGGAGAGCGAGACGATTATAGAGCAAGCGATTTCCTAGGAGTGTATAAGTTAATAAACTGGTTGATGTAAGCGGCAACATTTTTTTTGCCAGCTTGATTAGAGGCGATAGGATAATGAGCTGCCTGAGATGGCTCATTCTTATATTCACAATTCATGACCCGTAGCCAAGTGGTGAAGTCTGGTCCATAGTGGGCGGAGCTGACGATTCCAGTGTATTCAGTTGTATAATGTAAATGCATGTTGTTGTCCTAATTATACCATGTGACCTTCCCAGCTGATGTACACATACATCTCCATCCAAAGAGAGAGCGCACCCGGGTGAACTTGAAACTTGAGAGCAAATTATCTCCAATTGTCGTATAAAATTATCTTTGTTTACGTCTTATATTTTTGCATTCCACCTGCAACTCTAGTCTTCTCATGCACAGCCTGTTTGGAATATGCGGATTTCGACATATTTTTATGGGATTGAACTATATTTGGGAAAAAAAAAAAGAGAACCGGTTGTTGTGTGTAGTTGAGATTTACTACCTATTAAACTGAATCGCAGAATAAAATTTGATGTTTGTTGGAATTGATTAGAACAGTCCCGACCAATTATGTTTGCTCTGCTGGGTTGCCATGTGAAGAAGAGCAATACGTTCTTATCCCAACCAATAATGCTCAGTTCTTTCATGTTAACCCTGTACAAACTTCACATGAAACGTCCATTGTTTACATAAAAATGTTGCAGCAACTACACTTGCGATCCTTTCTTAATAATAGCCAGACATTACCAGAGCACAAATTGCAGACGGATGGAAAGACAAACACCGAGAAAGACGAGTCTAGTGGCTCAGGCTGCTCGCCGTCTTGACGAGTCAGCCGTGGACTCGAGTCAATGCGTACGATTCGTCCGGTCTTTGGCACGCATTATATTCTCTCCTCTGATCTCCTCCTCGCTGAGTCTCGCGACAAGAAAGAAAACCCAAATCCTCAAGCCGCGTAAAAACGTCGCGCTTAGCTGGAACCCACCCTCTTACAGCGAGGACACTTACGTGGAGCACCGTCTCGTCGTGACAGCTACACTTCCGCACCGCTCCAGGCACTAGTGCACTATTACTACTGCTCATCTCGGTCTCGCTCTTTCTTTCCAGCGAGAGGGCGACGTAGGGTGTTTTTTTTTTTCCCGATCACACTTTACAGTAATTAAGGTTACAGAGTAATAAAAGTGTGATGAATAAATTATTGGTTACAAAGAGTGATAAAATCGATAAAAGACTTAATCTATGATGTATGGGATATATATTGAAAGAATATGCTAAGTCATAATACGGTCACATGTAAAATATGGCTGAGAATCAAACTCATACTTACCTTCTTTTTAAGCTGCTATCCTTTCGTTATACTACTAAATAGTATATTTTAAAAAAGCTATATAGAAGTTTTCTTAAATAAATAAATATTTTTTAAGTTAGTAAAAATTAATATTTATTTAATTATATTGTAATTGCTTTTTTTTCGTTTTACCTATCGTCAAAAGTTTCAGCCAAAGGCCCTGTTTGGGGAGCTTGTCCCAACTGCAGCTTTTCCCAAAAGTTGTCCCCAAATAGTCCACAGTTTCTGAGAATCTGTATTTATAGATTCTAAAAAATAAACTAAAAAGCCAGAAGCTAGAAAAGCTGGGTTCTAGAGCTTTTCTAAATTCTCAGAAGCTGGCTACTAAACAGTTGCTTCTCAGAATTTTTTTTTGAACTGAGCTTATCAGAATTTAAAGCTCAAACATGCCAAATTACGAGTCTGACGCAGGAAGCCTTCCGCTTCTTTTGCCGAGCTGGCCGGCACACCACAATCACATCGCCCTGCCTACGTCCTCCTGCCATATTGCGCGCGACCCGACGCGGGGCATATCCCTTTCCGGCTCTCGGCTGTCACAATTTTCCAGCGTTTTTCCTTGTTTCGTCCCGTCCTTGGCTTCGTGCCGCTTGGTGATGTGCTTTTTCAGCTTTGCGCTCGGCTCGCTTCGACGGTGCTTCCGTGTGCTTCGTTCGGTAGCGTGTGTCTCAGCTTTTACGTTGTTTCCCACTTCCCCACTCGGAAAATAATAGTATTACGTATCGGTCTTCCTGCCTTTTGTTACAATCCATTTTGTTTCTCTGTGTTTTTTAAAGAAGTGGGTACGCATGCCTTGGTTGGGTTTCTCTCTGCATATTCGCACGCAATTCTTATCGAGGTTTCTTGTAAGGTAATGGTACTGCGTGTTTTTGCAGCGAATTCGAATAAATACAGCACCCTTCTCCTGACCAAACCATCGACCACTCATCACCATCTTCTGCCGTGCTGAACTGCGATTTGAGATAGTATAATGTTAACGTTTTCCGGAGGGTGAAAAAGCCAAGTGGGCTTAAGAGTAAATGGGTAATTATATTCTACCGCACCGGCTAGGCTACCTTACCGTATGCACGTACGTGTGGCTTCTGCAAGACGCCAGCAGTGAGCCAGTGACAAAACTGTGTACCCCTCCGTTCCAAAATAAGTGTAATTTTAACACTGTTCATGTCTAACGTTTGATTGTTCATCTTATTTAAAAAAATATAATTAGTATTTTTATTGTTATCACATGATAAAACATGAGTAGTACTTTATGTGTGACTAATTTTTTTTAATTTTTTCATAAATTTTTTAAATAAGATAAACGGTTAAAACACTAAATACGGATATCTATGGCTGCACTTATTTTGAGACGGAGATAGTACTACTCTCTTGCCATTGGAGGATTGATTTGAGCTGCACAGGATTTCCCCGTCAGCACGGCACGCTTGCTGTGGCTTGGGGCAGCGACGACTCGTACGGCGATCTTGCAGTCAGACTCGTGGCCGGGTCTCGTGCCGGGCTAATGCCGACCACAAAACTTAAGCACATCAATATCTCTCGCCATTAAACATGAATTATGGCTGGATGATGTAAGTACGTAGGTAGTACTACTCGATGATCTTGGTCAGGAGAGCTTGTGGGTACAGTGCACGTGGTAGTTTTCAGTCTATGGTTTGGAGCAAAAAAAGGACAAGGGAGCATTTACGTTGACTCGTCGCCAGTTGTTCGAGTGTTTAAGGCTGTGTTTAGTTTGGGATGAAACTTCAGTCCTTTTTCATCACATCAACCTATTATAACATAACTTTTTAGTCACATCATCTTCAATTTCAACAAAATCAAACTTCCCCCTAACTAAACACAGCCTAAGCAGCTTTTCACACGCTTGATTTCGGATCAGGATCCTTTGCATCAGAGTATAAAATGCATAGTGGCTACAGTATTTTACATTAGAACAAATCTGCACCCTCAATTTCATAATCGTAGGCAACTAGGCATACGATCAACATCCACACTGTGAATGTGGCAAACAAGCTGTAAGGTAAAATATTGATTGCTACAATACTATATTGTCTGATTTTTCATCTTACTGCCCAAGTACTACTATAAAACACCGCGTGGAACCTTGCATTAGCATTTCAAAATGCAAGGATCCGGATCCAGTAAATCTGGCAGAACCGAAACTCGGTGTTAAAGCATAAAAGCGTCTGCAATTTCAAGCTGAAAAATCGTCCGCTATGTGCATATCTGCCCCGCATGTATACGACTAACTACGCTCATACGCTAACACGTAATGAAATACCATTGGGTTGTTTCACTTTGGCAAGAACACGCAGGCACGTGCCCAAAACCCCCGAGTCCACGACGACCGGACTGTTCCAGCTTAAACTCATCATATAGAGATAGAGGTGGTGTTTGATAAAGAGACTAAATTTGTCCATCTTATATAGGATGTTTCGATACTAATTAGAAATATTAAAATATAGACTAATAATAAAACTAATGTATAAAAAAGATATAATTCGTGAGACAAATTTTTAAACCTAATAAATCTATAATTAACACATATTTACGGTAGCATTATATAGGCTAATCATAAAGAATTAATTAAGAAGAACACTGCTCACCTCTGCTGAAGTACTCCCTCCGTTTCAAAAAAAGACAAACATGGGTTTCCGTGCACTGTCGTCTTATATGAAATTTTTTTATAATTAGCATTTTCATTGTTGTTAGATGATAAAACATGTAGACAGTTAAACGTTAGACACGGAAACTATACTTTGTTTTTATTTTCGACAGAGGGAGTAGAAGAAGAGCGCACGCTAACACCGCAGCCATTCCGGGCCGCCCGGACCCAAAGAAAAATCGCACGAAAAAGCGCAAAAAGCCGCGGCTGCGTCCGCCACCGCTACGGCGCCGCGCCAAGCTCGCGCGTGGGGCCGATCTGTCCGCGGTTGCGAGCGCGCGCGCGCACCAGAAAAGAGCGGGTCAATGCGACAGCGCCATCTCCCCCTCTCCGCCCCACCCCACCCACCCAAAAAATACTCGCAAAACCTCAGCCCGAAGCTAGTGGGCGAAACGGAGAAAAAAAATAAAAATCTGCAGCTTGCCGTCTTCCCTTCTCTTCTCTTCTCTCCTCTTCTCTTCTCCCCCAAACCAAAGCCAAGCCAAGAGGAGTCTCGCTCGCTTGGCACTTATCCCGAACCATCCTCTCTCGCTCGTCCATGAGCTGAGGCCGACGATGGGGCCGCCCGCCGCGCCGCCGTCGCCGTCGCCGTCGTCTGGGGGCTCGTCGAGGCGGCGCCGCCGGCTCGAACGCCGGAACGCCGCGAAGCACATCGGCTACGACGCCTCGAACTTCTGCGCCTACCCGCAGTCCCCGCCCGCCGCCTCCGCGCCTGCGTCCGTCTCGCCGTCGCTCGCCTGCTCCCGGCGTGCTCCCTCGACCTCACGAGCTTCCGGATCGGCGGGAGCGGCGACGGGTGCAGGGACGTGCAGCTGCTCTGCTCCAGCCTCGGCCTCTCCGGCGTCGACGACTTCGCCGTCCCCGTCGCTGACTGGGAGGCGCACAAGGCCGGCCGCTCCTCCTTCTCCTCCTCCGCCTCCACCCCGAAGCCGCGCGAGGAACCCCCCGCGAGGGACTCCCCTGTCCGCCGCGAGGCTGCCGCCGAGGAGGAGCCGCCCTCCCTGCCCGCCCCCGCCGCTGTTCCCGTGCTCCCGGCGAAGGAAACGCCCAGGTCCGTGGCAATTGAAGCTCCAGCGCCCCTATTACGGGTGGATCCGTGGGAGCCAGCCCGTCCAGATGTGAGGAAGGCGAGCGGCGAGGGAGGGATCAAGGGCGTGCGGCCGCCGCCGGTTGTGCTCAAGCCGCCGCCGTCGATGGTACGGCCGGCGGTCTGCGTGGTGGAGTCCACGTGGGATATCTTGCGGTCGTTCGCGCCGGAGGAGGATAGCCACGCTCACGCCCCGGCGAGCAGATCTGGTGGTGATTACGCATGCCAGGACGCGGGTGAGGAGGAGGAGGAGGCGGCCGCGGTGTTGACGCTGGAGGAGCTCAGGCTAGGGGAGACGTCCGAGGAATTCACGGGCACGTCTTCGCTGTCGACGACGAACGATGACGAGACGTCGAGCACAACCACCGAGTCCATGTTCTACATCTCGCCGAATGGGAGGTTTAGGAGGAAGATCCGGTCGTGGAACCGAGGGATGCTCCTGGGAAGTGGCTCGTTTGGGACAGTCTTTGAGGGGATCAGCGAGTAAGTGCTCTAAAGAGTAAATTTTATGATTTCTATATGCTGATCGTTCACTTTGTGCTTATGATTTCTATATGTTGATTGTTCACTTTGTGCTCGAGAATTTGTGAGACCAACAATTTAACCTGCCCTAAGATAGCATAAGGCATATCTTGGAAGCCATTGTTAACCCGAATTTAGGCAAATTGATTCTCTGATTGATTGTACACTGTATGTCTCCAATTATAACTCTTAAGTACAGTTGCTAGATGGCGTGTAGGGTACTAGTAAGTGCTAATTGATTCATCAACATGATTTCATTTTCAACTACTTAAATAGCATAACCCTACGCTGTAGACAATCAGAATTCTGCTAGTCAGAATGTTGAATGTAATAGTACTTTATTTATTTGATTTGTTGTGTTCAATATGACATGATGTAAACATATGTTTAATCACTAAGGGTTCTGAAACATGTCATACTTAGCTTCTAGAAGATGCACATGAACTGGCTGTCCTAAATGAATCATTGTAATACCTGTTGTTCCTTTTATGTGGTGTTCAATTGCAACAGTTATTCTTAGTATAGGCTGCTGTAATGTTTGCATAACGCATGTCTCTTACATGCTGGAATAGTTGATATCGACATCTTATGATTTGATGTTTTACAGCGAGGGTGTCTTCTTTGCTGTCAAAGAGGTCTGCTTGTGTGATCAAGGGAGCAATGCACAGCAGTGCATTTTTCAGCTTGAGCAGGTTGGTGTTTCCTTTTTGTTCGTCAATAATGCCAGGGCCCAGGGCTATAATATCTTACTGGTTCTGTTGTATTGTGAATGTGATCTGTCCTAACTTCTTTTCATATTTTAGGAAATCGCACTTTTGAGTCAGTTTGAACATGAAAATATTGTGCAGTACTATGGTACCGACAAAGTAAGTTATTGATCGACCATTCATCATTTTGTTGAAGCACCATTTGCTATTGGGCTGTATGTAAATTTCTAGTTTTCTTGTACATTTTTCTTTTAAGGCTCATATTGAACCATTCTTGTGACTACTGCAGGAGGACTCAAAACTGTACATCTTCCTTGAATTAGTCACCCAAGGATCTCTTGCATCTTTGTATCAGAAGTACAGACTGCGAGATACTCATGTTTCAGCATATACAAGACAGATTCTTAATGGGTTGACTTACCTGCATGAACGAAACATTGTTCATAGGTAATAACATTAGTTGAATCAGCATATCTGCTGTTTAGCCTTCTAAGGAGGCTTATTGATTTTTTTTTCACTTCGGCTGACAGTTAATACTAATTAATGCCTGCTCACTGATTTTTATCGTTAGCTTGAAGATTGTGAACTGGTACTGTACATTTACTCTGAATAAGTGAATAACAGTTCAAATCTCGTCTTGCAGGGATATCAAATGTGCCAATATATTGGTGCATGCCAATGGATCCGTGAAACTTGCTGACTTTGGTCTTGCTAAGGAGGTCTGCTTACTCTCGCGAAATCTTTATGTTCTTTTTTAATCTTTGAATGTTTCAGTTATTATTTTAAAATTTATCTCATTTATATGATTGATTTCTGTCAAATATCTCTCAGATTACCAAATTCAACGTGCTTAAATCGTGCAAAGGAACTGTTTATTGGATGGCACCTGAGGTATGGCACAATATTTCTATTAGATTAGATTTGGACATGCTTGGGTTTTACTTCCTCCGTTTCATATTATAAGACTTTCTAGCATTGCCCACATTCATATATATGTTAATGAATCTAGATATATATGTATGCCTAGATTCATTAACATCTATATGAATGTGGGTAGTGCTAGAAAGTCTTGTAACCTGAAACAGAGGTAGTATTTGTTTACCTTCTTTTATTTTGATGGTTTATCTAGAATAACAAACTAACAGGTAAGAGGTAAAAAGCCAAAAATGTGTTTATAATGCATTGATGTTAGATAATGTTGTAGTTGCCTCCTAAGATAATGATGAAATTTCAGGTTGTCAATCCCAAGACAACATATGGACCTGAAGCTGATATATGGAGTCTGGGCTGCACAGTCCTAGAGATGTTGACACGTCAACTTCCCTATCCTGGTCTGGAATGGGTGAGTTATTGTTCATCAGGAATCTAATTTAGCTCCTCCAAATTCAGTTATGGTGTTGGTTCCAAGTTTGATAATTATCCAGTATGCATATTACTTTGTTTCCTTTTTGCATTTACCCCATTTTCTCAACTTGTTCTGCAGACACAAGCTTTATACAGGATTGGGAAGGGGGAACCACCAGTAATTCCAAATTGCCTTTCTAGGGATGCTCGTGATTTTATAAGCCAGTGCGTAAAACCCAATCCGCAAGACAGACCCTCTGCAGCAAAGCTGCTGGAGCATCCTTTCGTTAATAGGTCAATGCGGTCGATAAGGTCTATGAGGACATCTTCACGCTCAAATTCATCGGTACACGGCATAAATGGATAGAATTGAGGATGGCTTCAGAATATCGGTGGAATGGTAAGTTAGTCTTCTTTAACTTGCTTTCCACTCATGCAAAAATAGTAAATATTTAAACTGTTCCTACACAATTGTTTTGCTTCGTAAGAAAAGTTGGGCGAACGATTTTCACACATCATCGCCGGAACACAGATTCGTCCATATCAAATATAATACAAAGTTGTTACCGTCAGCTGCCCGGTTGTGACGCACTAGGTTGACATTGAGCGCGTGGTTAATCTGACTTTTGACTTGCGTGCATATTCTCTCTTGCAGATATTAGTTCTGCTAATCATGTGGAGCTGGCCGGGGAGGACGATTCGTTACCGGGAAGCAATATTGTCAACAGCACAGTCGTCAACCCCAACCATTGCGTTTCATTTGTTGATTCTTTCTCATAGTTTGCTGCGAGGGGATATGTCGTGCTTTAGTCAGCGGCTAATATTCAGCCCGGAGAATAGGTTAAATGTGCATTCAAGCGCATGAGTGTAAGTAGGAACTGACGATGTAAATATGCATGTTCGTGGTGGTGATTTATTTGTCTTTGCCATCATATGCCGTGCTTTGCCAAACTTTGGAACTTCCGATGACAGTAGCTTAGGTTGGAATTGCCGTGCATGTCTTCTTGTTAGAACAAAGGGTGTACGGCAGCTCATCAACGATTCCTGTGCAGTGGTACGGGTATTCCAAAGGAAAAGCTACGATTGGTTGGTTGTTGTTCTCCAGTTGGCAGTTTGGCGTTTACAGCCACGTAGCGATTGGCATTTGGCGTCTTGACGATCACTTCTCAGTTTTTACGCGTTGTTTGACTTGCGTGTAATTCACAAAAGAAGAGGGACAAAAAATAATTCACAAAAAAATAGTGGGAAAAAAAATATTTACATGTCTCTGTCTATGCCGTTTGTTTTCCTCTCTTGATTATGCTTCCGTTGTTTGGAAATCAAGGTGACTACGTCATTCGTTTCCATCGCTTGATTAGTGTAAAGCGGAACGGCTTTTACTATTCAACCCTTAAAACGGTAGTTCATGTTTCTTGAACATCTGTCGTGAAGTGTTGCCTCTTAACTATCACATGAGCAGATATTTCCAAGAAGAAAAACAACGAATAAAAGGAGAAAAGGAACATCAATGGAGTGATATTTTTTCGCTAAAGAAGGCATGGAATAAAATTTTGTTTCGTTGCACAATGCCCATAGGTGAATATTTAGTCCAGAATACGAAATCAATCACAACATAAAATGCATTTCCAACTTAAGCTTTTCATCAGAAGTACAAAGAACCAAACAGGCAGACTTGCCATACTAGCTATATAACCCAAAACAAGCCAGTTTCCTCTTGCTTTGCAAAACAAGATGACCAGAAGAAAACCACGATGACCATATAAGCTGAATGTTCAAAGATGGATCAGGATATTGGACTCGCCTGTCATCTTTGTCGATGCAATGAGGCCTGTGGCCTTTAAATTTGTACGGTTATTAGCAGAGAAGTAAATCCAGTGTCAAGAGGAATCGCCAATGTTGGCATAATATACAAAGCTACAATGGTACCGTCACATACCCCAACTCCAATCGGTTGTCTCATTGCACGATGTCTACGACAAACAGATTTTGCAATACGAATCTTCGAACTGGAGGACGTACGAGACAACAATTTGTGGCAAAAAGCTACCACTCTGTGTGAAACCCCACATCAATTGGATTGCTTTTTCCAGAGGCCGAGGGGAATAAGACAAGCAAGACAATGACTGATTGGACTTTGGATCAGCAAAACATCACAGCAGGCAGGCATTCGATATATGATGGCTCTACTCAACATCAGTGCTGAGGTCGACATTGTCTAGGAAGCAGCAGGAGAGCTCTTATTCTCCAAAAGCTTCAGCTCCTCTTTCCAACCTTCTATCTTCTTCATTTTCTCGAGTTGTTCAGGCTTCAAATTTTCTGGATCTCCTTGCACTTGCGCTTCTGCTAAGCGTATCTGTGATAAATCAAAGACAAATTTATCCAGGTCAGATCTAATTTAGTCCCATGGTGGCAGATCAAAATAGCACTGTTAACATCTACTATGGCTGCTCGCCTGCTCCTAGAGGTTGAAAGCATGGACTGAATACCTGAGATGTCCTAAGAACATAAAATCAATGATTGGTTACTACTACATTAGATTCTTGGCAGTAACCATGAATAAGTTAAACTTACAAGAAGATAAACTGATTACAAGTGCTTATAAACTTACAGTGTAGGATAAAATTGAGTACAAGTGCTTATCTTAAGTTAGACCAAGTAATAACTAATTAAGATTGATTGTGAAACTTAGTTTCCAGGCATACAACTTAATTATTTAGTACTATGCAGAAAATGAAAAATGGCTTGAAATTTTGGAAGGCTTATGCCAGAAACCAGACAAAAATTACTTGGGAACTTCGGGATAACATACCAGGCTCAGGTCCCCCAGAAAAACTATGAACTGGAGAGAGAGGGAGGGAGGGAGAGAGAGAGAGAGGAAGATAACCTTCTTCTTCAGTGCTCGAATTTTCTTATCTATGTCTGGAGCAGATGACTCCGATTTTGAGTTGTCGGTAGCATCAGTGGAGGAGGTTGCAACAACCGGAGATTCAGAAATAGCAATGCCACTTATCTGCTTTGTTACACTGTCCACTGCATCCTTCGGATTGTCAGTTTCGCCTGCATCATCCTCTATATGCAAGCCCTTTCCTTTATCATTTGTTGAACTGGCCTGCTAAGAAATAAGAGAATGCCCAGCACAACATCATAAAGCAACTCTAATAAACCAGTAGCTCAATCTACAAGAGATGAAATCATTACCCATGAGCAAACAATAAACAAACACTGTTCTGTTGACCCAATTATCAGATAAAGGATTTATGAAGAACCTTGTTCTCTTATTGTCCATAATTATGTCTGCCATGAATAGCTGATTGTGCTGACTCTTTAAAACTTATGGACAAATTCATATCAATGCACCTAAGAACTAATGCTATAACACAAAAAAGAACTGGCCTTTACCATGGCATTTATGTTCGTTCGTGCTTAATAGTCAAGTAGAGGCTTCCCTATATCGACCTGTTTTCTAATTGTGTCATTGTGTCATGAGAGTCATTGTGGTTGAATGGGTTCATGAGACAACTTGGCCCAATAAAACCTACCAAGATAACCCATTGTGCAGACAACAAAGTTGGAACATAACATGCAATCAGGAATTGAAGTTGAACACAGTTACATTCCATGGACGAAAGGAGTGGAACATATTATTCATTTGGTAGATCCCCATGTTTTCCTCCAGATCAGTACTAACCAAGAAAGAAATGCAATCATGATGATGGTGAGAAACAGTGAGGAAACAAATTGGTACTGTAGTAACAACAGTCAAGGATCGCTGGACATACTATTAGAGCTGCCCCCAGGGCTTCTAATGTCTGAAGTCGTGAACCAACATGAGCTTGAGTATAAAAAAAAGTGAATACACAGGTACAATAATGCAAATTAACAATTCTTCCAAGTTTAGGTGTCGGTGCCAGAGTATCATGATTATTGATTGAGATGACAGGCATGACCGCATTTTAGTTCAAATATGAGATGGCTAAAAAAAATCCTTTTCTGACTCTGTTCTGCTGGTTTTGTATTCTATGGAAATTCTGAAGCATACAAAAAAATTCTCATAAGATGTCTCTTCTCATCTCATAGCAAGTTTTTATGCACCTGACTGACCAGCAATCTGACTGTACCAGTGACTTGTATACATTTCAGAAATTGGTTAATTGCGTAAATTCAATCAGCAATAACTTGGAACATGCTACAGGTATCATTGGGCTGTTGGCAATAAGATGTGCAAGTAGACCAATTAAGACCCTACTTAGTCAATGTAATTGTGGAGAACAGAAAAGGTGTCACATTTACCCCAACTGTGAGTATCAATAGAAGTACCGCAATAAAACTATTGTGATTACTGGTTAGACAGTACAGAATGATAAAATTGATGATAGCACTTCTTCTGTATTATCCCTCTGGCCTGAGATATTGCTCCTCATTATTTTTACAGCCAAGGTCTAATTTAAGGTAATCTTTCACCCAAGTGATGATAGCATTGTTTAGGGTAATCTCTCATACCTACAACAAACTAATGAACTAACTAACAACAACGAAACGGTTTATGCTTTTCACCCTAGCATACCCAATCCAATTATGTGTGTCATCTGAATACTAAGCTCATACAGTAATCCAATGTACAAACAGGCCACTAAATCGGACGATTTCCCAAACACAAACACCAGAGGGAGAGAGAGAGAGAGAGGACGGCCCTACCTGCTGCCGTTTCTCCTTACGCCGCTCGTTCCGCTTGGCCGCCTTCGTCTTGGGCTTAGCATCGAGCGCCGGGTCGTAGCCCGGCGGCACGTCGGGCCCCGACTTCCTCATCTGCAACAAAGCAGGCACCATGAGAGGCGGTCTTCAGTTGGAGAGCAAAGTGTGGGGATGGTTGGGGCGGGGTGTGGACTCACCTGGGCGCCCTTGGACTGGTAGATGGCGACCTCCTCCTGGGGGACGTAGCCGGCGCGGATGCGGATGGCCTTGCGGAGCGTGCCGTCGGGGCGGCGCGTCGGCGCGATGATGCGCTCGCCCTCCTTGGGGATGGAGAGGAGGCGCCGCTGCTCGCCGCCGCTGCCGCTGCGCGCCGCGCGGCTGTGGCCATGGCCGGGAGGAGGCGCGCGGATTTGGAGGAAGGCTGCTGCGGGCGGCGGCGGCGGCGACGACGGCGGGGGCACGGGATGGTTTAGGAGTTCGGGCGTCGGAGTTAAGACACAGAGTTGGGTCGGGTCGGGTGAGATTTGGGCGCTGGGGTCAAATTGTTCTTCTTTTATTTCTTTCCTTTACGTGTTGTAATAAGATGAGGTTTATTTTAATTTTATTATTGTATATAGTTTAGTAGTTAAGGTAAAATTTAATATTAGAATTCGCTTGAATATATATTTTTTAATAAAATCATGAACTACAATTAGAAGTTCGATCATAGGAAGTTAGCATGCAAAATTTTTTTTTAAAGAAATTTCTTATAGAACATCTCATGTATTTCTAAAAGCAAATAAATTTAAAACCTGACTCAAACACGGATATGTATTTCTAAAAGCGAATAAATTTAAAACCGACTCAAACACGTCATCTTGTTTAAAGTAACTAGCGGATTTCCAAGTAAAAGCTAATGGAATTTGATATACAAATTTTATTATTATGTTTTTGATTCTACAAATATACTTAAAACTTATATATTGTAGATTTAAAAGTTAAAATGGTCCACAGCTCTTACCATATATTTTCATAGATATATTGTACTATTTCTATACAATAGTTTTAAAATATAATTGGATTCCATATACAACTTTAACTTTTGTTTCCAATCGTATTTTGAACAAAATTATCTTAGCAGTTTATGTTTTGTTTTATTTATTAACGGGAGAATTTCTAAACCTGCGGAGTAAGTGTGGTGATACGAAAGTACAAAACAATAGTCCATTCTTCAATACTTATACGCTACTGATAATTTATGTTCCCTCCGTTTCAAAATAAATCAATCTCATATAAGATGTGACACATCATCGTCCAATGAATTTGGGCACCAGACATCCTTATGTCTTTTCTGGAGTATATTTGTTATAGTAAAATATATCATATTTTGTACGAGATTGGTTTGTGAGACATTTTGTACGAGATTGGTTTGTGAGACATTTTGTACGAGATTGGTTTGTGGGACAGAGGGAGTAAGTATAACGAAACCCTTACACGACTGGTTGCAGAAGATTTCCAAAATGTTCTATCTATACCAAAATATTAGTTTAGCATGCCTTGGTATCATTGACAGCGCGTCCCACACATTACGATTCTCCACGCATCAAAGACCTATGACTGTCAAAAAACTTTCGTATGTCATCCACATGGAAAGCATGCCGTGATGCATCAAGCTCAGACGGTACAAACTTAATTTTTAGTGTTAATTTTGGACTTCTTCATCACATTATATTTTTCTAATATTGGCTTCTAAACCTCCAATAACAAAAATATAAAAAGTGATTTGCTCCGTGAATTGCACTTTGGTGTTTGGCTAAGCTTCTAAGCTCCGTGATTTGCTCGCTAGGCCACCGGTCCTTACTCCTTACTGAGTAAGGTGGGCTCGTTACGAGTGTAATTGTAAGGGCTTATTTGGTATAACTCCAACTCTTAAATTTAGCTTGAAGAGTTAAGTCTAAAATGTTGTTGTGGTTGTGGAGCAGCCTAACCCTAGCTCCACTCCTATAAATCATTTTTGTGAGAGCGTCTCACCCAGCTTTACTCCCGTTTAAGGTGAAGTTAAGGGCCCCTTTGAATCAAAGGATTTATGTAGGAATTTCATAGGGATTCAAATCCTATAGGAAATTTTCCTATTTGGCCATTTGATTCAAAGGATTGAAACTTTCCAAATCCTATGAAATTCCTATGGAATGGCACATTGCATGTAAATTTTGGAGGAAATTTAGCAAGAGCTCCAACCTCTTGGAAAATTTCCTTTGAGTCTATCTCTCTCATCCGATTCCTGCGTTTTTCCTGCGCTCCAATCAAACGACCATTCATGTGTTTTACATTTCAATTCCTATCAGAATCCTGTATTTTTTCTATTCCTCTGTTTTTCCTACCCTGCGATTCAAAGGGACCCTAAAACTATTTGGTTGGGCTCCAGCTACAGAATAGGTGGAGCTATAATTGGAGATGTGCCAAATAGTTCCTAAGACTATTTGAGTTCAGGCTATGGTTTTCTTTCCCTTTACTGATGTTCCCCTTTATGTTAAGAAAACAAATATAAAAGTCTTACCTATAAATATTTTTTTGTTGCTTCATTTATTTTTCCACTATCGCTTGTCACCCGTAGTTCAGACGATATTGCTTGTTGTACAATTCGTTTCATCAAACTTGGATCATGTTAGGTCTAGTAAACCTGAGACAATCAAATTCCAAGAAATTAACAAACATTATTTTTAAAAATATAGGTTGGACTAAGGCCCATAATCTAAGACAAGCACTAAGATAAAAAGGGTGAGGAAGCCCTTAACCCTACAGTTTTTTTTAAATAAATCTAAACCTCTTTTTTTTTAAATAATTTTTAAAAATAACCCCCTACTAAAATTTATTGGGGCATTTACAAATTTGCCACCGGTTTTTTTCAATATTGCAAGGATGTCACTCGAATGACAGTTCTAGTTGTATTTTTACAATTTTCTAGTGGCAGTTTTGCAATAACGATTCAAAATAGTGGTAAATTTGCAATTGCCCCAAACTTATTTGTAAAACTGTACGGTTGAGTGAGCTATCTCAATCTAACTCAAACTAATTTGACCACGGTTTTGCCAAGCCAATTAGAACAACGTAGCGAGGGTTTGTCACGACAGATAGACTAGAATGACAGGAGAACAGTGACACGCCCATTGCTTATAGCATGACAGTGTTATCCCGTATGCAAGCAGGATGCCGTGAGTAAAGGTTTGAATTTGAAAATAAGTTTTCGGAGGGCTTTCTATATTTGAGAATTTAAAAATATTCAATAAATTGTAAAAAAAAATACCTATCTAGACACATTAACGTGGTGAAAAGGCTGGATTATCCATTATCTTAAAAAAATCATCAGCATGTTATCTTAAGGATATTCTTGGACACTGGATAGTTTCTAAGATACTCCTACTTCCTCCGTTTCACAATGTAAGACTTTCTATTCATATAGATGTTAATAATCTAGCATAATATATATAATATATATAACATATATATATACATATTATATTAAAAATATATATATATGTATGTATGTGTTTAGATTCATTAACTTCTAAATGAATATGAGCAATGCTAGAAAGTCTTACAATATGAACGGATGGAGTACATGATAAAGCAATGAAATTCTGATAGTAGTTTTCTGCACATACTTATCGGGGGCTGTTTGGTTTCTAGGACTTATTCCAAGTCTGTCACATGGATGTTTTGGACACTAATTTGGAGTATTAAACATACACTATTACAAAACCCATTCCATAAGCTGGATAATTCGGAGAGAATCTTTTGAGTCTATTACGCCATGTTTTGACAAGTGAGCTACAAAAACTTTTGATATTATGGATTAATGGCTTTAAAAATCTCTCACGGATTCTCTCTTTATAAATTAGTTTTTTATTAGTCTATGTTAATACTCTAAAAGCGTCCAAACATTCAATGTGACATGGTAAGTTTTAGCCCATCTAAAACCCTATATCTGTCATCTTCATGTATCCATTGTAGAAGAGATTTGGTAACTAGTTTATAGCTACTCCCTCCGTTTCATAATGTAGAATGTTAATGGATCTAGACACACATTAATGTCTAGATTCATTAACATCTATGTATATGATGTGAGCAGTGTAAAAAGTTTTACATTGTGAAACGGAGGAAGTACGCACTTGGTTTTGAGAAAAAAATATTAACAGCACTCGCCCAAACCGTGATTGTTTTCAACTCCAGAATAACAGCAGATCCGCAGTCATAAAGGTTAAAGATAGATTATGCTTTTTTTTCTGAGCAAGAGAGATCCAACCTTGATATACGAGTTAAATTCTTTTTGACCATGGCGACAGTCTCATCTCAGAGACTCTCAGAGCCGATCAACACTGGTCCATCAACCGTTAGCCCCACAAAACAAACACTGAGACAGGAAATACCATACAAAGATACACAGGCGTGAAGCACCAAATATACTCCACATCAACAGGTAATGGCAATTGTAAAAAAGAAAACAATCACTTAGTATTTACCCATTAGTACCATCCTATTTTACAGCCACAATAGAGTCAGATGAGTCATGCATTGCATAGGCATTGCATCTGATGAGTCATGCGTGAAAGCAGCATGCATCACACTCCAGCCCCGTAATTTCTGAATTTCTTCTCACCTGGTCTGCTCCTACCAGTCATGCATGACTCCAGGCCAAAGCAAAGCAAAGCAAAGCATGCAAAAAAGAGCACAGGATGGAGAAGGAGAAATGGACTAGAGGCCTTGGCATGGGAAACAAAGTAGAGCCGAGAAAAGGCCAGGTAATGCAGAGAGAAGGACAGGAGAGAAAAATGTTTAGACACAAGTCACAGGAGCAGACCAGATCTGTCCCAGCATCTTCCCTGCACCTGCTTTCTCTCCTTTTGATGCCTGTCGCCTCCCTTCCGCTTTATTTCTACCTTCAGTTCACAGGGCCAATGGTGGAGGAGTACTACAACTGTACAAGTGACACATTGACACTGCCTCTCTCTCGACTGTGGTCACACCAGGCAGGCACGAGCGAAAGATAAGCTGCAAATGCTTGCAAAGAAGGCAACAATGTCACAGCGACAACTTCTTTTCCTTTTCTGAACTATGAACATGACATTACTTGAAAACCCAGCCATACAGCTCTGCCAAGGAAATTGTCATCTGCAAGCAAAAGGTAAGATGCAAAATGAACATGACATTACTTGAAGGCAAGATGGACATCCTCGTTCTTTTTTAGATTTTGACAGGATGCACCAGTTTGTAAATAGTAATAATTTGTCTGATACACGACAATATGTACATGTACAAATAGCTGATTTCCATCGGGTCACTCCATTGGAAGATCATGCTATTCAGCACAGCATCCCAAGAAGCAAATAAAAACTTCAATTCTTGGGGAGATGCCAAAGAAAGAACATAAAAAGGAAATGAAAAAAAGTGGTATGGAACTAGCTTTGCAATCATGGAGTCGACACTTACGGTTTACTGGTCTTCCAAAAGGCCGAGCTATACATAGTTTTAGCTCCCATCCATCCGATATTAGCATGCGTGTCGGCGGAGCTCGTTGACCCCAATTATTCAGAAATACTGTGCGTATGGTAAAACCAACCATCATTTGTGGTTTTCACTGTTTCAGGCATGCTCGGGATTGGCAATATGATCATAGCCTAAACTTCACCAATGGATCTCATGATGTAAGAAGTCAGTGGGATAGTTACCATTGAACCCAATGACTTTTTCTTACTGCTCTTTTATGAACACCCTGCGGATGAAATCCTGAAACCTTCTCGAGTATAGCTTTGGGTCTACAGCAGAAATATAGTCAGGGTTGACCTGGAAGGACTTGTAGGCATGTTCCAATTTCTTCGTTATATCATAGTCCTGAAGAATGTCGATTATCCCAAAGAAGAGGTAGACATCACATGATCCTCCACTTGGTGGGGTTATGAACAAGTGTCTTTCATTTAGGAGAAAATTATCTAATATTTTTTTTGAGCTGCGCTCTGCCTGGGCAGGCATGTTAATTCCCAACTGGATGAATGGCTTCCTGATATGAGAAGGCAGAGGTTGCATTAGCCCAATGGATAAAAAGTTTCTATATTTGATATTCAGATCATGAGATGCAATAACTAAAGTTCCATATATTATTCACTCTCTTTATAAACATTTCACTTAAACAAACAAGCAAGGCCCATGATGCTTTCTTCGTTGTTGTCTACGAAGGGAGCAACAAAGTAGGTATCATGATGAGAAAACACAAAATTACCTTAGAAAAATGCAACAGAAAAAAAGTACCTTACACTGGTGGAGATTAGCATTATGTCCCAAACTAAAGTAGGAGCATGAACTACTTGTCAACGACAGATTAAATAACTCCACTTATGCTACAAAATTGTCAAGATGCATACAAACAACTAATGAGCTACAGTCAGAAGTTACCAGAAGAACAGAGTAGCTTTTAATAATAAAAATATTGAAAATATATTTGACAATATGCGAAGGATTACTGAAACCTGAAAAGAGCAATAAATGTCACATTGTTCTGTTTAAGGTGATCTACCAAGCTGTAACTGATTTGGATTGATTATTACAGAACAGCTTAAAAGGTATTTCAACTATTCCTGGAATGCACACATTAGACCGCAAACGGTCAAACAAAAAGTAAGAAGTGAGGAGTTACCGAGAGTCTATCAAATCTCTGTCTTTGCAACCTGATTCCACAAAGCAGAGCTCACAAAAACTGCTTCCACCTTCAAATGATTTTCTTTTGCCAGTAGATTCTGATCAGGGATGCAGCTAAGATTAGATCAAAGCTGGTGAATTATCAGCTGGGTTCATAAGCCAGATTTTGTAAACACCAAACGCAACCCGTGCTATAACTTACTTGGGAAGCTATGTGCTGAGATATGCCTATTTTAGACACTGAGTAATCATTACGAAAGTGAACTCCTAACAATAGGCTATAGTCCATAATGCCCTGTGTCTCCAAGAATGTGCAGTCCATCTGAATTTGCCTATGTGACATGAAGGATCAGACTTACAATTAGTATCTCAATTCAAATGAAATTGCAGACAATATATTTGTGTTAACATAGCAGGAAACTCACTTCATAAGCTCCTCGTACCAAAATCTCTGCAACCGAAATGCATACTGAAGGTCGAGGTCCTTGAGAGTAGTGGTTTCATCATCTTGCGCTCTGTTTTGTCGATAGTCCGACCATGTGAGGAACCTTTCAGATCAAACGCCTATGGATCTTATATTCCGAACAGCAAAAATTGCCCATTATAATGAACGCGACCTAGTTGTATACGCTGACATAAGTTTAGGGAGGAAATAATGTACATTCAAACGTAACAACAGTTAACAGAGTTAAAATGAGTTATGTATCCACATGTAATTGTCGCTTACCTTGGGGCAGCCAGCTTGCTTAATGCAATGTGTGCCATAAAACCTTGTTAGTAAAAGTGGACTTATACTGACGAACATGTTCGTAGTAACTCCGCAACATCCGGATAAGAACCTGCGGACAAATATGTTTACGAGTAAGACAACACTACTCACCATGTGATACTAGTATGTGCCCCTTTACAGTATTGACCCATATTTTTTTAGATAATGTATTAACCTGGATTTATAATTTATATTATGGAATAACTCCTTTAGTTGGATAATAAAATATGCAATATTCTAACCATCTTGGTATAGGAAATAGACATCTGTTGCAAAATGAAATAGAAAAGGATCGTTTAAGCAGTTTGAAAATGACCATGATGTGATGCTTCCAGGTACATAACTCGTAGAAAGTTAACTGAAGAATGCAATTAAAACGTGACTAGTCCAGGAAGGAAGCTAAAGGCAAAGCCGGTTAAAAGTCCACGACAATACAAGGTGGAGGATGCCCACAACTGCCTAGTTATCTCAAAGACGAACACGAACTCCTTCACTTCCGACTTTTTCACGGTTTTAATCATGAACCGATCGTCCTGCGTGATGAAGAAGCAGCTCCCGCTCTTCCCCGGGGAGGCCAGCTCCGGGAGCGTGTCGTTGCCGCAGATGGCGAGCATGTACTCCGCAGGGTCCACCCCGAACAGCTTCCTCAGGTGCCTGGCATCACTCAGCAGCAGATGCCCAACAATCACATCATCTCTGGAAGCCAAGAAATCAACGAATTCCTATCCGAGTTCATGGACTAGGACGCAATGCTGCACCTGAAGACGGAAGGGCAGTAGTCCTTCCACCGGAAATCCACCGAGTGATGCGGCGGCGTGAACTTGGACCCCTCCGGCGGGAACCGTGTCCATACCTTCTCCCGCGGGTCGAAGTCCGACGCGGCGAGCTTCTGGAACGGCAGCGCCGACGACTTCCCCACCGAATAGCTGCAGCTCACCACGGCGACCAAAACCAAACCAAACATTGGGACAGAGTGTTTGAGGAATTAGGAGGAGGAGCAGAAAGGGATGGAGCAATTGGTATCACCTTATGCCGAGCTGCAGGTTGAGCATGAGGCTGTAGCTCCGGTGCCCCTTGCGGATGGCCTCCCCGGGCCTCCTGGCCTCCTCCCCGTCCCCTCTCTGCGGCCTCGGCGGCGGCGGCGTCATCATCCGGAAGAGCGGGGCCGGCGGCGGCATTGCCTTGGCGCTGCAGCTGCGGCGGAGCGGCGCGGCGACGATGTCGCAGGTGATGTCCCCGGCCTCGCCGTCGCACTCCCAGATGCATATCCGCGGCGCCGTGGATGCCTTGCCGTCCACCGACAGCCGTTTGCGCAGCGGCACGTAGAACGCTCCTCGCCCGCCGCCGCCGCCCACCGCGGCCTCCCCCACGCCGAGCCAGCCGTGGCGGCAGCACTCCCCCTGCTGCGGCGGCATGCGCGTCCGTCTCCTCTCCCAATCACGGCGGCGTGGGTGGTCGATCCGGGGCAGAGTAGTGATTCGCCTTCTATGGTGACGCAGTACTAGTCCTAGGTTTCTCTCATTCTAGGGGAGCGCATCGATGACGAGACGAAGCGAAACGAAACGAGACGAGGAGACGAATAGCTGGCTTTGAGGAGGAGGAGGTGAGACCGTGAGAGACCGAGCAGCCAGCAGGCGGTGGTCTTGCTTTCGCTTTTGGTTGCTTTTGCGCGCGTCGGCTTTGGCACGCGAAGCGATGTCAGGCAGGCAGGCGGCCGCGACCGGGGAAGAAGTAGCAGTAGCAGTAGTAGTAGTGTTTAGGTACAAAATTTGAATCCAAACTTCAGTTCTTTTCCATCACATCAACCTGTCATATACACACAACTTTTCAGTCACATTATCTCTAATTTTAACCAAAATCCAAACTTTGGATCCAACTAAACATAGCCCAAGTTCAATAGTATAGCCCACTACAAGCTCTAATTCATTTATAGCCAATCTAATAGCTAATTTATACAATAGTTGTTTACTATACTATTAATATATGGTCCCACCTGTCATACACACACTGTGTTTTGGAGTCCGTGCTGTAGCTGGCTACAGATCTATAGCTCGCTGCTATTTTCTCTCATCTTTTATCTTATTAAAATATGTTTATAGCTGGCTAATAGTCTGCTGTTGTACCTGCTCGTCCTACTACTAGGCTAGGGTAGTAGCAGTAGCAGCAGCAGTCGCGGACTCGCGGCGGAGCTGGAACTCGTATAAAAAGCGCGGCGGCACGCGGCAGCGGCGTGGGGGTGGGGGGTGGTCGTCGCCTCGCCCTCGCCTGCGCGATCGTCTCGGCGGATGGGCCTGTTTTGACGGGGTTTTCCGTGTGGATTTCCGACCCTGCGAATCGTGGGTGGGCCGCGGCGGCGTCGCGAGCCGGGGGATGGAAACATGGGCACGTCGAGCCCATCTAACGGGTGCACGTCGCAGCCCGCGGCAGCGGCAGCCCGTACTTCCGTACTCGTCGGAAAACAGCTTATGGGAGGTGGCGAGTTGGTAAACCTTGAGAAATCAGAACCTTTGCGATTTGCATGATGGTAGGGTAACAGAAGTGAGCTGTGCAGCCTGTGCTGCTGGTACTGAAAGCTGCAACTAAATTGGAGTAGTATGGCCGTGTTTAGTTTGCCCTATATTCTCAACTTTCCATCACATCATATTACGTTAAAAATTTTTCTACACACGTAAACTTTCAACTTTTTTTTTTCAAATTCCTAACTTTCTTCAAACTTCTAACTTTTTTTAGGAACTAAACACACCCTATATGTGACGAGCCCCTTGCCTGATGTTAGGTGACAGTGTGAGCTGTGCTGCTGGGTACCGGAAGCTGTAACAAGGTGAGCTGTGTGTACTGTTCAACTTGCAATTACTATATTGGCGAGATTATGTTTATGTTTACAATGTCACTGTTAACGTTTAGGAAAGAACACCGTGCAGTCTCCTTTTTAGCTCGGCCCGGACTCCTGTTCCTGGAGAGCGAGTGGTCATGAACTACCTTTTATTGATGAGAATTATTCACGTCTTTTGTCAAATTCAAACAACACCCGATCGTTAAGGTGTCCGATGTGAAATCAGTTAGACTGGTATATTCTTTTGTTTCAATTTATGGATCACTCAAAAGATTATATAAAATGCTTGGCAGTTTTACAGTGGAAACTGGTATCCGTGGGTCAAGTGAGTAAAATATTTTGATAGTACAACTGTATAGAGTTGGTTAGACGGACCAGGGTTTCGGTTTCCCTTACTGTTTGGAGGGAGTTATCGCACCCCCTCCGCAGTAAGACGGTTACCACGCTAACCGTTGAAAACCTTGTGAATTTTGCCGGTAAGCAGTTGAATTAAAAAAACGGTGGTTTGGTAACGATTACCGCACGGTTTGATGCGGTAACTGCGATACTTGTGTGGTAACATTAATTGTGTAGCTGAATAGAACAATGCTATTTTTTTTTTTGGAAAACCACTTAAATGTATAGATTAGGGATAGTTAGAATAATATATAGGATAACTGCAAACCTAACTTTTAAATGTAAAATATAAAAATTCGGCATGACATTTTCTATATTACTAAGATATTTTTCTCTAACGGGTCTTAACGGACTAGTTGCATAGTGCAACTTAAGGCCCAATAGTTTTTCTTATTTCCATTTCCTAAATTATTATTGGTTTTGCCCTCAAATTTGATTTTATATTACTCTTTTTCAAAAAAATAATTTCTTCACCACCTGCCACTAAAACTCAAGAACTACATTCATGTTTTTTTAAAAAACTTTGAATTTGGTAAAAAATTCCCCACACTCTAGACCCATATCTAACAGACTAACACTAGTTTGAGTTTTTTTTAATAGTTTATCGATAAAAAAGTCTGAAGTCCAGTTTGAAGAATTCATTGTGACGCACGAATTTTATATGATATTCTAAAAAAATAATCTAATCTTCGTGTAAATTCTTCCTTTGATGTGACGCCTTAACTAGAGCATGTGCTGTAGGTCTAGTTCAAAATCTTCAGCTCGCCTAGATCCTCACCTAAATTTTGAGGTATGTAGTTATAGGATTTAGAAAATGAATTAGAAGAGAGAAGTTTATAAAAAAAACTAACTTTTCCTTATTTTTATCAGCTGTTTGTCGCTACATAACCAACCAGTAGTAATAACAATCGGTCCAAAACTGGATAAAATTAGACTTCGGAGTCTATTTGGATAAAATTGGTCCAAACTAGAGTTCAATTCCAGCCCAGCCCATTCCAATATCTGGTTCAGCCAGATAACAAAATCGTGTTTTCGTCAGGAGAGAAATAAACGAAAAGACAGCATATTCCCAGCTAGTACTAGTATTAAGCCCACTCCCGCCCCCCACGCGCGCCGCCACACCAAAACCCGAGCAAACCACGCCTCCTCTCGAATCAATCGGTAGGGTTTTTGGCCCTCTCGCCTCCACCCCCGCCGCCGGCGCCGGCCGATTGCAGCAAGCTAAGGGGAGGAGGCCCGCCGCCGCCGGCAACGGGGAGGGATGGCGCAGTCGCTGGAGCTCCTGCTGATCCAGTTCCTGATGCCCGACAACGACGCGCGGCGGCAGGCGGAGGAGCAGATCCGGCGGCTGGCGCGGGACCCGCAGGTGGTGCCGGCGCTCGTCCACCACCTCCGCACCGCCAAGACCCCCAACGTCCGCCAGCTCGCGGCGGTGCTCCTCCGGAAGAAGATCACCTCGCACTGGCCGAAGCTTCCGCCGCACGCCAAGGCCTCCCTCAAGCAAGCCCTCATCGACTCCATCACCATCGACCACAGGTCCTTCTCTAACCACTTTTCCCAACCGCCGCCGCCCGCATCTTCTCCGCTTCCCGGAATTGGGATTTTTTTTTTAATCCTGTTGGGTTGGATGAGACTTAAATTGATGTGCAAATGCTGAACAGCTCGTGCCTGTGAAGTATTGGCCAATCCACAGGTTAGCAATTACGATTTAATATGTTAATGGCATCGAAATGTAAGGTGGATGAAGATGACTGTTGTACACATGCCTGTATAAGGAAGTTGGTTGCTCAACCGTTGTTCTTCCTTGGATAGTGTTGTATTGATATGCACCTCCAAGACTGAGCTTTGTTGGAGATACTGATGGTTGGGTTTGTTCATCTGGAAACAACTGAATCATTAGAGGGCATGTCATAAAAGAAGTCAATATAGTGTGATTTCATTTGCTCAGTTGGTTTAAATTGTCTATTTGTATCCTACTAAATTGAAATTGAAAATTATGTAGATAGAAACACCTAGTATGCAGGATTACCTTTTTATGATGGTTCAAGGTTTATTTTTGTATTGTTTCAATCCACAAAAATTGATTTGTGTTATAATGCTATTTTTTAGTTGCTATATGGCGATATGTCTTTATCTGTTGAATTCATGACCCAAACTTAAAAATGCTACTGTTGTTATGTGATGACTTTATGAGCATCTATTTCTATCTATCTGTAGTGGTGTTTATTAGAAATTTCAACTGAAATATTAAAGTCATGTAGCACAACTTGAACCAATCAAAGCTTTCTGTAACCAAGTAGATAAATTTAAAAGAGCCTCCTTAGCAAGCTAGAATCCCTTCCATTTGGTGCAAATGCTGTTTACTTGTACAATTCAAACTACATCGTATTTTGACATGTACTTCTGTTAGAGACTGAATCCACTGAATCTTACTTTTATGCAGCCATCTTGTAAGACGAGCTAGCGCAAATGTTGTGAGTATTATAGCTAAGTACGCTGTCCCTGCAGGAGAATGGCCTGAGTTGTTACCTTTTATTTTCCAATGCAGCCAAAGTCCACAGGAAGATCATAGAGAAGTAAGTCTATCCTGAGTTTCAGTGTTCCTATCAAACTTGTGTTACTTCCGATATTATGTTTAGTTATGCATGCTTATACCACGTAATTGTTTAGGACCATAGAATCAACCTGAGAATTGGAAATTTGAATCATATTGTTGTTAAACATAAGAAGAGCCTTTTGTGCTTTACATTTTCATTGTCTGTTTTTATAAATTTATGAGAATATAAAAGTTGTATTTTTTTTTGGTTGGCAACATACTAATATTACAATATTTGATATTGACAAGTCTGATGATCCGGACCAATTTCCTAGTTCTATAACCTGCAGCATTTTTTGGTGGATAATGTCAATGCTTACTCGCTCACTTTTTTCTTAACAGGTAGCTTTGATCCTGTTCAGTTCCCTTACTGAAACTATTGGAACTACTTTTCAATCTCATCTGAATGATTTGCAACCTATTTTACTGAAATGCCTGCAAGACGAGGCTAGCTCTCGTGTCAGAATTGCTGCCCTAAAGTATGGCTAAGTTTAATCATGCTATTTTGACCATTCTGGTTTGAGATTCTTAGCTGTGAGTAAGAGTTTTGTCTTCTGTGGAACAGGGCTGTTGGATCTTTCATAGAGTATGTTAATGATGGGGGTGATGTTGTAAGTTTTTCTAGTTTCCTGCCACCACAGATATTTCTGTGTTTATGCTTTCTTTCTATGGGAAAAATGTGCTATTGTTCTGCATGAATTTTTAACCTCCTGGTTGTTATGTATTTCCAGTAAAAGCCCTTTCTTTTGGAAAGTGACACTTCAGGCTTCAGCTCATCTTGGGTTGCTTGTTTTGTTTGCTCATTACTGTAGTGGTTTATCTCTTGAATTTGTTAACTTTTTAAGTTTTTAGAGCAGTTGTTTTCCTTAGCATCATCTTAGTCTGAGATATAATACCCTGCTATCTCTAGACATACCCACATGGGGAATAGATCTACAAAAGCAAATCAAACTTCTACCATACATTCAGCTCAAGGTACAGGGAGGGATTCGTTGAAGATAATCCACCTAATCTCATTTTGATCCTTGTGGTTTCACTGAGCTATTTCTTATTCTCCTGTGTAAAAGAAAATAAAACAATAGCTATGTGCCCCAGAAAAGAAAATGTAGAACTGGACATGCAGCAAGATGCCAGAGTATAGCTTAGTCATCATGTGCAGCTAACTATTTTCAAGAGTCACTGCCCACTAGGCCACTATCATAAGTGTCAGCTGTTTTCACATTGTGCTCTTTAATCTTTCCTCTAGCCCTTTCCATAAATTTTGATTTTGTGTTTGTTGCAGAGTATACTGTTTAACTAATTAGTACTGGGTAATTGTAGGTAAAAATGTTTCGGGATTTTGTTCCTAGTATCTTGAATGTATCAAGGCAGTGCCTTGCTAATGGAGAGGAAGATGTTGCTTCCATCGCTTTTGAAATATTTGATGAACTAATTGAATCCCCTGCCCCACTTCTTGGGGACTCTGTGAGATCAATTGTACAATTTTCGCTTGAAGTTTGCTCAAACCAAGAACTGGAAATAAATATTAGGCAACAGGTTTGATCAGTCAGCCACATCCTTTATACATCCGTCTGATTTTACAAACTGCTAACATTTCAAATTTGCACTCATTTTTTCAGGCTATACAGATAATCTCATGGCTTGTAAAATTTAAAGCATCTTTCTTGAAAAAACATAAGCTGGTAATACCTATTCTACAAGTTATGTGCCCCTTGCTTACAGAAACAGCTGATGAAGATGGTGATTCTGATCTAGCAGCAGATCGTTCTGCTGCAGAAGTCATTGATACAATGGCTATCAATTTACCGAGACATGTTTTCCCACCAGTTCTTGAGTTTGCTTCTGTGAGCTTTCGTCATATTA
This sequence comes from Oryza longistaminata, assembly GCA_009805545.1. Taxonomy (NCBI): domain Eukaryota; kingdom Viridiplantae; phylum Streptophyta; class Magnoliopsida; order Poales; family Poaceae; genus Oryza; species Oryza longistaminata. Next base: position 18,684,587 of record CM020180.1, on the reverse strand, counting down.
ATCCCAAATATCGTGAGGCTGCTGTAACATCACTAGGTGTTGTCTCAGAGGGATGTTGTGAGCATTTAAAAGATAAGCTAGAGGACTGTCTCAAAGTTGTTTTAGAAGCTTTAAAGGACCAAGAGCAAATGGTTAGAGGTGCTGCCTCATTTGCACTTGGTCAATTTGCTGAACACTTGCAGCCAGAAATTTTATCTCACTATGAGAGTGTCCTTCCTTGCATCTTAAATGCACTCGAAGACCCATCAGATGAAGTAAAGGTGAAATTGCCAACTTCATGTTAAATCTTGCATATGGATTGAAGTTGAGCGACATTTTCTGTAATAATGAACTAATGTGATCTGATCTTGCAGGAGAAATCATATTATGCACTGGCAGCATTCTGTGAGGATATGGGTGAAGACATCCTACCATATCTAGATCCCTTGATGTGCAGATTAGTTATGTCTTTGCAGGGTAGTCCACGGAACCTACAAGAGACATGCATGGTTTGTATAGTAATCATTGCTCTAAAATAATCTCTATATGTTGTCAAGTAGGAGATTGACTTGTTCTATGTAATCTTTTATTTGACAAATGACAACGTTTCTCTGCAGTCTGCAATTGGCTCTGTAGCAGCTGCTGCAGAGCAGGCTTTTATGCCATATGCAGAAAAGGTTCTAGAGATGATGAAAGGCTTTATGGTACTCACTAATGATGAAGATTTGTGTGCACGAGCTAGGGCTACTGAGGTTGTTGGGATAGTGGCAATGGCAGTTGGCAGAGCAAGAATGGAAACCATACTGCCTCCTTTTATTGAAGCTGCTATTTCTGTGAGTATTAGTTGCTATTGAAGGCAATTGACCACCTTAGTTATCTTGAATGTATCAAGGCAGTGCCTTGCTAATGGAGAGGAAGATGTTGCTTCCATCGCTTTTGAAATATTTGATGAACTAATTGAATCCCCTGCCCCACTTCTTGGGGACTCTGTGAGATCAATTGTACAATTTTCGCTTGAAGTTTGCTCAAACCAAGAACTGGAAATAAATATTAGGCAACAGGTTTGATCAGTCAGCCACATCCTTTATACATCCGTCTGATTTTACAAACTGCTAACATTTCAAATTTGCACTCATTTTTTCAGGCTATACAGATAATCTCATGGCTTGTAAAATTTAAAGCATCTTTCTTGAAAAAACATAAGCTGGTAATACCTATTCTACAAGTTATGTGCCCCTTGCTTACAGAAACAGCTGACGAAGATGGAGATTCTGATCTAGCAGCAGATCGTTCTGCTGCAGAAGTCATTGATACAATGGCTATCAATTTACCGAGACATGTTTTCCCACCAGTTCTTGAGTTTGCTTCTGTGAGTTTTCGTCATATTAATCCCAAGTATCGTGAGGCTGCTGTAACATCACTAGGTGTTGTCTCAGAGGGATGTTGTGAGCATTTAAAAGATAAGCTAGAGGACTGTCTCAAAGTTGTTTTAGAAGCTTTAAAGGACCAAGAGCAAATGGTTAGAGGTGCTGCCTCATTTGCACTTGGTCAATTTGCTGAACACTTGCAGCCAGAAATTTTATCTCACTATGAGAGTGTCCTTCCTTGCATCTTAAATGCACTCGAAGACCCATCAGATGAAGTAAAGGTGAAATTGCCAACTTCATGTTAAATCTTGCATATGGATTGAAGTTGAGCGACATTTTCTGTAATAATGAACTAATGTGATCTGATCTTGCAGGAGAAATCATATTATGCACTGGCAGCATTCTGTGAGGATATGGGTGAAGACATCCTACCATATCTAGATCCCTTGATGTGCAGATTAGTTATGTCTTTGCAGGGTAGTCCACGGAACCTACAAGAGACATGCATGGTTTGTATAGTAATCATTGCTCTAAAATAATCTCTATATGTTGTCAAGTAGGAGATTGACTTGTTCTATGTAATCTTTTATTTGACAAATGACAATGTTTCTCTGCAGTCTGCAATTGGCTCTGTAGCAGCTGCTGCAGAGCAGGCTTTTATGCCATATGCAGAAAAGGTTCTAGAGATGATGAAAGGCTTTATGGTACTCACTAATGATGAAGATTTGTGTGCACGAGCTAGGGCTACTGAGGTTGTTGGGATAGTGGCAATGGCAGTTGGCAGAGCAAGAATGGAAATCATACTGCCTCCTTTTATTGAAGCTGCTATTTCTGTGAGTATTAGTTGCATTACTTCAGGCAATTGACCACCTTAGTGCAAATATTTATGTTCCTTTTATTTGCAGGGTTTTGTATTGGATTATAGTGAGCTTAGAGAATATACTCATGGTTTTTTTAGTAATGTTGCTGAGATTTTGGATGATAGTTTCGCACAGGTAACAAGGGAAGTCTGAAGCTCGTTCAATTCATGAGTGCTGTTTATATTTACAGAAGTGGTTTGTTGTATATTGCAGTATCTTCCTCATGTTGTACCTCTTGCATTTTCCTCGTGCAACTTGGATGATGGTTCTGCTGTGGACATAGATGATGCTGATAGTGTTGACAATGGATTCAGTGGTGTCTCTTCTGATGATGATGTAAATGATGAGCCGAGGGTTCGAAATATCAGTGTAAGGACTGGAGTATTAGATGAGAAAGCTGCTGCAACTCAGGCCATTGGATTTTTCGCGCTCCACACAAAGAGTGCCTATGCTCCGTATCCTTAAAATGGTGCTAGTGTAATGTTCTGGTCATAATCATTATCATCCTAAACTTCCTTGACTGGAACTAGGTACTTGGAGGAGTCATTGAAGATCTTAATTAGGCACAGTGGATATTTTCATGAAGATGTCAGGCTCCAGGCAATTATTTCTTTAAAACGTAATTTCTTACCTGGTCCTCTTTAATGTGAAAGTATGCAGCAGATGTTTAATTTCTTTGTTTCTGTAATGCCTGCATTATTAAAGTTCCATCGTCAGGTTTAGTGAATACAAACAGACAAAATGACTTTATTTCATTGTAAAATTGTAATAGGTAGTTTAACCTTCAACTCCATATAACTATATCAAATGAAGTGTGTTAAAAACATACACCATAAAAACTATCACTCAAAGTGCAAGTTGAAAGGGGGCAGATATATAACATAATTCTCCTTAAAACCATAAATCTCAAGATCCATTCATGAAAGTTTTGATTTTATTTATTTATTTTGTGCCTGTCATAATTTGATATCTCATTGAGGTCTGATGGAAACATGGAATACTATATCATACTGCTACTGCAATCTGTGAGTGCACAATATATAGAAACAGAAATTATACAAAAATGAGTTATGGCAGTGTGGTCTCCAGTATATTTTCACTATGAATCTAGATTGTATAGCCTCAATTAACTTGAATCAGTTGATTTTCTGAACTTCAAGCTGGTAAAAGCTAGAACTTAGAAGCTTCTTTGATGCTGTTCAATTGAAGAATTGATACTTCGTGGCTATTATTAATTACAGTGGTTGACTATTATTGCAGATATCCTAACTGCAATAAGAGCAATACCTCCTGCACATGCTGTGAGTACTTGTCTTAAAGAGGCTTGTATTATTCCCTCTCATTATACCGATCATTGTGAAACATCAAAACTCTGATGCAAAATATTCTTTTCTACCATGCAGGATGTATTAGAGAAGCAGAAGGATATTCTTGGTAGATGCTAATATAGCATGCTATGTTTTTATTTTAAGTCAATTTTGTCCTGCATATTGAAACAATACTCTATTTCTTTCCATTTGCAGATACAGTAATGAACATTTATATCAAGACCATGAGAGAGGATGATGACAAAGAAGTAGTTGCTCAAGCTTGCACGGGCTTAGCAGACATCGTGAGGGATTGTGGATTTGCCATAATTGAACCTTGTAAGCTGAACTTATTTAAAGTTGGTATCCTGTGAATGTTTAGGGATGTGTGCCTAAAATGTCTCTCCGATGTTGAAATTTCAGATATTACACGACTTGCTGAGGCAACACTCATTCTTTTGCGTCAAGAATCTTGTTGCCAGCAAGTAGAGTCGGATGGTGAAGACGACGGTGATATTGATCATGATGAAGTCCTGATGGATGCAGTTTCAGATCTTTTGCCCGCCTTTGCAAAAGTGATGGGATCTTACTTTGATCCTATCTTTACAAAATTGTTTGATTCATTGATGAAATTTGCTGTGAGTAAACTCTACACATACACACAATCTGAAACCTATAGAAGTTTCTGAGTTACTTTAGTTAACAAATTTCTTTCTGGTATGAGTGCAGAAATCTCCCCATCCTCCCCAAGATAAGACTATGGTTGTTGCCACTTTAGCTGAGGTCGCTCAGGGAATGGGAGCTCCAATCTCTGCTTATGTTGATGTATGCTTTTATGTTCTTGAAAATCACTTCCTTTTCCCATTTTTATGTCCACTTAGTGCTTTGTCACATTTGCATTTACAGAAGATAATGCCCTTGGTGTTGAAAGAACTTGCATCATCTGAGGCGACTAACAGGAGAAATGCTGCTTTCTGTGTTGGTGAGATGTGCAAGAATGGGGGTGCTGCAGCACTGAAGTACGTATTCAACCGCAAGCTGACAATGTCTCTTTCTCGTAACAAACTTTTTGAATACTATTTTCAGAAGGAAACATTTTTCCTTCTATAAGGAAGAGTTTAGCATGAAACAAGTTTGAAAGAGGGTCCCTTCTTTGTGCATACCAGAAGTAGTCTTTTAAAAAAACCTGCAAACATCGAAATTTGTTTCGCACATGGATCTTTTGCAACTGATGCTTGCAAAGGTTTGATATTTGTGAAAGAATAATTTTGCACCAAATACAATTAGATAGTAGCTTTTGAAGGTAAGGAAAACTAGTCCAAATAAGATCATGGTATGGGGTTGGGGATTTCATAATTTGGAAGGCAGAGCATAAATATGATCTTTGGAATGGTTTAAAATCTGAAAGGAACATTTAAGAGAGGACTTTTCAGAGAGTGAAAAGGCTGAATATAAAATTACTATTTAATAGCAATGAGGGGCAAATTGGGATGGGATGTCTCTCAATTAAATTCTCAGAAGAAACTTCTTTTTTTTTCTGAGGAGGGGTTTTCAGGAAGCTTCGGATAAGGGATTTTAGAACACTAACTGTGGGTGCAAGGTGCAAGGGATTTTATGTCTTGCTTGAAACTCCTATCTAGTGCCGTTTCTAGGTATACTTGATAGTTCCAAGTAGGGGTGTTCAACAACAGTTTAAGGCGGTTTAGCTGGTTAACCCAGCCCAGCACAAGGTTGTCCGGTTTAGGTGGCTTGGTTTCACGGGTTAAACTGTTTCCCCAATGCGAGAAAAAAGCAGATCGAGATAATCAGGCACATTGGCAAGAAACAGGCATGGCATTCGTTCCTCGTGAGGTCGGCAGCACCAGATTTCATGGCGGAACTGCCCAAGAAGCACGGGGAGGCAGAGCTAAGTTGCATAAATCACGTTGATGACCGAGTCGTCGACCACGCAGTGACGCAGCTGGCCGCAGAGACGTGGCGTGCCGAGCACTAGATGAATTGACGTTTGCCAGGGTATGTTGCCATGGGCATGGCCATGGCCGACGCGGGGACGCAGCCGCAGCATAGGCCCATCGAAGGGTTGGGGTCATGGCCGCCGTTGGTGTTCGTCAAGTGCATGGGGATGCAGCCGCCAGGGTGCTCGTTGTGGGCGGGCGCACAGTCGCCGGTGACCTCGCCGCATGGGGGGCGATAACTGGTGGGGGACTCATCGCGGCCTCACGGGTAAGGGGCACAGCCGTCCGGGGCCTTGGCCGCCACCTGAGATGGCCCTGCTGGAGGAGGCGACTCATGGGTTGAACGGGTTGGGAGTAAACCGAACCAAACCATGTACACAAGCAAAAGCGGGTTGCGTTGGTTTGATTCGGTGGGTTCACGGGTTCGAGCCCAAGATTTTAGCACTTCACAAGTCCAAATGCTGCTTATCCCATTTTGCCCCCATGGTTTATATGCATTTCCTTGTGATGTGTGTAATACTTGATGACACAATCAGATGGAGTTAATTATTACGGTGTATTTATCAGTCCCCTGTCAGTGACTAGGGTACTCTGGATCCATTTTTTCTTTCATAGTCCAACTTAGACAACTGTATTTTCAAAATTCTGCTCGAAAGACCAAGAAATCAAGCTATTGTTTCTTCCAGTGATAATATGCCAAGAGCATTATCCTTAAACTGAACCCACCTCGTCAACTGAATTGCTAATGTATGTGACTAAGAATTCTGAAGCGTACTGAATAGTCTGCTGTCTAGTTGATAATGAATTGGTTTTAACATTGCATTGCTCTTTCTATGGAGCTTAGAGTGACTTCCCATGCTGTAAATTCAGTTCATTGTTTTTGTTAACGTGTACTGTTTGCTGGTTCTTATTCATCTTTGTGCAGATACTACGGGGATATACTCCATGGTCTGCATCGTTTGTTTGCTGATTCTGAACCTGATGACGCAGTTAGAGATAATGCTGCCGGTGCCATTGCTAGGATGATAATGGTGCAGCCTCAGTCAATTCCACTCAACCAGGTTGGCACTCTGCAGTACATAATATTTTGCATAATTTCAGATTTCAAACTTCAGAGTGCTGGTCTAATACGTATTCCGTGCTTGATTCTTAGGTACTTCCGGTGTTTATCAAAGCTTTGCCGCTAAAAGAAGATCATGAAGAATCCATGGTTGTCTATAGCTGTGTCTGTAATTTATTATTATCTTCACATCCTCAGGTGATTCTTGTTTTAACCTACCATTTTTCATTCTTGGCTTTGCTAATCATGTTCGCGAAGCCCATGCTCTTTTCATGGATTAAACATAGCCTTTTACTGTTGCAGATCCTTCCTCTAGTCCCTGATGTGATAAATGCCTTTGCCCAAGTGGTAGTCTCCCCAAATGAGAGTGATGAAGTCAAAACAGTAGTTGCCAAGGCCGTTTCTCATTTGATATCTGTTTATGGTCAGCAAATGCAACCTATATTGAGTGCTCTGCCACCCGCTCATGCTAATGCATTAGCATCATTTGCCAATAGGAGATGATCAGCAGAGGAACATCTATATTCAGTTCTTTGGCCTACTGGGATGCTTTGTCAGTGGTTTTTACTCACTGAAGACCATTTGATTTGCCAGATATTTATAGATCTGCCAAAACCGGTTTGGACATCTTCATTGGGATATGAAAGTGGATGCAAATGCTGGAAAATGTGCCAGCAGAGTTGTTTGCGTCGTGATTATGCGATATGTTTCTTCCTTTTGAGTTATAGTGATCTTTTGTTGGGGTGGCTTGTGCGGTGGTTCTGGTTGAAGGAAATGGCCGGCGGTGAGCTTTTGTTGGTCATCATCCTGGTTTCGATTTTGGTTGCTTGTGTTGGGTTTACAATTCTTTGCTCGGGTGTACTACCATTGCTACTATTGTATATAAACATATTTCTCCATAGAGGTGTAATTCTTTTGTTCTGAAAGGGAGATAATTGTGATTTTTGGAACCTGGTTCCTTGTACAGTTGTACTTAGCATCAGTGGTGGAGCCACTTCCTTGTCTAGGGGTGGCTGCCCGGCACGACACCTACGTGTGCCGTCGTTTGTTGCCCAAAATTCCTGGCTGATAGAGAAGCCACTTTGCTGCCTGAGCTCCACGATTACCTTTGCTCCGCCACTGCTTAGCACGCATAAGCTTAAATAGTGCACATGCGATAAGATTGCCCTGTTTTTTCAGGCTGAAAGGCTGGAGGAATATACTTGCCCTATCATTTGAGAGAATTTGAAGGAGGAAAAAGAAAGGCATCAAAATTTCGAGGGGGATTGCCTGATTGAACTAGCGACGAGAACCGATTCAATCTTTTCGAAGGAATACGATGTTAACACAAAACCAGAATAATCCTAACGCCCATACCATAATTATGCCCGGGGAAGGATCATAAGCACTAGTGCCCTCTGTAATATCATCGTCATATCATAATTGTGTCGGGGAAGAAATGATAGGCTCAAGTGGCCCGTAATATCTGCAAATATGTTTTTTTCCCACTTACTAGCTTAATGATATATCAGCATTTGGTCAATCCGGTTCAGGGAGAACTTCTGTTTCTTCTTTACGAAGGATTAAGCAGGGACCATGAGTCCATGACTGTCCCTGCCCGTGACGCACGTTTTGCTCTCTGTCCTTTTCGCGAGTACTTTTGGATTAAGATCAGCAAAGGCAATTAGCTAAAGCCCCGAGCAACTCACAAAACGTCCCATCGATTAATCAAATCATTGGCTCTGCGAGCAGCTTTTAACCAAGAACAACAACACTTGCAGGTTGCAGCTGGCTGGATCATACCGCACAACGTAAACACTAGCCCTCTGCCCTTTTCTGTAACATAAATCACCTTGGAGCAAGTTTAATAATATAGCCAACGGCTGGTTTCAAATCATTTATAGTTAATTTAATAGTCCATTCATATAATAGTTAACTATAAAAATATATTACACCATTAATATCCGGTCCCACCTACCATACACACATAACGTCTTGAAATCCGTGTCATAGCTGGCTACAATGTAGCCTGCTTTCTTCTCTCTTTTTTTTTCTTCTCGATACGTGGTTATAGCTAGTTTATAGCCTGCTATTGTATCTGCTCTTAGGTTATTTTACTATCTGTGCTCTGCAGGGTGGCCACGTAGTCCGTACGCGAGCGTGAATCGCGAGGCGGGGATCGATCGGACGGCGGAGGAGGGAGGCCAACCCGGGGTTGACACGTCCAAGGGGGGGACAGCAGTGGTACGTCGAGGGGGCCGGCACGATCTCGGCCCGGATCGCGGCCACCTGCTCGCCCACTACCTCCCAAAGGCTGAGATATTGAACTCTATGCCACTTTTAGATGTGGCAATTAATTATTTGTCACTGGACCCATATGTTATAGACACATGTGGACCCATATGTCATTGTGATAGGTGTGGCAAATAGTTAATTGCCAAATATAAAAGTGGCAAATAGCACCGCCATTTTTGGCATCCCAACCCGGCCGCGTCGCCGGCCGCTCCACGCATGTGCGCGCGCGCGCGCGGCCGGTGCCTTGCTTCCCCCACGCTAAACTAGCTAAGCATTTCCCTCTCGTCCCATTGGCTGGGTAAGCTACTGCCTAGCCGCATGGATCATTTGGTACGCGTGCTCAGGGACTGATCTGCTATGGGAACAGAGGGGGCTCGAGCGGACCATGATAGTCTCACTGAGCCTCTTCTATGCATATTGCCAGTGCGTTGAAATATTATTATTATTATTATTATTATTATCATTTTCCGCATATATCGCCCCTCAGTTTATTATATATTCGCTATTGACATATACATTGTCCTATTTTCTTCTCACATAAAATAGAAATTTGGTGGTAGGGGTGATTGACATGTAGGTCTATTTCTATTAAAGAAAAATGTAGGAAGTTGGTGGTGCGGGTGGTGGCAAATTCGCCGTTCATCACCACCATCTCTGTTCCCTTTTAAAACTAGTATAGAAATTTAAAGGAAAGAAGGTTGATGTTTTATGTAATTTGTTCAACTCATCTGTTATTTTTTTTCTAGATCCGTTTCAGCGCTTGCTAGCTAGCTAGCTTTGAAGTTGTGGCTTACTAGCATTGCTGGGTAAGAGTATTACTACTAGCTATAGGTAGGTATAGTAGTAGACATTATATAGTAATAGTAGGGAGGGTTACGTATTTACGTATTCCTTTCTTGGTGCTTTGCGTGCCACGTTGGACGGTATGCTTCTAGCTACTGCACACTTTGCCGTTCTCTCGTACGACGCTGTATCTCGCCTTTTGCTACGGTCCTTTTAGTTTCTTTCTTTCTTTGGGGGTAAAGAGCTGATCGGATCAACATATTACTTTGTACTTTACAGCCTAAAAACTACGACGACTTGATGGTATTGTATCTAATCCAACTCCGGCACAGCTAGCTAGGTTCCTTTTTACTCGCTAGCATGAACCGTGCAACGCTAATTACATGTGAACACAGTGACCTATAGCTATTCATAACAGAATGACAGGAATCATACCACTGCAGGTCGTTCCCTTTTTCGTGACCAGCTTGCCCATGCTGGTACGCTCCACGCCACTACACTATACACAGGCTCTGAACTAATTCTGACCATGCATGGAGATGTCAAATAGATCTCTGATACCGATCAACCTAATGTCCACGGGGTATTCGATCGTACATGTCCTAGTCCAGACAAGTTCGACCCAGCAGCCATATGTGCCGTCACGGTGAAATATTCCAAACTATGACATGCATGGTACGAACATATATATTGTGTAACGTGCTATCCATTGTACAAACAAATAATTACAATTCTAGCTTTGTACGTCTTCTCTAGCTTACTCTTTTTTTTTTATCTAAAATTCTGGGAGAATGTGTTTAGGAATGTAAGCGGGCAATCTCACTATCCACACAAAACACGCTTACTAGTCTTTTTTCACATGATAGTATAACATTTTGAAGGAAAAAAAAAACTAGTAGTAGGATAAGCGGGCAAAAAGACTTGCTTGCCGGTCCCACATACATCCCTATTACATATGTATCCTTTATATAATTTTAGGTAAAAATGTTAAAAATTCAACCCACCCTATTTTAGGCTCGGTCCTCGAATTTTGAAACTAACAAGTACGGAGTACTCCATCTGTCCAAAAAAAACCCAATCCTGGGTTTGTGTCCAGGTTCAAACCTCGGAGTCCCAAAAAAAAAAAACCCAATCATGTGTGTCCAGGCTCAAGCTTAGGATTAGGTTCTTTTTTGGGACGGAGGGAGTAGCCGAGTAGGTTTGTAGGTCCATTACCACTCCTAGCAGAGAGCAATTATAGCTAAGCATGCAGAGCAATGGAGATGAGAAGAGAGGGATATGAAACAAGAGCTATGAGATTCAGATGATTTTTTTCCTAGTAAATTACTTATTCCATCTATCATCAGATTATAACGTTACATTAGTTATGATAATTCTTTTTCAAAAAGATTTCATGTAATTATATTCTAACGGCAGACATGTATATATTTCGACTGTTGAAATTTGATGTTTTGTATGCGATAGCAAATTGTTTCAACATGCATTTTAGTTTGCTTTACAAAACTAGCAAATATTGCAATGACTATTTTTTTCACCATGGTATAACTCCATGTTTCAACTATGGTCAACTATAGCGTTGGACCGCCCGAATTTTCACGATCGATATGTATCCGAAATTTTGGCTTACTCTCCATCTCCATTTGTATTACAAGAGTCTGTAACTTACAATAAGCTACATTTGGTGTTTATCTTACAATGGCGTAATTTATCCGTCTGCTACAAAACTGATCGACAACGGCAACCTTGCGGACCTACTACTTCTGTTTTTAAATAAATCTGACTTTTATACGTAAATTTGAATATAATATGTTTAAAAGTTCATTTAGGTTAGGACGGATGGAGTATATGAGTAGCTATACATGAGAGTAGAACGATCGATGGATCACTGCTTTTGGTAGCTAGCTGTAGCGGATAGATGATGGCAGTAGTACGATTTTGACAGAAGCAGATCCGATGGCCCCAGGATCGGGCCTGTCCTGGTAATGGCACGCAAGATTCGATAGCTTGCAATCCAAGAGGGATTCTGATGGCACCTGCCTTGGATTTCTTTCCGGTCCTCTTGCTGTGCACCAGCACCGCTGCGCTAGAGATAGGGAATCCATCCACACGATCAAGCGATCGATCTCACCTTTTTCCCTTTTTTTCTCTCTCAAATATAATGTACAGTGAAAACAAAGCAGTAGCAACCAAATTCACCGGTCACCACACGTCCACACATGCCCACAGTACTTCTCTTTTCACACAAACACCAGCACCACACAGCAAACTATACTAGCATAGCAATGCAATTCCTTTTAATTATCAGAGGGAACAGGAACACTATGCTAGGTGAATATATATTACTGTGGAAATCTGAACATATATGCTTGTTGAGCACATATCAGGTGGGAGTGAGAACAGAAATGCATATATGCTTGCTCTGTTAGCTAGCGTTGTCATGCTTAACGAGCTGTAAGCTCGACCATCAGCTGGCTTAGGCCTGAAGAGACCAATGCTGCTACTCCGTCCAAGTGATCATATTCTTCCAGTAGAGCTGAAGGGGACGTGAATACGACTCGTGCATGCTCGGAATACGGTACACTTCGACGAACGATCACTCACTCACTCCACTCACTCCACTTCCGCTTGTTCGCTCGTCTCCCATCCCTTGCTGTGGTGTTTGGGCTTTGGAGGCGACACTTGGCGAGATAGCTGCCCCACGCATCACTGAACGCTCCTCCAAGAAACGGCGTCCTCTGATCTGCATGCCCGGATGATGTTAGTTGGGAATGCAAATTGTGGATCGCTCTGCGCCTGTGATTCCTGTATATGCGCAAGAAAAAGTGGTCCAATTATTGTAACTGCTCGGTGTAAGGTATACTAGGTCATTTCTCCTACAAGAACCATCAATACCAGAACAAATTGGAGCCTAACAAGTGTAGGAAGAATCCACTGTCCATATATGTTTTTTCAAATAAGTGAGTAAAAAAAAAATTGAAATCTCTACATAGAAAAGTTGTTCGTTAAGAAAAACTCCAAAGCTACACACTTTCTTTCGTGCCGTGTAACTGTCAAAGCTGTTGTGGACTACCACTCGGCCTATCTGACAACAACCTTTTTGTTTTCAGACTCCTCGTACGTACATTAAGCTTTCACATCTCTCGGGGGTAAAATTCTCCTAATTGTTCAGAAGAAATGTACGGAGGATACTAAACATGACGTTGAACTTATCAAAAGCTACCGCAGTACCGCTCGTGGCACTTCAGATATCTGGTCGGTGCTGCTTTAGGCCCATCAATCCATTTTTCGTGGAAAAAAGAATTAACAGGAGTTTTAGCTGCAATTTACATGCTTCTTTCTAAAATAAATTCATTTTCTAGGGGCCTTTTGATTTGGAGGAAAAACATAAGAATTTTAGAAGATTCAATTCTATAGGAAAATTTTCTATAAAGATTTTTGAAACAAATGATTGAATCCTATCCTACATTGAAATTCCTATGGAATGATTGATAAATCCTATAAAGATTTTTGAGGAAATTTAGCAAGAGCTCGAACCTCTTGAAAATTTTCTTTTGAGTCTATCTCTCTCATATATATATTTTTCCTACTATCCAATCAAACAATCATTTCTGTGTTTTGTAATTCTCTGTTTTGCACTTATATTCCTAACATAATATTGTGTTTTTCTATTCCTATTTTTCCATTCCGACGATTCAAGGAGAGCCCTTAGCCTCTATAATTTATCCCAAAATAAGTTCCATTTTACTTCCTTACATAATCCTAGCACGAGGAGTTGTATTTTTTTAATACCCTTTATATCTACCCTTCCAGTAATACTATTTTCTTATGAATAAGAAGTTCTGACGGGAAACCGTCAGGAAAAACATATTGACACCGTCAAAAAAAATGCTTTCCATGACCAAAAAAAATATAAAACCACAATGCAATCCAGTATCAGTTTGGATTACTAAACACTGCTTCCTCAACACGATATGCAAATAAACTTGTTTCTTTATTAGTATATATACACATACACACCAATTCATCCATATAGTGTTTTCTAGTAGTGAAAAGAATTTAAACAAACTTCCATCCTACAACATTCAGTACCAATGTATTCTTCCAAATTTAAGTTAGTAATATACAAACATTCAAGAGAGTTCCATATGACCAATTCAAAAAAAAATCTTTGATAACCACTATGTTATCAGAGTACATGTCTTGCAGCAGCAAGCCAGCAACAGTCCAACTTGTCTCCCTTTGTTCAGCCTGAGTAGAAATAAAGAGAGAATTAAGTCTGACCGCTCTAGTTTTCATCATTCAGGAGAAATCTAACACAATATATAGCGCACATCATCGAATACCCCAGGTTATATCAAAGTAAATACAATACTTATATATGCTTCACATATGACCTATGCTAAACAACAAAGTACTCCGTCAATGTTCCAAACAATTTGATAACAGGATCTATAATTCATCGTGCATGATCTGATCAGCACAAATGGGATTTTCGACACCACTCGTAAAGTCTGAACATTTCTAAACTGAAAGCAAATGCAACTTTTCTGAATAATACATCTCATAGAAACAAACGTATGAAAATTGTTAAGTTAGTACCACTGGACTGTCAAGCCTAACTAAAGTAAATGATTAGCTAGTACCACTGAGAAATATAAATGATTTGGTAGTAGCACTGAAAAAAGGCAAATTATTTGTGTCCCTTCCAGCAAAGTGTATGGGTTCCTTTCTGTACATTAAGAAAAAATACTACTACTACTCAGATGAGTTTATTTGATGAGCTACTAACATGCATCAGCAGTTTAGCTTGCCCTGGCAAGGTAAAGATCCCCTTTCTGTATAGGAGTAATAAACATCACAATGTCCCTTCAGTTTTGCCCAACTCATTGCATCTGGCATAACAACATTCCAAGCTCATTGGAGAATACTAATGCACACCACAATTAACACCTAACAAACTTAATTAATCGGACACCGGAGACAGGAGTAGCACCGTACCTTCACGTATAAATTGCTGAAAGGGGCGGAAGCAACAGATCTAGTGGAGTCAGACCTGAAAAAGTGAAAAACAGACTAATCAAGCATCAGATCTGAGAGGGTTTTGCAGGACTAATCATCAGATCTGGAAGGTATTTGCAGCCATAAGAGGAGGGGCGAGGAGGGAAGCGTTGTTGGCCGGCGCTGCTCACCCGTCGTCGCTGCGACAAGGCACCGCGGAGACAGTCGGCGCTTGGGCAAGGAGGGGGCAGCCGGCGCCAGAGGAAAAGGAAAACAGGGTACGGTCGCCCTCACCCGAGACCTGACGCAGGGGCGAGCCGGTGAGGAGGGAGGCGGCGGTGGTGCCCGCCCGACGCCGGGATGAGGAAGGAGCGGCGCGGGCAGTGGAGACCAGCGCGGGCGAAGGAGGCGGCGGAGGGAGAACGGCGGCTGTGTGGATGGGGAAAACGTTGAAGTGGCCTGGGGCTAGTGGGAGGGATCTGATCTTATCCGGATCCCTTTGGCCTTATCCCATCCTTCCTATTTTCCTGTAGGGCCAAACCTACACAAAAATAAATTATTCTGTGCGCTTTTGCAACACCGTCACAAAAAACTAATTTTTCTGTAGGTTGAGCACTGGACCGTCAAAAAATATCCCAACCTACAGGATAGGTCTAAAGTGTTGTAGTGATTCCTAACAAAATACTGTGTTTTTCTATTCCTATTTCTCCATTCCGACGATTCAAGGAGAGCCCTTAGCCTCTATAATTTGTCCCAAAATAAGTTCCATTTTACTTCCTTACATAATCCTAGCACGAGGAGTTGTATTTTTTTAATACCCTTTATATCTACCCTTCCAGTAATACTATTTTCTTATGAATAAGAAGTATTTTGATCTTTTACCCTTCTATTCTAATCTCAACTCCGCTGGTTAGAAATGAAGTTATTTAGAGAAGGGAAAATATATATTATCTATCATAAGAAAGAGGGTTAAAAGGAGCTATATATGATGTTCGCTATGAAGATAATTGTGTACGGTGTTAATTCAGAATGAGAAAATTAAACAAGCACCATTTCATCGTGGCGAGTAATCCATATTATTAGTATAGATTGCACGGTATATTTGTATATTAAATTGATTTTATTTATGAAGCATAAGTGTTGTATATCAAATTTAAGAGTAAATTTTACTTTGGGTCACCTTTTACTACTGGTGTTTTGCTTTGGACCACCCTTTAACTAATATTTTCACTTTGAACCGGAAAATCTTACCTTTGTGTCACTTTGGAGCACACTCAAATCTTTTATCTATCTATATCAAACTTGTTATCTGTCAAATAAATTGCCGGGTATAAAGTGGTGGGAGTTCACTGATGAATCGGAGCCGGCGTACTCGAAATCGTTCATATGCTTGAGAAGAGAGTTAGGGTAGTCCAAAATGCAACAAAGGTAAGATTATCTGATCCAAAGTGAATACGTTGATTAAAGGGTGGTCGAAAGCAAAACACCGGTAATAAAAAGTGGTCCAAAATGAAATTTATACTCCTTAAGGTCAAGGATTGAACTATAGACACAGAATGTGATCCTCAGGTCCAGGGGCGAATACGTGCGCCACGGCGGTTGATACTACTACTCTACTAGTAAAACTAAGGCTACTAAGAAGACAAGGTGAAAACCTAGCTTCCAGATCTAGAAGAGAAGATAAGGTTACTGCAAAATTCGAGAAAAGGCGTGGGTAGAACGGGATGGATGGGGAAAGAGAGAGGATGTGAGGTCGGCACGGGTGCTCACCGGAGCCGGAAGGGAAGCGGGGAGCAGGACGAGAGCGCCCGGTCACCGCTGCTCGTGGAACGGATGGAGATCGGCGCAGGTCGCGCGGCGCGGCGCGGCGGGGCGGGCGAACCAGCGAGGAGGAGACGTGGGGGATCGACTTGGGCGCAAAACGAGTCAAAGAGGGGAGAAGAGTATGCGGCGGCGGCGGCCTGCGACGGCCAGCGCAAGCCCGGATGTGAC
>CM020180.1:18495902-18661598 GCA_009805545.1 Oryza longistaminata | reverse complement strand
CGTTCCCGCCCCGCTGCCGTCGCTGGGCGGGCGCAACGGTGGGGCGGTCAGCGATGAGGCAGGACCGCCGCGACGGCCGCCTCGTCGTCAAGGCCGTCCCCGTGCCGTCCGCCACGCTGTTCCGCGCCCAGCTGCGGCGGGCGCCTTCATCCTCTCCTTCGCCGACACCGCCGCTCCCTCCTCGGACGAGGACGACGACGAAACCATGACCAAGAAGAACCCGAGCAGCAGGCCGACGAGGTCGCGCACGACACACGAGGAGGAGGAGGAGGAGGACCGAGGATGACGAGGAGGAGGTCGAGGTCGTGGACAGGGGCACCATCGTCGAGGTCAAGGTCAGCACGCAGCCGCAGGCGCGCAGCAACGGCGGGGCAGTGTTGGGCCGCGCGGTGCACCGCTCCTCGCTCGTCATCAACAAGTTCGTCAACGCCGAAGCCGGCCATCGCCGCCTCCGACATCAGCGACATCCGCCGCCACCGCACCCAATCCCCCGAGACCGCCCGACCGGGTCACCACCACGGCGGCCGCAGCTCTCGTCGCGGCTCATCTCTGAGCGCGACCTCGGCTCCGTCGGGCGGTGACAGCCCCGGCGGCGAGAGCAAGCTGCTGATGACGACCTGCGGCGCCGGCGAGGCAAGGAGGAGCTCATGAACCACATGCGCCGATGCGGGCAGCTCAGCGGCAAGCTCTTCATATGGGAGCCACGCATCGCCACCTCCTCCTGAGCCGACGAGCCTCGCGCCGCGCCTCCTCTGCTCGCTTGTGCCACGAGTGCTCTGCTCTGCTCTGCTTGTTCGTAGCCGTTGTAACGTAAACGTGCGTATATTTGTGTTAGTAGCAAGGTGATCGCCCAGTGCATTGGCTTAGCCCTCTTGTCTGTGTCTCCGTGATTGAGTGAGAGTGAGGGAGCTAGATTTGCTTTCGTTGTATCTCACCCTCCCCGTGCCTCGTTGCATGCTGTATCTACTACGAATTGCATGCGTTAAGAAACCAGTGGTTGCTCGCTAAATGATTTTAGATTGTGCCATGTGTCTGATCCGATTACGATGTGTAGTTAATGTTATGGCGCAAGTTATGGATAATGCTGGTTCATCAGTTCATGCGAACAAACCAAATCGCTACTTAGATGCACGACAACCTTTGTGATCATCGCTCAGGCAGAGCATCTATCCGAAGAAAAACAGAGTCAATCAAGATGAGAAGCATTGATAAAATGATAGTACTGTCAAAAAAAATGATTAGTATTCTGGCACCACCTAAAGTACGTCGGTGGCTGTTCTGTTGATAACCTTCGGAAATTCTCAGAGAACACAGCATAGATTGGCATGTTTATACTGAATTAAACGGATAATTACCCTGCAACTCAAGTCTCAAGATTGGCATATCTCCATCGGGTCCAAGTTCGGTTAATTGCATTGAACAAATTTAGTTTACTCGTACATGTTAGGTGCGTATCAGCATTTGTTTCCAGTTGTGAAAACATTTTTAGGACTAGTCAAACTCAAGTTTCTCAATCACAATGTGTAGTGTTGTCTATGTAAAGTCCCATCAATTCCTTCATTCCTCGTATGAGCAATAAATAGATCAAATAATCCGTTTAAAATTTTGGTGAATAACCCCAAAAATAACTAAGCCATTGTGCATTTGCTTCGAAAGCATGTGCCATTGTGATCTAATCATTTATTATTGTTTATTAAGAGGATAGAACAATAATAGACCATATAGTAGAAGTCTTTTAAAAAATATAATTTCTCAAAAGACCTCTACCGTATGGTTTACTCGACTTATTTAAGCTATTTGTTAAATTATTATTAAAATAATTAGTTTACTCATATAATCAAATTAATTAATATGCAAAACAAACAATCTGCCATCACCAACAGATTCTTTAACATATCCCAATTATAAAATTATGAGATTTTAGTTGAAAATCGTGCTCTACAAGTCTCCATAATCAAGGCCCTCTGTTTAGAGCTCTAACTCCAAATTTAGCTATAGAGTTAGGTCTGGAGTGGAATTTGTGGAGCAGCCAAAATCCAGCTTCACATCTCTAATTTATTTGTAAGAGCACTCCACCCAGCTCCGCCCTATTTTTAGGTAGAACTGAAACTGTTTGGCTGAGCTCTAGCTCCAGAGAGGTGGAGCTGGACTGAAACTGGAGCTGTGACAAACAAAGCCCAAGTCTAAAATTTGGAAGTCCTATTTCCGATTTTTCGCTCTCCACAAGTTGGAAGCGCGCAACCACTCCCAATCTCCAATCAGAGCAGAGGGGTGGAGGGGACGATCGCATGAGGGGAGTTGAAGTGGGTACATGTTTTGTTTTAGGAAGCTAATTTTAAGCAATCTATTGCAAAGATTCCTAAAAAGATTTTCTTTTTTATTTGGAATTTGGGGAAACTGTTGGTCAGCTCTTAATAATATATTTCAAACTAAGCCTAAGAAAGCACTAGAAATCGGCGTGGTTAAAATCCTGCCTATCATTATGTATAGTGGAGTACACTACCAATAAGGGTTTAGTGATTTTAATAAGGACTTAGCGAGTTAACAGATTTAAAATTAGGTATCTATATCTGGAACGTGTGTTCTGATGATTTATTCTCTTGAAACATGTGTAAAATGAGGTGGTTATGGGGGTACGAGCGTAGTGTGTATGTGTGCATCTTCACTATAATCAAAAGGCTTAATTGAAAGAAATCAGATGGCTAGAAAATAAAATATGACAAAAAAAACTCCAAAATTATATTTTAAAATTTAATTTTCATAGCTGCTTATAAGTTGAAGTTAGACGTTGTGTTTTAAAACTAGATACACATGTCTGTCCGTTGCAACACGATCTAAAAAATAATATGGAATAATAGTTTATAAAGTTAGTTCTTTTTACCACTATCGTGTAGTGGTTAATTTTGGAAAGGTGGATAGGGTAGAAGAGGTGGGCCGGTTTGTTTTTATTAGATATTTTTGCGCACACAGTGAGGAGGACAACTACCACTTTTATAAGGTAGTAGGCATTTCCGATGGTATTTTTAAGATAACTGGTATTTTTTTTCTAATAAGTGGTATTTATTATCTTGGCTTCAGTGGACCCAAACATAGTGGATATAGTTTGAACCATGAAGTTTGTTTACTTTGTGACCCTTTTTTTTGAACGAATACCCAGCAATATGCATACAGTGCCAATTTCATTAATATGAAAAAGGAGTAAAGTTACAGTACAAGTACGAAGAAACTGTACAAAAGAGGTAAGAGGTAAGGCATAACGAACTAAGAGAGCGAGGTGCTTTGCTCCTACCAAGGTCCAAGTTTTAGCTTCCTCTTTATTTTTGCTCCTAGCTTCTAGGGAAGTGACAGACTAATTTACTTATCACACTATAAACTCAAAGTTTGCTTTTATTGGTAGAAAATCCGTTTTAATGCCTGGCTATTTGCTAGTCATTACAAAATCTCAAAATCATCACTAAAATTATATCCGGCTCTTGTGTTACCGCAGCAAGCACAAAGTGAGAGTTAATATTAGGCTGCGTTCTTTCAGGCTAGTAGGATAGATTCTTCCCTGTTTCCGTTAGCACAGACTTTCAACTACTTACACGTGGCTTTTTCTGGCAAAAAAGTTCTATACTCATGTTGCAAAAATCATATTAGTTCCATTTTGAAAAAAAATTAGCAGATACTTAATTAATCATATGCTAATGGAATCGCTCCGTTTTCCGTGAACACTGTTAAGGGTGGGGAGAATCTGAAAAGTAACGCAGCCTTAATCTCATCCTGCTCTCTCTAGCCAAGCGAAGACAAAGAACAGAAGGCAAAGACGAAGGGGATCGCATCCTGTCTTCTTCAGCCCATACAAACCATGTCGACCTCCATTACCATCATGTCCTCAACACGCACTAACACAAACAATTCCCCCAAGAATTAAAAGGAAAACCCAATGTGTTCCAGCACACAGGTTTGTCAGTTCAGTGGATGTCCAACTCCAAAGAACGCCATTCAGCAGGTGCAGAGAGAAGCAGGGCGATCGAAGGAAATCAGAATCGGAATCCGAATGTAGGAGGACGACGCACTGGCGCTAATCTTCTCCTCGAGCTTGCTTTGCTGGCTGCAGGTTCGACCGTGCCGTGCGGTGCCTTGTGTTTGTGTGGATCGCGCTTAGCTAGGGCGGGCTAGTGCATGCAAGCTTCGTGCGAGATTCCGACGGCGATGGCAATGGTTATCTTGAACAGCTTCGACGGCTGGCGCTGCCGGCCGGCTGCCCAATCTTTCCGCCGGAGATGACACCATGACAGGGAAAAATCTGAAATTCAGATGCTTCACGAGGCTGTCACTCGCACTGCCCCCAGTGATGGCACTGTTTCTCCTCTGCGTGAGTGAGGTTTACACGGCGATGGAGTGATATACTCGAGTTGATCGGCGGTAGACGTACGCCAATCCTTGTTTATCCCTGTCCGTTTCAGGCATTTCTAAAGCATGTTCCAAGATGTGCAAATATGCCGGCATGTACAACTTGCGCCAGCAGTGCCGCTTTCGAATTTTTGATCCGAAGCAGGAAAGGTCCCGAGTGAGTGAGTGACATGCAAGCCAAGCGATTCAGAGAATGTGTGTTAGTCACAGTAATTAATTAATTAGATCTCTATGGATAGCCTTTGGATTTTAGAAGCATTATATTAGCTGTGTTCGTTTACAGGTCAAAGGTTCACTGCTCATGCGAGGCACTCAGATATAATTACTCTTTTTTTTTTTCTTATGTACATCGACTATGGCCAGTCTAGGCAACAGTCTCATCAGGGAAAAGGCTAATGCATGATACACATAAAAAACCTTCACTTTGCAACGCTAATTGGAGGAGAATATAACTGAAAGAGATGGCGAGACAA
Organism: Oryza longistaminata; assembly: GCA_009805545.1. Classification (NCBI taxonomy): domain Eukaryota; kingdom Viridiplantae; phylum Streptophyta; class Magnoliopsida; order Poales; family Poaceae; genus Oryza; species Oryza longistaminata. The sequence goes on along the minus strand of CM020180.1, from coordinate 18,656,730 downwards.
ACAGGAGAGATTGCGTAAGGGCTAAGTGACTGCTGCTTTCGACGACAAGAGCTTTTGGAAGAGAGAGCAACATGGCCGTGATGATCAGTAGCGATAACGAACTCGTTTTCCTTGCTACAGAGCAGAAGCAGGAGGCTTCAAAGCTATAGTTGTTTTGGCAAACAAAAGCGTGAACATTGGACATCAGCAAGCACTGCATGCACAGCTGGTTTTCCAGTGGTTACAGATCAAGACTCCAGAGGATGCCCTAGCTCTATCCAGAAAAGGGCCTCAACTGATTGCATATCAAAAGTGAAAAAAGTAGAGGATCTAAGAGGAGATTTGTCCTGTACTAAAAAAGTATTTACTTGAAGAGTGTTCTGATGATTTATCTCTTGAAACATGTGTAAAATGAGGTGGGGTTATGGGGGTACGAGCGTAGTGTGTATGTGTGCATCTTCACTATAATCCAAAAAGGCTTAATTGAAAGAAATCAGATGCTAGAAAATAAAATATGACAAAAAAAACTCCAAAATTATATTTTAAAATTTAAATTTTCATAGCTGCTTATAAGTTGAAAGTTAGACGTTGTGTTTTAAAACTAGATACACATGTCTGTCCGTTGCAACACGATCTAAAATAATATGGAATAATAGTTTTATAAAGTTTAGTTCTTTTTATCCACTATCGTTAGTTGGTTAATTTTGGAAAGGGTGGTAGGGTAGAAGAGGTGGGCCGGTTTGTTTTTTATAGATATTTTTTGCGCACACAGGTAGGAGGACAACTACCACTTTTACAAGGTAGTAGGCATTTCCGATGGTATTTTTAAGATAACTGGTATTTTTTTTCTATTAAGTGGTATTTATAATCTTGTCTCAGTGGACCCAAATAGTGGATATAGTTTGAACCATGAAGTTTGTTTACTTTGTGCCTTTTTTTTTTTGAACGAACCAGCATATGATGTGCCAATTTCATTAAATATAAAAAGGAGTAAAAGTTACATGTACAAGTACGAAGAAACTGTACAAAAGAGGTAAGAGGTAAGGCATAACGAACTAAGAGAGCGAGGTGCTTTGCTCCTACCAAGGTCCAAGTTTTAGCTTCCTCTTTTATTTTTGCTCCTAGCTTCTAGGGAAGTGACAGACTAATTTACTTATCACACTATAAACTCAAAGTTTTGCTTTTATTGGTAGGAAAATCCGTTTTAATGCCTGGGCTATTTTGCTAGTCATTACAAAATCTCAAAATTCATCACTAAAGAAATTATATCCGGCTCTTGTGTTACCGCAGCAAGCACAAAGTGAGAGTAATAATTAATCATCATCCTGTCTCTCTAGCCAAGCGAAGACAAAAACAGAAAGGCAAAGACGAAGGGGATCACATCCTGTCTTTCCAGCCTCAACTGTTCCACCCCCATTACATGAAAACTGTCCACGCACTAAACAAAACAATTCCCCCAGAATTAAACAGGAAAACCCAATGTGTTTCCAGCACACGGTTTTCAGTTCAGTGGATGTCCAACTCCAAAGCAACGCCATTCAGCAGAGTGCAGAGAGAAGCAGGGCGATCGAAGGAATCAGAATCGGAATCCGAATGTAGGAGCGGCCCGCCCCCGGAGTGGAACGGGACGGAATGTCCCCCGCAGGTGCCACCCCTACGAGCCGTCCAAAGCCATCGCGAGATCAAGCTGCTCCTCCCTGATAAAAGTCGCGAAATCCGGGGACCATTGCCGGAAAGCCGAGCAAGGCCTAGCCAGTACGTGATGAGAGACGGACAGGGAGTGATTAGTATTCTTGGCACCAGCCTAAACGTACGTCGGTGGCTGTTCTGTTGATAACCTTCGGAAATTCTCAGAGAACACAGCATAGATTGGCATGTTTATACTGAATTAAACGGATAATTACCCTGCAACTCAAAGTCTCAAGATTGGCATATCTCCATCGGTCCAAGTTCGGTTAATTGCATTGAACAAATTTAGTTTACTCGTACATGTTAGGTGCGTATCAGCATTTGTTTCCAGTTGTGAAACATTTTTAGGACTAGTCAAACTCAAGTTTCTCAATCACAATGTGTAGTGTTGTCTATGTAAAAGTCCCATCAATTCCTTCATTCCTCGTATGAGCAATAATATAGATCAAATAATCCGTTTTAAAATTTTGGTGAATAACCCCAAAAAATAACTAAGCCATTGTGCATTTGCTTCGAAAGCATGTGCCATTGTGATCTAATCATTTATTATTGTTTATTAAGAGGAATGAACAATAATATAGACCATATAGTAGAAGTCTTTTAAAAAATATATATTTCTCAAAAAGACCTCTACCGTATGGTTTACACGACTTATTTTAAGCTATTTGTTAAATTTATTATTAAAATAATTAGTTTACTCATATAATCAAATTAATAATATGCAACAACAATCTGCCATCACCAACAGATTCTTTAAACATATCCCAATTATAAAATTATGAGATTTTAGTTGAAAATCGTGCTCTACAAGTCTCCATAATCAAGGCTCTGATTTGGTAGAGCTCTAACTCCAAAATTTAGCTATAGAGGTTAGGTCTGGAGTGGAATTGTGGAGCAGCCAAAATCCAGCTCCACATCTCTAATTTATTTTGTAAAAGCACTCCACCCAGCTCCGCTCCTATTTTAGGTGGAGCTGAAACTGTTTGGCTGAGCTCTAGCTCCAGAGGTGGAGCTGGACTGAAACTGGAGCTGTGACAAACAAAGCCCAAGTCTCAAAAATTTGGAAGTCCTATTTCCGATTTTTCGCTCTCTACAAGTTGGAAGCGCGCAACCACTCCCAATCTCCAATCAGAGCAGAGGGGTGGAGGGGACGATCGCATGGAGGGGAGTTGAAGGTGGGTACATGTTTTGTTTTAGGAAGCTAATTTTAAGCAATCTATTGCAAAGATTCCTAAAAAGATTTTCTTTTTTATTTGGAATTTGGGTAACTGTTGGTCAGCTCTTAATAATATATTTCAAACTAAGCCTAAGAAAGCACTAGAAATGCGGGTGGTTAAAATCCTGCCTATCATTATGTATAGTGGAGTACACTACCAATAAGGGTTTAGTGATTTTAATAAGGACTTAGCGAGATTAACAGATTTAAAATTAGGTATCTATATCTGGAACGTGTGTTCTGATGATTTATCTCTTGAAACATGTGTAAAATGAGGTGGGGTTATGGGGGTACGAGCGTAGTGTGTATGTGTGCATCTTCACTATAATCCAAAAAGGCTTAATTGAAAGAAATCAGATGCTAGAAAATAAAATATGACAAAAAAACTCCAAAATTATATTTTAAAATTTAAATTTTCATAGCTGCTTATAAGTTGAAAGTTAGACGTTGTGTTTTAAAACTAGATACACATGTCTGTCCGTTGCAACACGATCTAAAATAATAGTTTTATAAGGTTTAGTTCTTTTTATCCACTATCGTTAGTTGGTTAATTTTGGAAAGGGTGGTAGGGTAGAAGAGGTGGGCCGGTTTGTTTTTTATAGATATTTTTTGCGCACACAGGTAGGAGGACAACTACCACTTTTACAAGGTAGTAGGCATTTCCGATGGTATTTTTAAGATAACTGGTATTTTTTTTCTAATAAGTGGTATTTATAATCTTGTCTCAGTGGACCCAAATAGTGGATATAGTTTGAACCATGAAGTTTGTTTACTTTGTGCCTTTTTTTTTTTGAACGAACCAGCATATGATGTGCCAATTTCATTAAATATAAAAAGGAGTAAAAGTTACATGTACAAGTACGAAGAAACTGTACAAAAGAGGTAAGAGGTAAGGCATAACGAACTAAGAGAGCGAGGTGCTTTGCTCCTACCAAGGTCCAAGTTTTAGCTTCCTCTTTGATTTTTGCTCCTAGCTTCTAGGGAAGTGACAGACTAATTTACTTATCACACTATAAACTCAAAGTTTTGCTTTTATTGGTAGGAAAATCCGTTTTAATGCCTGGGCTATTTTGCTAGTCATTACAAAATCTCAAAATTCATCACTAAAGATTATATCCGGCTCTTGTGTTACCGCAGCAAGCACAAAGTGAGAGTAAATAATTAATCATCATCCTGTCTCTCTAGCAGCCAAGCGAAGACAAAAACAGAAAGGCAAAGACGAAGGGGATCACATCCTGTCTTTCCAGCCTCAACTGTTCCACCCCCATTACATGAAAACTGTCCACGCACTAACAAAAAACAATTCCCCCAGAATTAAACAGGAAAACCCAGTGTGTTTCCAGCACACGGTTTTCAGTTCAGTGGATGTCCAACTCCAAAGCAACGCCATTCAGCAGAGTGCAGAGAGAAGCAGGGCGATCGAAGGAATCAGAATCGGAATCCGAATGTAGGAGCGGCCCGCCCCGGAGTGGAACGGGACGGAATGTCCCCCGCAGGTGCCACCCCTACGAGCCGTCCAAAGCCATCGCGAGATCAAGCTGCTCCTCCCTGATAAAAGTCGCGAAATCCGGGGACCATTGCCGGAAAGCCGAGCAAGGCCTAGCCAGTACGTGATGAGAGACGGACAGGGATCTCTCCCTGTCAGTCAGGCAGAACAGTAGTTCTCGATCGGTAGTGAGAGGTGACGACGCACTGGCGCTAATCTTCTCCTCGAGTTTGCTTTGCTGGCTGCAGGTTCGATCGATCGTGCCGTGCGGTGCCTTGTGTTATGTTGTGTTTGTGTGGCTCGCGCTTAGCTAGGGCGGGCTAGTGCATGCAAGCTTCGTGCGAGATTCCGACGGCGATGGCAATGGTTATCTTGAACAGCTTCGACGGCTGGCGCTGCCGGCGGCTGCCAATCTTTCCGCCGGAGATGACACCATGACAGGGAAAAATCTGAAATTCAGTGCTTCACGAGGCTGTCACTCGCACTGCCCCCAGTGATGGCACTGTTTCTCCTCTGCGTGAGTGAGGTTTACACGGCGATGGGGTTGTGATATACTCGAGTTGATCGGCGGTAGACGTACGCCAATCCTTGTTTTATCCCTGTCCGTTTCAGGCATTTCTAAAGCATGTTCCAAGATGTGCAAATATGCCGGCATGTACAACTTGCGCCAGCAGTGCCGCTTTCGAATTTTGATCCGAAGCAGGAAAGGTCCCGAGTGAGTGAGTGACATGCAAGCCAAGCGATTCAGAGAATGTGTGTTAGTCACAGTAATTAATTAATTAGCTCTCTATGGATAGCCTTTGGATTTTAGAAGCATTATATAGCTGTGCTCGTTTACAGGTCAAAGGTTCACTGCTCATGCGAGGCACTCAGATATAATTAACCTCTTTTTTTTCTTATGTACATCGACTATGGCCAGTCTAGCAACAGTCTCATCAGCGAAAAGGCTAATGCATGATACACATAAAAACCTTCACTTTGCAACGCTAATTGGAGGAGAATATAACTGAAAGAGATGGCGAGACAAACAGGAGAGATTGCGTAAGGGCTAAGTGACTGCTGCTTTCGACGACAAGAGCTTTTGGAAGAGAGAGCAACATGGCCGTGATGATCAGTAGCGATAACGAACTCGTTTTCCTTGCTACAGAGCAGAAGCAGGAGGCTTCAAATCTATAGTTGTTTTGGCAAACAAAAGCGTGAACATTGGACATCAGCAAGCACTGCATGCACAGCTGGTTTTCCAGTGGTTACAGATCAAGACTCCAGAGGATGCCCTAGCTCTATCCAGAAAAGGGCCTCAACTGATTGCATATCAAAAGTGAAAAAAGTAGAGGATCTAAGAGGAGATTTGTCCTGTACTAAAAAAGTCTTTACTTGAAGAATAGTGCGGAATTGATTACAAACCAGCCTGAACTGTCAGTAATTCAACCTGAAAGCAAAAATTTCTGGACTCAGCGAGGATTTTCATTTTTAGCATCAATTATCTGAATCTTGAAAATAGCCTTTCAATCTTCTTCAACAGGCCCAAAGATGGTTATATAATGTTCTTTGTGAGAAAATAATAATGCACTAGAAGCTAGGGCGGGTTTGTGAGAATCTGCCTAGGAGCAATATTTAGTAGTGCATGCCCCATCAACTTGCAATGGTATTAGTAATTACATGTATGAGGCGAAATTAGTACTACATGAAAAGGCAAAGACCAAAAGGAGGCCCAAAAGAAGAAATATGGAGGATGCAAAGCAAAGCAGAACAAAAAGGAAAAAAGGTTTATGCTAATGACAGGAAAAGGAGGAACCATATGCTTCTGATGCTAGGTAGTCCCTACTTTTGCCTATTTAACCGAATAAGCAGTGTTCTGCTACGAAGGATAAAGAACCAGTATTTCAGTAGAATTCCTACTTCAGCACTTCAGCAGCACTTCCTATAGTCTTACATCAGGATTGCTAGCCTTTGTCGGGTTAATTTAAGAATAGCCGTATCATGATGCAAATTCACCCATATTTAATTGGGATTCTTTGATATGCAAGTGGAAATAAAAGCATATGAAGAATGGTTTTTTTTTTTTTCTGCTACCCTAGTTATCTTGTCTAACGGTAGGCTGTCTGAAATGAAATTTTGTATCTCATCAACTAGGGCAACATGTTGCTTTATGTCCACTTGTAATAAGTGATTTTCTTTTTCTGTATTTCCTGGTATAGAGGACAGGATATTTATTCCATTATCTTAAAAAGAAAACTAATCTTATCACACCAATACATGTCCAACTCAAGATGTAGTATGTCTCTAACACTATTGGGCAGAAACATTACCAACAGACCAGAACATATACCATTCTAATATGTGATTTGTGAATGAAATACACAGTACATGCCATTTTGTTTTTTCGAGATAGTGATTACAGATGTTTTTTTTATTTTTTTATTAAATGTGGATTTTCTGATGGATACTTAATAACAGAGGCAACATATAAGTATTAATTCATTTCTTCCACCATTTTATGTTGAGCCCCACTACGGTGCTCTCTCTGGTAGTATAGAAAGTAATCTGAACTGTTGATCTCATTTGATTGGTGGAGTATTATTGAGAAAAAAATAGGTACAAAGAGGTATAATCGTTATTTAGTACCTTTTTTTCTCCTTTCTTTGGCTTATTTCGATGGAATATGAGCGATGACAGTGTAATGGATGAACACATATCGATCTAGTCAAAAATATATATATATAAATGCCAATTACCCCTAATCGATATATTAGTAAATTACTAATTTACCCTTAATAATGAACGGATCAAATCATTTCTACCGGTAGTATAATACTACTAGTACAAAACACTAGAGCATCACTAGCAATGGCGGAGCACACCCAGATCTAACACATCGGTTGTTTATTGCTAGGGCCACGGTTGATGAGTGACAACACATGGTGAATGCGTGCCACCCTAATGTTTGGGACCGTCCCTAAGACTTTGAGGTCCAGTGTTAAAAATACAAAATAAGAAGTCTTATATATATGGCAAATACAAATTTATAGAGTAAATTTTATTTAAATCCATGTACATGGATAAAAATTACATGAATTTAACATGACTAATGACAGCTAGAGCTAGCTATACAAGAGCTCACCTGCTGATAAAGGTGGAGACAATTTGCCTATGTAGGAACTACCGAACTAGAAAGAAGAATCATGTTCTGATGGTTGACTTAGTTATCTTTGTTAAGAAAAAAATGGAACCTTAATTGCGTAAAACATACGTTCACATCATCATCACGAGTTTCAATTCTTTGTGGCTATAATTATCATCGAACACTTGTTATACCTGAGAAAAACAAACCCGTTCTAGCTAAACAAATGAAGAGAAATAGAAGGTGATCCACTCTGCTTTGGGGGGCTCCGCCTCCGTCGAAGGACATATTCAATTCTTCATGTTAGTTGTATATAAGGTGTCCTTTGAAACACGGGAGTTATAAAAATTTTATAGGATTAGTTCAATTCTTTAAAAAGATTTTTTTTCAGAAACTTTGTATTCCAAATAAGCGCTAACATGCTTATATAAAAATGTCAGATCCAAAGGTGCATGTCAAGATTCATGACTCCATCATGTTCCAAACTTACAACTCCTGTATATATTTATAAACAGAAGGTGTACAAAATATTGGAGGAGATGCTGTCGATCAGACCGGAGAGAATAGCCTCATGCAGAGTACCGAACGAAGGACAGCTTCTTTATGTTCTCTTTATTAGTTATCCCGCGTTTAATTGGAAACTTTAATTATCACCCGGAATTGGGGGAATAAGATCCATGGGAGGATCATGCATACGTACAAAGTCCGTGCATGTCATGACCACCAATCTTTCATGTGGTTTGCCAAATGACAAATTGCCAATTGCCGGACGAATAACTAAAGTTCTACGCGTAATGCGTATATAGGTGTTTTACAGGTAAACTTTAGTTAGCAGCTGAAGCCCCCTGCCTGCGTTTGCGTGGCCCCCATTTGATCTCATATGGTCTCGCAATAATGACAATCTTTTGCCAAGCTTCTTTGTGTTGTGCCAAAAGGATGCTAGCTAGCCAATCTGCTAAATCTTCTATGCTTTAGTAGCTGCTAGCTAACTGCAGCTTGGAAGATTGTATTTGTCCCTTGACGGATGCATATTTGCATTGGCTTGTTTTCTCTGTTTTTTTTTTTCATATTATTCACCGGATTATAACGTCATGCTGATAATAACGTCATGCTGATAAAAATATATTCTTCCAAAACAAAATCTTCTTCGATTACACGACAAATGCAGATGCATACACACCACTATACTATACATGCTCAAATAGATAATAATCAACAACACATCTCTGATCTCACTAAAAATATATTGAAAGCCTAACATAATATACGTAATATTTGTGGGTACTAGGGTTCGAACCCTTATGGGTGAAGTCATGTATGCACCCACGACTTTACTAACACATCATTGGACATTGGTGCTTTCTTAAAAAAAAAAAGTTTTCTACTGTATTGCTTAGATCACATGTTTTAAATTATTTGTTAAGTTTATTTGTCAAAATATTTAGGTTATCCTTATAGTCAACAAAATAATTCATAGCAATAACCCGCTTAATAATTTGCTTCAAATTAAGCCAAGTTTAAAGGCGTATCATAATATTTTGGTCTAGCTTGCAAGTGTTTGATTGAATGTGGCATTTTGACAAACTGTATTTGTTAGACCTCCATTCCAAATTGATCTGCATATTTCATAGGTACACTAAGACCAAGAAAAACTAATAACTCTCTCATACTATATTTACTCTAGCAACAAACTCAATACATGCACCATTCCCACTATTTCCTAGCCAATAGTAAATCAAGATATTGCATGTGGGTTATAAATACTTGTGTTCATGGATGCATGCATCAATGTCCATTTACTCCAATGCACAAATAACGAATAGACTTAATGAATGAACACAAATATGTAGATCATTTAGGAATAACTAAAAAAACTATATGTATATCAATTTGGAACGGAGGGAGTAGCATATATTTTTTTCAAGCTTTGTTACAATCGTGGTTAAAAATTTGTTCACCCCACCTTTTGTTTCACGCCATACTTTGGCTAATTATTTTTAGCAAGGTTAGGCTTCAACCGGACATCCTCTAAGCTTCTCGTCAATCGCCTTTAATTACATCGATTTTTCGTGATGTAACACCGCTAAGAGTCTTAATACAAAACTTTGTACTTTCACGAATATTTTGATATTAAAGCTAAAATGTCCACGTAGAAACATAAAAATGCACACAAGGCATTATTTTCCATTAACTCGACCTTTAAACTAGTTTAAAGCTAATGCTACCATGAGGTTCATGACCAAGCGGTGCCTTCCCTCCCTAGAACCCACCGCCTCCGTCTTTTCCAAAGCAATATTGGAAAAACCACCAATGGCGGATCGACACTTTCTCGTGACGCCTACCCGCTGCCTGACATGTGTGTGCAAAAGCCATAGAAACCATTCGCGCCTTTTTCTCTCCCTTTTCTGTGCATAATATTTGCCGATCTCCGAGAACGAACCGGCCTCGAGCGCTCTGGTCCACCGTCCACGCGCAATGGCGGCTCACGGATTTGTGGAGCTTTGGCTCTCCTTTCCGCGGAGCAATCATAGCGAGGCGTTCGTTCGTTCGTGCGTGCGGTGACGGCCGGTGCAGCGAGCTAGGCGAAGGCAAGAGGCAACGATTCGGTCGGGTCGCGTCCCCTCCCGCGCGGCTTTTTTCCGAGCGTTTTCGCTCGAGGGCCCCCCGCATGACGCGCACGCACCCGGCGCCCGCGACGGCTTCGGCTTTGCGTTGCACCGTGGCCCACAGTGGGGGGCAACGGCCAATGGTGGGGCGGTTGCTGCCGCTGCGTGGTGTGTGGCGCCGTGCGCGCGTCTCGCTCGCTCGCGCTCCCATCCAAAGCCACGCCCACGCGCGCGATGATCTCACTTGAGAGGGCGCGAGGCGCGACGCCGGCAGGATGGGATCCACAGGGCAGGTGGTGACAGGCTGTGGGCATGGGCCGCGGCGGGGGCCTTTCGGGGCAGGTGCGTTGGGTTTACGATGCGCCGCCGACGGAGGCCGCGAACGGGTGATTCTGGGACGGAAGGCCGAATAACAGCTGGCCAACTTGTGCTTGCTCCATCCAGCAGAGCCAAATATTAGTATATTATTTTAGTGAAGGGGATGCCGGGATGGTCACTCGTGATGCTTGTCAAACCTGGCTTCTTCCAGGATGAAACGATGCCGTTGCTGGATGTGTGGCAGTTGTGACACTATGACCGCCGCAAAGGGACGGACAGGTTTCGGCTGTTTAGGTATTGGTCTCTGAAACTGAATGCTCGTCTTTCAGGTTCAGGAGTGTGACGAACGAACCTGAGGTGTGACACGTTGTTGGGTATTGGATACAGCGCAACGGGAATCAAGTGACACGGCATGTAGGAGAGAACAGTTGAGCCTTGTTTTTTGACGAGCCCTTTCCCACAGAGATTGACGGTGGAAGTACAATGCGTGTGCTCGAGAACTTTCGCATTTCCCAGGGTGCAGCTGCCACGCCTGACTAGGATCGTCGACGGCATTGCATGATTGCATCTTCATCCGAAGTCTCGCCGTTGCTGTCCAGTTGCTGTGTCGTATACTCGTATAACCCTGACTCGCCGTCAGAAATGGAGGTCATTTGTTCAGTTGCTGACTTGCTGTGTCGTATAATTGTGTGATTACTAAAGAAGGCAAAACATCCTGCCTCTTTTTTATCGGAACAAAATATCGGAAACTATTCTAATCCCTCGAGGGGATGTTCCCTCATTTGCTCAAAAACCATCTAAACGGTTATGAAAAATTCTGTAAAAATTTGACAACAATATTACAACACATATATACAACTCCACAAAATCTTAATTCCAAACTCAACTCACACGTCGAGATATAAAATAGACAAATTCAGCGTATGAATAGTAGCGTACTGTTTATATCTAAATTTGTCTTTTTTGTTTCTCGATGTGTAGATCGAATTTGAACATGAATTTTGGTGGACTAGTAGGTATCATTATACTCTACATTGTCAATTTTTTTCAGAATTTTTCACAACTATTTGCATTGAATTTAGAAAAAAAAAGGTATACGAGGGGATATCCCCTCAAGGGAGTAAAATCCACTCCCCAAAATATCTTGACTTGTTCCATCATAGAGGACAACTTTGAATTGCATCTCGTCATGCCAATGCTATGAGCTATCAGCTACCCATCCACAGGATTGAATAAATCAAAACATGCATGCGCAACCTGCACATCTTGCCGTATAACCATGCTCCCAGCCTTGCACCCTTATCACATTTGCACCGGGGAGCGCAAAGACAAATCCAGCACAATTTCTCCGAGAAAATTGAAGAGACCAAAGCGATCCAACATACAAGTGTTAGCTGAAATGTTTGAGGTGCGAACAAATTTGAGGAAAGATACAAAAAACTTGGCAAGTTTCTGGGCTAGAAAATTGTGGCTTCTAAATCTAAATAAGTGAATGACAGTACTATAGCAATCTCTACCCAGTAAATGTGGCAGAATTGTGGGAGCCCGACAGCCCGTAGTTGCATCGTCTTTACGGCAGCATACAACGTGTGTTAGAAAGCATACAATCGACAAGTATTTGAGCTACACAAATCGTGAAACATATTGGCATTACTTTACATTAGACTAGGTGAAACTATACGTTATCGTAAGAGTTTACTACGATAATAATAAGTAAAAGTAATATGTAAGATAACATAAACATATGCTTACACAAGTCTAAACTTACATAAGTTTATGTGATTTATTAAATTTAAATAGTATATAGAATGATGATTCAAATGTAAAAGTAAGATAATGTTGCTTTATAAGAGAACAAAAGAATACATCTAAAGGCTAAAAAAATGAGATAATATGGCTTAGTGAGAGAAAAAAATGAGAGAGATAATTTGAACCATAAACTAATCATCTAAGGACTAAAAATAATTTATATGATATAACTTAATGAGAGAAGAGAAATAACATTAACTAAGTCAGAATAAAATATATAGGTATGTGGGATATTATAGAAAAATGATGAATAGATATATTAAAATATTGTGTGAATTATATGAGATGATTTAACATGCTTGCATTTTAAATCTCTATAATTTTTAAAAAATATAAAATTATAAATAATATAGCATGCTTGTATAATGTTTAAATGTAATAATTATTAGTGGATGATAATGTGACATATATGTTAAGCTTTAGAATTTAGTGGGTTATAACTCTATAGCTATAAGAGGATGATAATGGAACAATGATCAGTTGGAGGGCATTTCAGCATTCAATTCGATGAGTTTCTTTTTCACATATTTTTTTCAACATTTTCCAGGAATGTGTTATATCCAAGAGGTACATTAATCCAATACAACTCTATGTAGAGAACATGAAGCCATTCTGCTAACAAAGATGTGTTATGTTCCCTGACTACAGTGGGAACACGGAAGGCATAACCGAACCTTACAGCCTGCCAGGAGCTTTGATAGGATAAAGCTTAGATCGGGTCACAAGAAGAATGGTTACTGTATATATGCTTTGGCTGCAAAGACTAACATCATTCCTCTTAAGCACGCTTCACCGGCCTCTGAACATAAGATTTGTTCGGATCCTCGGTCTTCAGCTTTGGGGGTTTGATCTCACCTTTCCTTGCCTATAAAAGGGGTCAGTAAGTTACAAATTAATGCATGACAAGATACACTAGCTCAAGTGCACTCTCTAACCTTCTTTCCTGTCTTCATAAAATCCCTCCAGCTAGAGACCTACAGGCCATAAATAAATTGATATTAGGCAGTACTCATGGCAGGTAATCAAATCTGGAGAAAAACAAACTCATCTAAGGTCTCATTCTTACATTGTAAAATAGACACGATTAGACCATATTGTACTGGATTTGGGTGATAGGGAATTTAGGGCAGATCTACAAACCTAGCATAATGGATGCATAAAAACCACTAATGCAACTCATGGATGTAGCCTCATGCTTTCATACGTTTAAGCTGAGAAAAAAAAATCCACGGTATCCTGTGTGAACCGTATCAGATGGAATAGGAGTTCACCAGATCAACTCCTTGAACACATCCTAAAGTTACAAGTGGATCTCATGGTTGAGCCACACTATGCAGCAGCGGCAGGGATTTACACCAGCAGCAAGGGGCAGAGCACTAATATACAACAGTGGGGGAACGGCATTGGGAGATGAGCAGGATGAACTGGTGCTACGGCAGGCCTAACATGTGCAACAGCCAGCAGCTGCGTGTGGCAAGAGGGAGATAATCATCTGATATGAGTGGGCCTGTAGGCAATCACATAGATGGAAGGGCACCAACAGGGGCAGAGGCAGCCCTAGGCCTGCCTCCAAAATCTTGTTTAAATTTTGTTAATCACCATGTAAATTTTGTGAAAAACTAACACTTCATTAGTTGAGTCCTATCTTAGCCCTACTCTTTTATAATTTCTGGCTTTGCCACTGGGCACCAACACACACATTGACATCTGTCTGTGAGGCCGAGCATGACCTTGGGCAGAGATTAGTAGACAACCAGCCAGCATGGATAGCAAGGCAATCGAATAAGCTAAGTTCCCCTTTTTGTGAAACTCGATTGGATTTTGAATCTTTTTATAGAACTTGACTTTTTTTTTCACACACTCATTTTCTGTCTTCCAGAACAGAATAGAAACCTCCATTTTGGAACTCAAGTTTTATATTAGAAAGTAACTGAAGCACTAAATTATAAATGTGGAACACATGACACAAAATATCATAAGGGTGAAAACAAGATTATCAAATTAAACAAAGAACTGCGAGCTTACTCGTTGGTCTCTGGTCTCTTCCCACTTCTCTTCATGCTCCCGCTTCTTCTTCCACATTTCTTTTGTTTCCTCTTCATCCTTCTTCAGTCTTCCTTCTTCCTCTGATATCTGTAGGAGCACATGGGCATAGCTCATATCAACTGTCACAATCAATGATATTTACAAATTTTAAAGCACTTTATTTACCCTCATCTGCATTTTCCTGCGACGCCACTCTTTGTCTGTCAAAATTTCACGAACTTTAATTATTAGCTGCTTCTGAAATTCTTCTGATCGTTCATACTGCTCTTCATATTTTCCCTACTCATAGGCAAACCAATCAGTGGACGTTCTCAATTTTTCAACATGAATGAGGGTCAATAAGATGCTACAAGTGACTTGCAAAAGTCATTTTGGCAACATAGAATCACACATTGACACAAAGGAAAACATCTTATATCCAAACGTACATAGCTGTTGAAAATCCAGCAGATGACTCTTTCATGATACATATGAAGTATTTTGTCTTTCTGAAAGGTTTTTGTTCTTTATAGATCTATAAAGTTCAATCATAAGCATGTAATGACTTCTAAAAGAATCTATTACTGAATGTGGTCAACAAACATGAAGCACAGAACTACGAAGTCGTCAAAATTTCAGCAAATGATCTTTTTGTCAGAGTGCGCATAGAATCTTCTTTCTTTCAGGAAAATTTATCCATATTAAGTAAAAACGAAGTCATGAACATCCAAGCTCATAAAAATAACCTTCAGTGGGAACACTAACAAGCAGTCAGCAGCCACCAACCAGGTTGACCATTGCTGACTGCTGGTTAAGGAAATCCCTGCAGAGACTGGGGTTTTAAACTTCAGATAGTTTACACTTCAGAGTTGGCCAAAACCAAAAATTATTCCAAATTACACCAATTCAGGTTTAGCATATTATTATTACACATTGATATTCATGTGGTACTCAGCACTACCAAAAAAAATTACGATTAAAGTTTACACCACCTTGCATGAGATTGTCTTACCTCATCTACTTGGGACTTTATCTTTGACGCACTGTCTTTCTTCAGCTCCTTTTTCCTCTTTGCCCTCAGCTCTTCTGAAATTTTTAACACGTAAGATCATCAAATTTGCTGCACCGTGCCCTTTATATTTCATTGAACGAATTACTAAGCTCAAATAGCATGAATTAATAGTGTAATACAAGAGCAATATAAATAAAATCACATTGCACCTTTTGCAGCAGTAACTTGATCAAGTATATATCCTCTCTCCTGTGGATCAAGTAGGAGCTGCTGTGCTTTTGCCAGAGCTGTTGTTTATGAGGAGGTACCATCAATTAGATATACATCCATTGAGCAAGTGAGAGAAGCAAAAAAGATGTGACACTGGAAATCATATGAGTTGTTTAAGAGCAAAAAAGTGGCTGAGTTTAGTGGTAGAACTAGCTACAGAAGTCAAACTCCTCAGTAAGAGATAGTGTAGCCATTGCATTTTATTGTTTCTTTTTAAAAAATATCTCTTATAAGAATATTAAAAACAAACTCCAAGGTGATCCTCAGTTATTGGCAAAGCCAACAAAAAGAATGTATTCATTTCCGGCAAAAAAAAAAAAATCCATCAAAGAGTGATTAGATTTGACATGCAATGATGACACTCCCAGTCTTGATATGTAGAATTACCAGCTAATTTTGTTTATTGTCGGTTAAATTATCCCATGACTGCTGTTTCAAAATGAACCCAAACTCTGGCCTATAGCAATACAGTGCAATGCTTCTTCGATACATGTATGATAACACGTACTATTATCATTGGACATGCTACACAGCTACACGACTGGTGTTAATGGATAAATTGCATACCTGCGAAAGCTTCTTGTGCTTTCGGATGCTTGCATTTATCAGGATGAACCAACAAGGACAACTACAGATGGTACGAACAAACAACAATTAGATCTAAAAAAAGGATTGGAACAGAAGAATCCTTTCAGATAAATGGCTCAATACCTTCCTATATTGCTTCTTCACCTCATCTGCTGATGAATCAAATGACAACTTAAGATGCTCAAAAGGGTTTAACTTGAAGCAACCAAGAATCCTGATAAGTTTTGAATATGTTAGGAAGTGCAGGCAGATGTAAATTAAAAAAAAAAGAAGTAAATCTTATGTCAAATTCATTTAGTTTTTGCACTGATAATTTCCACGAGAAGAAAAGGCATTCAGGAGAACACAGAAAGCATAGTGTCGTCACAGTGTAGGTTCATTTTTCTTTTGCAACATACTGGTCTCCATAAAGGGAAACATGAAATCCCAGCTAAAATCGACATCCATGAGCCACTGAATTCGAGAGCAGGATGCAGACAACTGATTATGGATGAGAGTCAATCGTACGACTCTAACCTAGGGTTCAAGTGGAACCAGCTGGATCCCCTAGCCCCCACGGAAATTCAGCACCGAGGCTGCTTCTACATCTGCTGCATCACACGCCGAACAATTCCGGAGCGAACAGTGTGGCACGGCTGGGGATCTGAAGCTACGCCGATGCGGACACGGATCGAAACCGCTCGGGCCGACGAGGGGGGAAAGGGAGAGATAGGAGAGAGAGAGAGAGAGAGAGGGCGGATTTACCTGAGCACTTCGTTGTCGCGTTCGGCCTCGCTGACCTCGGCGAGGAAGCTCTTGAGGAGCTGGTCCTCGTCGGCATCCGTCGACGCCATGGAGGGGAGGGCGAAAGGCGGTCGCTCCGGGAGGACGACGAGACGAAACGAGAGAGCGCGTCGCGTGGAGAGGCAGAGCCACGGAGAGGGGAGAGACGGGAGTCGGTGACGGAACGGACGGTCCAGATTTCTTGTGCTCGGAAGATGCCAGAGACATGCCGGGCCGGGCGGCCGGCGACCTGCTCACATGTACAGTCCAGCCCAGATTGGGGACGGCAATGTACTCTCCTGAACTTTTTGGATGGCCCAATGTAGTGTGGGAAGAAAGAGGCCCAAGTCCTCGCCAGAAAGATCTAAACAAACTCCCTTCATTTCATATATATTATACTAGCAAAATGCTTGTGTTTTGTATCGGGTGAAAAAAATTTAATACACAGTTAAATAAGATGATGCCTCACAAAAACAAAGTAGGAATCATGTAGGTTTCATGCAATCTTTGTGTGCGCACGGGACCCTGCGCTTATACCGGAGCTTACGCTATATTTCATATCAACATGGTATTCGTGATCTAATTTTGTTAGAGCAGGAGAAGAGGGAAAATGCTACATTTCTAGTATAATAAGTCGATTATGCACATAATAAACAACTTATTAATCATTTTATTATTTTTCCGTGTTACATACATCAATTAGTCACATGCCTTTAAAACTTAGGGCGGGTTTGATTTGATACCAACTTATTGCCCTACTAAAATTTTGGTAACTTCAATAGTAGCAAGTGTATATTTGATTTGCTACCAAATTTTGCCACAATAGTTCAAATTCAATACTACCTAATTTGAATTTGGTAGTGCAAAAATTTGTCAGGTTTTGGTAGGTAGGGTAGAAATTGGTTCCCAACCAAACAAGCCCATAGTTAACAAGTTATGACAACTTTCAACATGCTATTAGTAATTCTTATGACAACTGAAAATACACTTAACTATAGTTAATTAATGTAGAAGTACAACATATGAATGAAATTAATCAGTCATTACTGAATTGAATTATACGGAAGAAGGAAAGAACCAGGAGCGGTATCGCGTGTCCTCGTATCTGTATCTCCTCGTCGCCTCGTGTGAATAATCATCATCATATATTGGAAAAACCGGGCCATTTGACCGCATGATCATGTCGTAGACGCAATGGTGATGCCAGTTTTAATTCAAATAGAATGTATTTGACACTATATGATACCGGTGATTACATGCAACAATTTTTGCCATGACAAAAAAAATATTTTTATAGACCCACAAATAGATAATAAGAATAAAAAAATGCAACCAACCGTAAAAACATTTCTTTCAACCTAAAAATGATAAAGACTTAATTTTGTTTTAATATGGTTCCAGTCCTTTTGCCTATCAGCTAGGATTATTCATTTTGTATTTTTATAGGGACTTTTATTTTTGCAAATATGGCGAGTTACTCCGGATATATTTTCAATGATCATGCGATAGGTCCTTGATCCAGAAATGAAAAAGAAAATCATTTCTTGCTGTGCACCCTGAGGCCCCACCTGGGGACAAACAGCCCACCTACGGCGGTTGCGACTTGCAAGCAGCAGCGCCAGACTGAGGCCCAAATGGCCTAACGCCAGACCGAGGCCCAAGCGGCCGAGCGTATGTACGCTCGCTGACTTCTATACGGACGGCCAACAAAAGTATACAGAGGCTGTTTAGCTCCCTGATAAAATTTTTCATCCTGTCACATCGAATATTTAGACACATGTATAGAGTATTAAATATAAACGAACAATAACTAATTACACAGATTATGTGTAAATTACGAGACGAATCTTTTAAGTCTAATCGTGCCACGATTTGACAATATGGTGCTACAGTAAATATTTGCTAATGACGGATTAATTAGGTTAATAAATTCGTCTTGCAGTTTACAGGCGGAATCTGTAATTTGTTTTGTTATTAGTCTACGTTTAATACTTCAAATGTGTGTCCGTATATCCGACGTGACACGCAAAAACTTTACGCCCATGGATTTAAACACCCCCATAAACAATGTGGTAATTTTTATAACAGATAAGTGGTTTGCCTTTTTTTTTCAAACTTAAAAAATGTACTAATATTTTCAATAAAAATAAACATAGTATCAAAATATATTCGATGTTAAATATAATGAAACTAATTTTGTGTTGTGAATGTTGCTATTTTTTTAATAAACTTGACCAAATATAAAAAACTTTGAATAAGAAAAGAAAAGTCATAAGAGATATAATATGAAACAGAGGAGTAGTAAAGTTTGCTATTTTGTGGATGTCCACCAGATCATAATCCTCCGAATATGCCTGGAATGTTAAACTGTGCTTAAGGGCCATTTTACTTGTACCGTTGCGAGATTCGTTATTCTTAATTGATATATAGTTCAGAGATGCTTGAAAGGTTAACACTTTGACACCACATTTCCACGTATTTTTAATGAGCCTCACTACGGTGCTCTTTACTGGTAGTAGAAAGTAATATAAACCGTTGATCTCATTTGATCGAAGGGTTCAGATCTATCTATACTACCACTCTAGTTAGTAGTAGAAACATGGAGATGCATTATTGTCAAAAAAAAAAAAATGTGTGGATGAGTATAATCATCATTTAGCAGTGACTAAACCTTTTCTTCAGCTTTTTCGATGGAATATGAACGATGCCGGCGCAATGGATGACCACATATCGATCTAACCGGAAAAAAACATAAATGACAAAGTTACTCATAGTCAATGTATTGGTAAATTACTGATTTACCCTTAATATTACTGGTAGTATTATACAACCAATAGAGAGCACCGGGGCATCGCTCATGTTCAATTAATCATATGGGTTCCAACTAAACGTTGAATGGTACATATTCTGGCAATACTGAATCTACCCGGTCCATTGAAGTCAATTAGAAGATCTCTCCCATCTTGAATTATAAGTCAAATTAATTACAAGGTTTAAATGTTTTGGACGAAGGTTTGGTGTTATTCTCACTTTACTTTTAAGGCAAAATTTGCTACAGGACACGCAAAAAACGTGTAATTGGCTGGGAGACACCACGAAAACATGACACGGCTGATGGACACTAAAAAAAATGTGTAATTGGCTGTAGGACACCAGTCGCATTATTTTATTATTTTCGGCTCAAAACAGGTGAGATATTTTTCTAAATTCCCGGATTGCCCCTTCTATTTCCTTCCTTTTCTCCTACTCTTTCCTTCTTTTCCCCTTCTTGTTGATTTTGCCGGGAACGACATAGCAGCCTCAAAGCCACGGTGGGGCGAGGTCGGCGCGGCGTGGTGCGGCAAAACCGGTGGTCGGGGCGGTCGACGGCATGGCGCGACCATGGAGGCACGGTGTCTGGCCAGATCGATGGTGGGCAGGCGATGGCAGTGCCGGTGCGGCGGGGCGCGCCCGGGCGGCAGCACCAAGCACAGGCGTTGGAGGCTACGATGGGTCTTGGCGTCACGACTTGGGTCCCAGCGTCACCACTACCCACCGGAGAAAGCGGAATCAACCATGGCGATGGCGGCGGGTTCAGATCGGCGCCGACGAAGAAGGGGTGTGATCTCCCTCTCCGGTGCACCATTTTTCGGGGTCCTTGAGGGGAGATGGAGAGGAGGATAAGGCGAAGATGTTGGTGCGATAGCTTGGCCCGGCTTGGTCTAGATAAGCGGGAATGGCGATGATGGCTGCGGCGGTGCACAGAGCGCGCTCCTGAGCTCCGGTGGGCACGACAGCGTTCCCGTCGATTGGCTGCACGAATCAAGAGGTTGTCAAAGCAAGATTTGATCGGCATGGAGAGAAGATAATAGAACGTGAATTAGATAGGAATGGAGACAGCTCATTGGTGATCGGCTGCGTCCTCCTTCTCGGCGGCCGACGATGAAAGATAGGTGGAGAGGGAGAGCTGGAGCTCTTCCTCGGTTTGCTCTGTGTTGAAATGAAGTGGAGTAGATGGCGATGCAGCAGGGACGAGATGAAGACTCGCCTCGGCATTTTGAGGCGTCGACACATCATGCACACGCGTCGAACTCAGCCGCCGCCGATCTCACTCTCGGCTGTCTCTGGTCGATCTCTCTCCCGTCGCGTGCTAGCTCATGTCGCTCGGCCCAACCTCCCCCAAACACGACGAGCTGAGGAGGCTATTCTCCAGGTTCGGCAGGATCAAGAGGGAGAAGAAGATAAGGGCAAAACTGTCATTTTACGTTGTTTCTCTCTCATCAATTGACCGAATATTATATTTTAATGTGTCTAGTGTCCTACAGCAAATTACCACATTTTTGAAGTGTCCTCGAGCAAATTCACGTCTTTAGGGTGTCCCACAACTAATTACACATTTTTTGAGTGTCTTGTAGCAAATTTTGCCATAATATTTTTGTTAATAAGCTAGCCCTTTTGTAAAAGAGAGGTGCCATATAGACATTCTAAAAGGATAAAATTCGCTATAGGACACTTAAAATTTGCGATATTTGCTTATAGACGCCGAAAAAACGTGACACGTCTTGTGGACACCCTAAAAAGCTGATAATTTACCGAAAGATACCATATCCATTATTTTATCACTTTTGGGTCAAATGGAGAGAGAAATAATTAGAAAAGATAAGTTTGCCCCTCGGTTTAGCAGCATGTAACCTGGTTGTGTCTGGCTCAAAGTACACTTTAGTTTTTAGAGTTTTGGAGAGGGTACTGGAGGAGGGAATATGACTCGAGTCTAGTTTGAACCAGACACTGTCGGCTTATGTACATGTTGTTGGTCAAGGGGAAAACTCGTCTTTTCTACACAATTTCTCTATCCATTTGGCCTGGAAATAATAAAATAATGGTTTAGATGTATTCAAATAAATTACCATCTTTTTAGGATATCGTTGATGCAATGTCCACGAGGAAAGATTAGAAACTTTGAGTGTACTTAGCAAGCTTTGCCTTATAAAGAAACTAACTAATGGTCTAGGAACGTGTATAGAAAAGATGCAAATTATATAAAAACTCACGAGCATGTAGATGATAAAACAAAATTCATTGGCATATAAGTGACGGGGCCAACCTTAGGGACTAGTCATATCTAACATTAATAATCTCTTTATGTATATGTGTGTATCATCATGTAATACTTGTTCATATTATATATGGACGTTACAATGAGTTTCACTTGATCACTAATTATATTAACTAACTACTACAAAAGTTACTCAATTATTTGGACAATTTAAATTCGACGCCCTTCTAAATTTTTGTCATTTGCAAATTGTTCTGAACAAGATTATCCATTTCAAACTAACCTTCGCACGTGTCAAAATTTAACTAATATCTTTGCGTGTATCAAATATTGTAGCACTTGATGCTGTCATGTGATTTGGCCACTTGGGCTAATCCTATTTGCCAGTTGTGCTTTTGATATGAAGCTCTTTATCTATGGTCAAGCTTAGTGCGCGTGCACGACGTCGGCGGCGCGGCTCATCTCATGGTCATGGGTCGAGCAATATGTGGCTAGCTTTGCAGCGGCGGCGACTCGTGCAAAACTGCAAACCGTGCGCTTTGCAATAACCCAATCGCTGGTATACTAACACCGCTGGTTTTTGAGACATGATTTGATTCGTTAGGTGGCGCGTCGTCTCGCCAGCATCTGGCATGAGGTTGAGGCCTCAGAGTCAAGGGAGACCTTTTGTCCCCCCTGCTGCAGTGCTGCTGGTGGAGGCGTCCGGGCGAAGCAAATATCTAGTATCTCTTCTCGATCGGAAGGAAGTTCAGAGTTCGGAGAGTGAAGAGAGAGACAGAGAGATGATACCGTTGTGGGTGTCGACGCAGTGGTCGTGCACCATGCAGCAGGCGTCGAGCGCGTCGCATGGCCTCTCGCCGGGGCACCCGCTGTAGAGGATCCCGCAGTACTTGCCGTACCTGAGCAGAGGTGCAACTTTCAGAGGTCGTCGGTTGCATCACGGACACCCAGCAAAAAAAGGCAAAATGCGTGTCAGTTCCCTTTGCCGGACGGCCGGAACACCAACTCAAGAATGCATATCATGTTCAGTCAAATTAACGGTGACACGGAAGGATTCAAAGACAAGAAGTCTGCATCTAATGCCTTGGCTAGCATCATATGCTCTGCATTTTTTTTTTCATTTCAGAAGCAGGGGGAAGAGAAGCCCCAGAACTGCAAAGATTTCTCTGCTCTGTAGGCAGTATCAGCCTGTCAGATTATTAGTAAGAGGAGTGGCGTACTACGTACTTGTGCAAAACTGGGATTCGCACGTCCGGCTACATCCCTGGTCCTTCTGCGCCGAAAACAAACAAAGCCAAAGGCGAAAATCAATCAACTGATCAATAACAAGTAACTGCAAAAAAATCAGACTTGGTCAGCTAGCTCCACGCTGGTTCTCACCGCCGGCGTGCTGCCAAGCAGGTCGCCGATGTTAAGCCCCCGCGACGCCGTCACCAGCAAGAGGAGAAGCAGCACGGAACACCGAGGAGCGAGCTCGAGGAAGAACCTCATCTCGCTCGCCTCGCCCGTCGTGTTTCTCTTTGCGCGTTCAAGCAAGAGCGCGTGTTGGATGGGCCGAGAAAGAAACGGGTGGAGAGGTGATGATCTGCTTCCGGAACAGGCACCAGCTGAGCTGATTATTTATACTAGCAGCTGCGATGACTGATGAAAAAGTACATAAATTTTCTGAAGAGATATTATAGTATTTGTGTTGGTGAGAGCTGCGAACTTGAGGTGAAGAAGCTTCGGATGTGCCTGTCCTACCAAGATATGGGGACAACAACACCCTGATCAGATCACCGAGCCGTTTCCTATCCCTTCGTTGTGGTGGTTGGCTGATCGTAGTTGCACTTGATACTAGTATCTTAAAGCAAAGGGAGCAGTATCATTTCTACAAACTGAAAAGTGAAAACTGCAGGTGCAAATGCTTGTTTTTTCTTAAAAAAAAATGTAACCGTGTAATATCCCAATTAAATGAGACTAATCCTGATTAGTACACTAAAATACTAGGATAGCAAAGTTGGTTGCAGTGATAGGTACACTCCAATCTCACTGAGCCAATATTATTATTGAAGTCATATGACAATGCCATTACTTGCAAATGCAGTTCAAGAGTTGCCGTCAGCCCGTCAGGCCGTCACAGGAGAACACCAGACAAGTGGCTGCAGTTTTTTTTGTAACTTCTGACCTATACGTCTATTTGGCATGCAAATGTTAATATGATCAGAGTTCAGGATCTTATCCTTTTTGCCATCTCAAGGCACACCAAACAACATATAGAAAAATGAGACATATTTCGGTGTTTGACCACATCCATATGGAAAGCCCAGCCTGCACCAGCCTTGGTTACTTAAATGTTACAAGAAGCGGTATCATACTGTGGCTGTTTGGGCGTCTCTCTGAAGAAATGACCCGGTAACCGCAGAGCCCACCCAACCGCTGCACATTTCAAATTGTTTGGGCCTAGAGTACAGGCTCCTCTAGAACGAATGGAACATTTCACCCAGCCACCCAATATCAATACTAGTTGAAAGCAAGTTTACGAGCATAGTTCAGGTGGAGACCGGAGATGCTTCGACCCAACTCACAGTTTCGTGTAAATCCCGTCTCATGTTTCGTTCGATCTCTATCTACCAGCCAGAGTTAAACTAGTACTATATATGTATTAGTACACTCATGTTAGAGTGATTATATGTTCTTGTGCTGTTGACTGTAACCTGACACACGTGTGGGAATATATATGCAGGGAGTTGAGAAAACAGAGAGCTAATGTTGGGTGATGACTGATGAATTGAAGTCTTTGGATCAGTTAAGACGGAACTGATTTTGCGGGTTTGCCCCAGCAAATTGAGTGACACGTACGTAGCCCCCAGATCTACTCCGACCTACTCCCTCCGTCCCAAAAAAAGACAAACCCTGGTTTCCGTGCTCAACGTTTGACCGTCCGTCTTATTTGAAAAAATTATGAAAAAAATTAAAAAGACAAGTCATGCATAAAATATTAATCATGTTTTATCATCTAGCAACAATGAAAATACAAATTATAAAAAAATTTCATATAAGACGGACAGTCAAAGTTGAGACTCCAAAAAGGCTGCTGGCACTGTGTATGATACATGGTGAACAGAGGTAGAGGGGACCTCAGTACCCTCACACTGTCACAGCTTATGAGGCTGCAAGCTGATCCTGCCATGTACCAACTAGGTAGGCTGCTCACCTTTGGGACATAGGTCCCATGGAGGTTGGAGGATGACCCTCCTTGCTCTCTAATCCATCTTAAGCAGGCAATGCAAATTATGAAATGCAGGATGTTGAAAGCTACATTTCATCCACACAATGCCAACTGGTTTTTTTAGATGGATATGAAAAAGTTGAGCCTTTTTGCCAATCATGTTGATCAACTAATTAGGCTCTCAAAAGAAGATTACAGCCTGCAAGATGGGCTGTGTATAATTGTGAAGGGATTAACTTTGTTTCATGAGGGATCTCATCTGATTGATGGCAACCTGCTAGTAATATGGTAGTTTTATGCCTGTGACATCCTCTGATGAAGTGGTGAGTATTCTACCAAAGATTCACCAGGATACCAGCAAAATATGTGTTAGGTAGCCAGATAGTCACATGCATTGCTTTCCATTTATCTAAGAAAAAAGTCACATGCATGCTAGGAGGGATCCAAAACCCAATGACAGTCCAGTTGTTTGCTTGTAAACTCTGCAGATGAATACAAATTTACCTTTTATGTGGTTTGGTGTGTCCAGTCTTTCTGGCGAGTATGGCCAACACAAGGATTTGGATAAATGGCGCACACACATATTCTAGCAAACAGTTGAAAGTTTCTAAGGTTCTAGTTCCACTTCCACCAAGCATTGATCTAGGCATTCACTTCTCTCACTGAGACAAGCTGTGAGAGAAACAAAAAACAATTACATGAACTTCACAGGAAAAAAAGTTCACCTGTCAGGGTATATTTATATTTGAAAAAGAAAAAGCAAAAAAAAAAAACTCGTTTTGGACGGATGGCGAAAGCAGTGGCGTGATGGGAGAAAGCTGAAAGCGTGGACCATCATAAGTTTGCAGCTGAGAGTGAAATGTCAGGCTGATAGATCCATAACCTTGTACACTGGGAGACAGAGACGCTGTGGCACTGGTACATGGAGTGTGTTTGCATGGACACAGGTGCCGGGAGACCAAATCATTTGAACATTGAAACTACAAGACAGGCAACGTCTCCGATTCAATTCTGCCGAAATCCACCATCATTTTCACAGGTAAATACATGAATCTGCTGCACTCTACTATACCACACTACATGACCATTGGTAGATTGACAAAGATTTGAGTTTGCCTCATGCCCTCTCACCCTCTAAAATTTTTTTAACAGTGAAGATCCAGGGCTGTTCATCCCAGCACCTAGGCCATGGGCTGTTGGTTGACTGTTGCCAAGGTGGCCAGCTTGGCCATCAGTAGAGCAATCAGTGAGCAACAGTAGCAGCTAGCAGGTAAGAGCAGTGGATCAGTGCCTATGGAGCTTACTGTTTGGTACCAAGAGAGTTAGAACCAAATTTAAATTGGCAGAAATCCGAACATAAGAATCTCTGCTTTAATCATTCTCTGTGAGGAGTTATCGCGCGGGCATGGTCTATCCAGAAAATGAGGTTACACGGTTATACCTCGGTTCAGATTTGACCCCATCCATACAAAGGGTAGAATTTGAGGAAAGAATGATTGGTTGAAACAGTATGGCACATGTAGAGTAAAGTTAGATGTATCATTACGGGAAATTGCATATATTTTGAACTGGCTAATGCTACATCACTACACATATTGCAACGAATTGCAGTGCCCCAGTGCTACAATTTACCCCTAGGTTCACTGGGATCACTAAGGGAAAATGTAGATGCTACGACACCTGCCACCCCAGTAGACATCAACTTTACTACTTACTAAAACCAAAAACTGAAAGAATGCTACTTGTACTCTATAGAACATACAGAAGCTTAGGAGCCAAGTGAGGGAGCACCAGCCGCAAATAAAAGATTCCTCCGAGAAAACTGCAACAAGATGAAAGCAGTTATGTTTACAATGCATAAAGTAACAACCATAACTTAAGGCAACATAATGGACTAAAGGAGGGAAAAAAATTCTCACCTGCAGAGTGTAAACAGGGGTTGATTTTGTAGGGAGGGCTTTCAGCATCCTCAGTCGGTTAGCTGAACCACCTTTGCTGTACAAGGACATTTTACAACAAGAGTAAGGCAATGATTTGGTACAAGCATCTTTATAAACACTACGATCAACTCACGTATCATCCATCTTAAGAGTCTTAGTGCTGGAGGCGACATCCCATAGTTTTACAGTGCAGTCGGCTGATCCAGATGCAAGTAATGCCCCTTCACAGCTAAAATAATGGCAGAATGTATTAACTAAGATCAACCATACTTTTCCTAAAACTACAACAGAACGCAGATTATAGACATCACAAAACAGCAAACATGACTCCCTCTGAAAGAAATAACAGCGAGCATTTATATACACAAATCATGCGCACCATACATGGAAAGCATTGTGCGAGTAAAAAAGTCCTTAAATCGCAAGCTTAAATAAAGCAAAGCATAACAACAAATGATCATTTACAGGATAGTCTAAACAAAACATTCCATATGTAATCACTTGTAACCAACAACATGCACGTTTCTATTGTTCTCCCCAAAAGAAGGTGTGTTGCTGCTAACAGCAAGGTTTTGACATGCCAACACAATGATAATACTTTGAAGTCTGTATTAATCTCATTGATTTATTCAAGAAATTCAAAGCAGATTATCAAAGAAAAAAGACAAACTGTTGGCCGTAAAATTCACCAGTTAACAGCTGGTAACTGGCCTTGAAACTGGAAACATCTAATGTGGATGTTTTTGCTACCATTAGAACTCCTCAGGTTCACCCCTCTAATAACACTTTTTTCAAATTTAAGTTCTATACAAAAATACTCCAATTTGCTTCCACTGATACAGTGTAAATCCCAAAGCCCAACTCTAAAACTGAAAAGGCAAAAACCAGACGCAGCCAGATCTGGTTTCTGATGCCCTTGTGAGTGATATCATTTAAACACATCTAGATGAGGATGGAAGAAACGATGAGCTGATTTCTTGTATATAGATAGATCATGCTTACTCAATTCAAATAAACCAATTGATTTTCCAAAACTCAGTCCTGCTACATATGCACTAGCCAGTTTGCCAAGCCATGCTATAAGCCTATAACTAGCGTAGTGCCGTAGTTCCATAATACTACTCTATCGGCATATTAAAGAAATCGGCTAGATAGATATTATATTTTTACCAGCCGACCAGCATCAAATGATGATTACCTGTAAGCAAGCGACCACACACAAGAGTTATGTCCCACTAGCGGTGAAACACAACGACCAGAAGATATATGCCACATCATGATTGTTCCATCTTCATCTCCAGAGGCCATGTATCGCCCATCAGGAGACATTGCCAATGATAAAACCATACTCCTATGGCCAATAAACATCCTTATACATTCACCTGTTTGAACGTCCCATAGTCTTACTGTTTTGTCACTAGAGCCAGTGGCAATGTAGTTGCAGTTGACATGCCATTGCACACACTGTCAGGCAAAAGTATTTTTTAAAAAAAATGCAGACATCAATATAGGAAATTAGAGAATAAGCATGTATGGAAATATTCCAACATTAAGTGATCCCATATAAGAAAATGACCAAAACCATGAGTACACTTACATCAACATCAGATAAATGCCCAGCCATTATTCTCAAAGGCTGGATTTTATCCATGGACCAGATTCTAGCAGTCCTGTCATGCGAAGCACTAGCAAAGTAATGTCCAACTGGACTAAACTGCCAAAAGAAAACAGAACAGTGTCAACAACTATCATAGCACAAGGACTACAATAACAGAATCAGATAACTTGCATCCAAAAGAATTTGACAGTGAGCTTTTCACAGGACATATAAGTACCTAGTACTCCATCATGGAGAGTACTAACGATGAAATACTAGTTAGGAATAGTTCATAAGGAGCACACAGAAACCCATGCTTCCTTTTTTCTTTTTGGCATTTAAAACAGCTTTGTATCCACACTAATAATATACTAAAAGAACTGGTAATCACATACTTGGACATCCCAAACAGGGTAGTTGTGTCCTTTGTAGCAAACAAGATTAGCATTCAACTTGGTGTTCCATAAGCGAACTGTAGCAAGTCAAAAAAATATAGACAAATTGTGAATTCTAATTAATAAAGTAACAAGGAAGAGAATGATACAAAACAAGCACAATGAGAAGGCTTTACTTGTTGAGTCTGCAGATGATGACAAGAGGAAGTCCCCAATTGGGCTAAACATGGCAGAATAAACTGGTCCAGAATGACCTTGGAATAATGTACAGGATTTCCGCGCTTCATCTGATGTCGATACCCGCTCAATCTGGGAGGGTCCATTCTCGCCTTGTGAACAAGCTGAAAATTATAGTTTCTTCAATCAGTAAATACCATCATTGCATAATTGACTTTGATGCTAGGAGGATTAATGTTCTAAGACTATCATAAGGTTCTGAACAGGTTCCAGAGTCAAATACTGAAATGACACAAGTGCATCAGTACATCCAGCAAGTATGACTGAAAAACATCATACTTCTTAGGACTTGTAACTGGAACTTCGAATGATATAAATGAATGTACCATTATAGTATTTTTAAGAAGGCAATTGCCAATTAGTCACATAAACCAGACGCAAATTTATATAAGTGTTTCAGCATAACACAAAGCAGAACAAATAATCAAAAATAAGGAGTGAAGAACAACTAACATGCTTTGGAAGGCTGGCCAATCTTTGACATATCCCAAACCTAGT
The DNA here is from genome assembly GCA_009805545.1 of Oryza longistaminata. Taxonomy (NCBI): domain Eukaryota; kingdom Viridiplantae; phylum Streptophyta; class Magnoliopsida; order Poales; family Poaceae; genus Oryza; species Oryza longistaminata. Next base: position 18,626,936 of record CM020180.1, on the reverse strand, counting down.
GAACACCAAGGAGATTTTACACTTTTTACTATTACGAATTAATACAGAAATCACATAATAAGAAGATGCCACCTAAAAGGACTAGCCTTCACTGATGAATCAGCGAATCCACCAACGACCAATGAACCATCATGCGAAATCGATGAGCAATTTAACCTGAGTTCCACATATAATGATTAAACTGAAGGAGGAAAAATTGAAAATAAAAATTGTCAGGCATTGATCCATAGTTAAGTTTACCCATTATGTGTATTAAGGAATGTATAGAAGCTAACAGATGGCAATGACAAGCTATTCAATTGTGCACGGTTTCGCAAGTCCTCAAGAATTGACTGCTCAACTTCAACAGACCTGAAAAAAAATAATCAGTAAACGTCTATCAGATTCTTACAGATAAAGGTAAGGCTGATGAGTCAACAAAGATGTCCAACAAATAAAAGTAAACATGTGTACAAAGAAATTATTACAACTTAATATAAGAAAAAAACATCACTATAGAAAATCTTATCAGTGGGCTTAGGCTCTGTTTGCAAGAGCTGGTTCCCAACACCCTACTCTCGTTTTCCGCACGCACGCTTTTCAAACTGTTAAACGGTGGTTTTTTTAGAAAAAAGTTTCTATACGAAAGTTGCTTAAAAAAATCATATTGATCCATTTTTGAAAAAAAAATAGCAAATACTTAATTAATCACGTGCTAATGGACCGCTCCGTTTTCTGTGCGTACTGTTTGGGTTGGGAACCTGTTTTTGCGAACAGAGCCTTAATGGCCATGTCGTGATGATAGTTTGGAAGGCAAAGGAAATATAATCTTTGGTTTTGTTAATGTCTTACAAAAGTGCTTTTGAACAGCTCAAATATTCTACGGTTAAACAACATCTAAGCAATAACATATTGGCAGGTGGACATAGGATAACCAAATCATTTGAACAGTGTGGATGAGGAAGCAATATGTTGGTGCATAGAATATGCAGGCCCCTTTGAATTGGAGGAAAAACAAAGGAATTGAAATCCTATAGGGAAGATCATTGTTCATGCCTTTGATTTGTAGGAATGAGGAAAGGAAAATCACAGGAGACTTTCCTGTTCCTACAAATCTAGAGGAAAACATAGGAAATTTAACATCCATTCCAAGCTCATGTTTTTGTTATCTCGCGTTGGATCAAGGCAAATCTAGTAGCTCATGGCCACTTGTCTATTCAATTAGTGAGGGTAAGATGTGTATAAGTAGATAAGAAACCCAATTTACTCTTATAATCCAAGCCCATTGCTATGTTTTTCCTACGGTCCAATCAACCTACAAAATTCCTTTGTTTTCCATATTCCTAAGTTTTTTAATCCTGCGTTTCAAAAGGGGCAGTCTGCAGGAAAAATGAAACAATGGCCACATGAATTTAAAAAACATGTGGTTACCTTCTTCCCAACCACGGACCAGGAAATGGATGCAGAGGAAGTTATAATTTTATCCTAACCTAAAATCCTGAATCATTTCAGGAGAACTTTTTAACCTTAGGTCACAAACCAGACAATATTCAAAATTAGATGACCAAATTGGACTTCTCAAAAGAAAATTTGAAGTGATTAAAGATGTATTGTACGACGTACGTCATTGGAAGCGTTAGCTCTGGTTTAACTCGTGGTGCTATAGAAACCATGCTAGTTTCAGATTTCATGTTTTTCCCTGTGGTTCCTACAAACTTGTCCTTTTTGACCTTTTTATGTGAGCCACCCTGCTTTCCACCTTCTGAGGATCTTTTCTGTAGCAAAAATAAGAAAAGAGTGAAATGAGAAGGATAAGAAACATCAATGGTGAGTGAGGAACATAGTTCCCCCTATGCAGCTGCCTAGCCTTCCCAGGTGCTAGGTTCTAACCAGTCTGCCTGCTAGCATTTACGGGAGCACTGAACAAAGGAGAATGCAGAATTACATAGTGGAACAAATCAATGAAACATTGATATCATATACAGCTGACAGCCAGTGCACATCAGAAAGTACTGTTTTTATAATAAAGCAACCATAAAAATCACAAGTTGCTAACAGAATCGCACGCACTAAAATAAAGGAAAGCTTGTGTTTCAATGACCGAGGGCATAGGAAGCAAAATGAAAAAAAAGACTGGCATACTACAAAACAGTTTCTTGCCTTGTTTTCTTCTGTGTCTGCATCCTTGCTTTCTATTTCAGTTTTATCAGAATCTGAAATTGCCTTCTCCATACGTTCTTCAAGTGAATCTTCAAGTATCTGCATTACAGAATTTAAATCACAAAAATAAAATGTCTGAGCATAGTGAACAAATAATAAAAACGGCTAGAATCCCATTAAATATTAACTGATCGATCTATATAATTTCAATTCGTTTAGGCTGTATCCTTAACTATTGATAAAATAAATGATGAGAATTGGGAAACCACCAGACTGGTACAGAACATACCCCCCAATGCACCTCCTTCTGATTTATCTGTTTTGTCAAGTCCTTGCTAGTTCCAATCAGAACAACAGCATCCGAGTCATCAATGATTAATGGAGACTGCCCAGGGGATACTATCAATATTGTAAAGGAAAGTTGGAACAGAAGATTCAGATAACTCACAAGGAGCAAATGCAGGATGAACATTTAGGTCACTAATCATGAGTCATAACAGATTGGGGAAACTTACCTTGAAAATCTATGCGTTCATTGATTATTCCAAGCACCACAAGAGCTTGTGTTTTGTGGAGATACTGGAGAAGCAATTCATATGAATACTGCAATAAAAAAAGACAGAAACTTTAATTGGGACAGCTGATTATATTTCCAGAAAAGCAATTTTGCAGCAATCAAGAAATTACAGTGGCTATCATGAAATGCTGCCCCAAAAAATAGTACATGGTACAGGGTTGAAATGAAAGGGGATTTGGAAATGGTATACAACCTCACATAGCTTAATTCTGAATTTATTCTGCCTTAAAGATCGAGCCACTTCCATTTGCTGAAATTACAATATTTAGAAGGATAAGCCATAATTTGTAAACTTTGAGGAGATAGAATCAAATAAACAAAAAATAAGTCTTCATTCAAAATAGGGTAGTGCAATGTGGAAAAGCTGAGTCACTAACTTCCAAATGTAAAGGAGAAAGGATGCTTTCCAGCTTCTTGAGATCCCTCGAGTGTTCATGGTCTTCACGAAATGTGTGGAAAAATGAGCAAGCTGCAGTGCTCAAAGTTAGTGTATCAAAGAAAGAACTGCCCCGAATAAACTGATAGAAAGCAAAAAAAAAAAAACTGACAGAAGATTCATTATCATATCCACCTACTAGCATTACCTTCCTGTGTATGTCCCTCTGCCACTAAATCCATGAAGCAGTGGAAAAATAGTGGATAAAGAATGCGGAGTAATTCATGCTACAATAGAAATAAAAATTTAGAAAGAGATTATATAGCTTAATTTAGGAACATTAAAATACATATAAAAAAATTATACAAAATAAAGGTGCAATGGTAATTATGTACATTACAAATCGCAGGAAGCAAAACATACTTTCTGCCTGTGTAGTAAGTACAGATGTTTATAGGAATACTATTTTGCTCTCCAGAAGGTGGGCAGCACTGGATGGATGGAAGAGAATACACGAAAGAAGACTCTTCAAGTAAATGCTCCATCTGAAGCAACAAACTGTGACTCTAGAAGCTTGCTATACAAAACAGACTTGAACATTTTTAACAAGAGAAACAAGTGACCAGCTCTATGTGAATAACACAGAAAACACTCTTAAAAGATGGTATAGGCTGTAACACAGTAACAAATGAACAGATTGGATATAACAGTTCCATGCCTCAAAGCAGCTAAAACACATATGGTTGTAAAATACAAAAAAAAGGGGCAGGTTATGAAAGTGAATTACAATCTGCGCATGTAACACACCTTGTAGTGATCAAGATAACTGTATGCCCATGTTCTTAGTTTACTATAGCCATCATAGTACCTCGCTGGATCGTTTTCTGACCTGTCATTGCAGGCAATGACACAATCAAAATGATGTAGAGGGTAAAGATAATAAGAACAACACAATGAGCTAGGAATTAGATGCGGAACTACCCCTGCTGCAGTGAGAAGAAGTGCTACAGTAGAATCCATGCGGTAATTAAGAATATGTGGTTGAACACAATATATGAAAATCATGACAGAATTCCTCGTAGAAATGTGGTTCCGCACTCATCCTCGCCGTAGAAATTGTCGGTTGAGAGTTAAGCGCTCAAATTGATCCTACCAAATTGCTTCCTCCACAAAACCATCCCCAAACACCCAAGCAAAGCTAGTAATACTACTACTCCAAAAATGGAACAAATTACTCCTGCGTGGGGGAAACCACACGACCAAATTGAGGTCCCTTAGTACTAGTTGAGTGTGAAAACAACATCTCGAACAAAAAAAAAATCAATTCATAACAATAATAATTGCACTACGACACTACAAATTCCACCACTAGGTTTCCGAAACTCCGGCGGCTGAGCCGAGCGCGAGAGGCCGCAAGAGCAGAATCCGGGAGGGGAGGGGGAGGCCGTTACCTGGAGAGCGCGGCGTCGGAGAGGGAGTGGGAGGAGGAGGAGGCGGTGGTGGGACTTGACCGTGAGTGTAGGATTTGATTAATTCTATTATTGGTTGCAAAGAATAAGATTGAAAGGGTATTTTACATTATATGCATGTTGTCACATTAATAATCCAATTATTTTAGATAAAGCAAGCATCGGTAAAGTTGCCATCGTAGAGGTTGGGTCAGTACATTGAAGATGTTCCAAATTTCTAATTGTGTTAGCTACAACGATCCATACAAATATTATCATTGATGTTGTTATGCATGAAAAGTGTATATTATCATTGGATTTTTTTTTTACCCGTTGCAACGCACGGGCATTTTTGCTAGTAAAAATAAAATAAAAATCATGGTTCATGCCAATTATTTTTCTCTTTTCTCTACCCTTCTCCTACATTTACTGGTCTCTAGTTCATCGATGCCGATGGGAAGGTGGAAACGTTGTGACAGCGATAGTAGAGAAGCAGCAGCAGGAAAGCTTAGCGGAGAAAGGGGGTGGAGTCACCGCCAGGGAGTCATCGGGTCGAGCGACGCCATCGCCTAGGCAAGTCCATGACGCGCGTGCAAAGGAAGGCTGCCTCATCGGTGACGCAGAAGGGTTCCAATTAGGGGTGGAAACGGGACGGAAACGGACGGAAACCATCTTTATCGTTTTCGTTTTCATATTTTTTCCGGAATCGGAAACCCTGGATACGAAAACGGAATCGAATATTATTGAAACCGAAAACGGAGCGAAAACGAACCGGCGCGTATACGGTAACAAAAATTTATCGGAATAAAAAACCCCTCAAACTAATAAATCCAATTGAATAAATTATTTATGTTTAAAAGAGTAATGTTGTTGATAAATCCCAATGTAGGACCAAAAAAAATATTCTTATGTAATTTTAGATTTGCATAACAAATATTTTTTAAAAGAATAACAGCCAAACACCATGATATGGTGCTTAAAAAAAGAATCTAGGATATTTCAGTCAAAAAATTTCTGGTAATTCCGAGAAAATTTCTGGAAATTCCGAGAAAATTTTTGGAAATTCCAAGAAAATTTTCGGAAAGTTTCCGACCGATTCCGAGTTCCGACGGAAACTGCCCTTATCATTTCCGATTCCGTTTCCGAGAAAATATTTCTGAATTCGTTTCCGTTTCCGAAAAATTCCAAAAAAATTCCGACCGACAGATTCCGTTTTCGAAAATAGGTCTGGAATACGAAAAGTTTTCGTACCGTTTTCACCCCTAGTTCCAGCTGGTCGCGGAGGCGACAGCGGCTTGACGCCCTCAACAGCTTTTGGTTGGAGAGGAGTCATCAACGGAGAGATAAAGAAAAAGAGGAGAGAGAGGAGGAGAGAAGATGACATGGGTCTCACATAAAAATGCCACATAGCCAAAAAGACCATGTCAAACTGCCACGTAGGTGCCACATCAGTTAAAACCGCTTTAAATACTACCGAGGGATTTGATTTACATCGGGTTTTAAAGATGAGGGATACATTGTATTTGGTTTTGTGATTTTTTGTGGTTGAGGAATGAAATCCAAACTCAACTCTTAGATGAGGGATGTAAGGTAAATTATTCCTCTAGGAAAGACATAGGCCGAACTTACAAGATTGTGGGCTCGTTTGGGGATTTTCTGCTACCTACAACTTCTCTAGAATCAAAAACTCCCAAACAGTTTAACTTTCCATAAGAAGTTATAGTTGTAGGCCCTCTTTGTTTAGGCTTAGGCTTATTGGCCTAGACTTTTAAGTCAGCTTATTGGCTTATATGATTTATAAGCCGGTGGATTTAATGCTCTAAGTTTAGTGGTTGAGTCATACATCTACCTCACATAAGCCAAAAAAGCTTCTCCAACCTAGCTTTTGGCTTAATAGTGTTAGAGTGGCTTATGGCTTAAAAAAATCAAACGGAAAAGCTGCTTGTTTGTTTAGGCTTAGACTTTTCAACTTATAAGTTGGCTTATAAGCCTAAACAAAGAGGGCCGTAGAATCCAGAAAATAAACTAGAAGCCAGAAGACAGTTTTCCAGGTTCTATAGTAGCTGGTTGATAGCCAGATTCTAAGCAGATTCTAAGATAATCTCTGCTTTATAGTTTATTTTCTAGATTCTATGGTTACATATAATCAGAATAACTGAATATTATGGAAGAAACTACAGCTAGAAGCTTTCCTAAATAGGGCCGTAAACCCTCCCAACACAATACGTTTAACCCTAGTTAATAGCTTAGTCTATCATCATTTGCTCTACTAGGTAATCACCCGTAGAAAAAAAAACGAAACAACCAAAAATAATTTCTAAATATAACTTTTTATATATTTTTGTGTTCCTAGCAATTTAAAAACCAATGCTACAAAATAAACTAAGATGAAAAAAAAAACTTTAAAATCAATTATAAAATTAAGCTTCAAAATTCAAATTTTAGCTACAACTGATAAGCCAATAAGCAAACAATGGAGTTGTCTAAAGTGAAATTTGAAATGAACATAGTAAAACAGGAAAATACGGCTCAGAGGGTCTGTGCGACAATGAAAACTTTCTTATCTACTCAGCTCCAAGTGAAGCTGTTTAGAGTTTTAAATTGATTACAAAACATACACCATATGTCAGTTGTCATACCAAAAGGTATCTATGGAGAACTGACGGTGGGTATCTTCACATAATAAGCATACACATAACACATTACACAACAAGGATTTTAGCATAATACATGGTACATAATCGTCCACTGCGTTTTATTGAATTCACTTTCATACATCAAGAAAATTAGAAACAGGCCTACGAAGTAGACGCTTCATGGGATGGTCCTCTGGTACAGGGGGAGTGCTCCCAATGCTTCGCGCTCTGCGCTCTCCTTTTTCACCTGAAAAGCATGATGTGTCAAACAGTAGCCAGCAAAAGATGGTTTTTTATCAAAATTTAACGTGAGTTTTGTTTCTTAAGGCCCACACATCAGAGTAGTCAAGGATTGATTTCTTTGGAAGAAACATCTGCTCATATATGATGATATTCTACTACCAACAGAAGAGGAAACAAGTGTAATAAAAGGAGTACTACCCAAATCATTTATACCGATAACAGCAGACTGTTTCTCTGGACAATCACCAACAGCCAATGACACACTATTAGTGGATAGCAATTAACCGTCAGTAAATCATTTGAATGGGGCCTTGAGCAGAAATAACCTTTGCAATTATGCACACAATTTTTTAGATACTAAATCAGCATGAGGAACCAACATTCAGGAATTCATAGTACTGAAAGCCAATCTTAAGACAGCAAACCTAGTATTTTCATACAGTAGTAATAGTTGTACATGTACTTTGGCTAATTATTGGTCAAAATATACAAAGTTTGATCTTTGAAATCAAAATACTTGGAAAGTATCAGGTACCACAAACATGTATAATGAAAACAATTGTTCAAGTAAAGTGGCTCCTAAAAGAACATTGTGATGAGCGAAGTTCATTTTATTCCAGTATGTATAGTGCCAATTGCCAGCTCCCAAGTAGTAATCCATGGTTCAAGTAACAAGAAAGGTAAGGTGATAAAAAAGGACACTTACCAGTGCTAGCATATCAGATAAATAGCCTCTGAACGGTGTCTGCTTCGCCTGACAAAAAATGAAAATTAATGGTGTCGCAAATCACAATATATGAGATATGCAGATAGGTCCTCTTAAATAACTGATCAGACGGTAATTGACAGGAGAATGTCAAAACAGAATGTGATGAATGTGGAGAAGGAATTAAAGGTCTTATAGCTTCAAAGGGAAGCTCACTATATTCTGAACACAGGATAGGAAGCAAGAACTCAGTACACCCCGAAAACAACAAAGTATAAGAGGTCAATTGAAGCAAATTCACCAAACAATCTCAACAAAATAGACCTAACAAGGAGACACAAGCAAATGTATCAGAGAGAGAGGACAAAACTAACAGTGCCATAGCATCATTTAGTAACAGTTCCATTCCCTATCACAAGCATCAAATCGGTGTCCACCGCCCATTCCTATTCACCAATTGTCTACCAGTTGCCATCCTTCTAATTCCTACGTCACCAAGCCACGGAGCGTCGCGGTCTCGCGGAGCAAAAGCTCGAGGAACGAACTAGCCACATCGACAAGCCACGTCTCCGTAAGTCCCCGGCCGCAATTGACCGTATCCACATTGACAACGCAAATGGAAGAAACAATTCTACTAATTCCACAGGTCGCGCACACATTCATACATACATACAAACAGAATGTGGGACTGAACCAAAACTACCGAGGATGATTGCGAAATCTTGTTCAACCTGGGCATCGGCGGGGAGGTACTGGTGCTTCATGGAGAGGTCCATGGCGCGCTTGAGGCGCTGGTTGCGGGCGTCCACCACCTCCCGCGGCAGCCGCGCCAGGGCCTCCTTGATGTCGAGGTCGTGGTAGGGGTCGTACAGGTCGTCGTACCGGAGCCCTGCGCACACCAGAACCCCCGATCAGAGATCCCCCCGCCGCGGCAAAACCCTAACCCTAACCCTAGCGGCGGAATTCGAAGGGGGGAGGGGGCAGCTCACCGTATTTGCGGAGGCGGGAGGCGACGGCGTTCATGTGGAGGCGGGCCAGCGGGTTCCGCCGCGGGTTCACCAGCCACGCCGACAGGGAGGACAGCATCTTCGAGAACCTTCCAGAAGCTTCCACGCTCTCTCTCTCTCTCTTCTCCGATGTGGCGGGTGCTTTGCTTGGGTTTGGTTTGACGAGAGAGGAGACCGTACGGTTGCTTGGCTTTGGGTGGTTGGGGTTGGGCCGCGAAGCTTGTGGAACATTCGACGGTGATGGGCCGATGGGCCGGCCCATCTTCATTTAAAAAAATATCAGAGTAAATTTCATTTTCGACTACCTTTTTATTGCCGATGTTTCAGTTTGGGCCACCCTTCGACCAATGTTTTCACTTTGGACTGGGTAATTTTACCATTTTGTCACTTTAAAGTGCACTCAATTTTTTTATCCATCTACTTTGTTCTATGTCAAAGCAATGGTCTACATACAACTAAAGAGGTTTATTGATGAATAGGAGCTGACATATTCGAAGTCGTTCATACGCTTGAGAAAAGAGTTTGGGTAGTTCAAAATAAAACAAAGGTAAGATTATCCAGTCCAAAGTAAAAAACATTAGTTAATCTATGGTCTAAAGTGAAATATTGGTAATAAAAAGTAACCCAAAGTGAAATTTACTATGAACTATGAAACTGATGATTTTTTGAGTCTTTGTAGGAATTGAATTAATTCCTGTGGAACTTATGTCTTGAAGGAGCCTTGGAGAGAACTTGTATTTTGTTTTCGTGCCTCTAGTCCTTTTTGAACCGTGGGTATATTTTTTTCGAATTTCATGAAAATATCATGTGCTCCTCTATTGTATATTTGAGGTGTTTTCTATTTTTCCTAAATCAATTTTTTTAAAAAGTTTGGAGAAGTTGATGGAAAAATGTATACAACACCAAATTAGTTTTTATTAAATTCACAATTAATACATTTTTATAGGATATTTTGTCTGTTTTGTGTTGAATGTGTTGCTACTTTTTTCAATAAATTTGGTCACAATTAAAGAATTTTGACTTAAAAGACAAAATAAAACATCTTATATGATATGTGAAATTCTTATGTTTCAAACGTACCTTAGGTGTATCTTTTAGTAGCTTCTTTTTTCTTGCGAGGTGTCTTTTTTTTTTCGCCCACCTGCTTTACATGAACCATACTCACACCAAAAAACATACTAACTCGTACTTAGAATATAATATCTTGCGAGGTGTCTTTTTTTTTTTTTCCCCACCTGCTTTACATGAACCATACTCACACCAAAAACATACTAACTCGTACTTAGTTAGAATATAATATGTGCACTTACTTGAGTGTAATCACAAAAAGGAAATGTACAGTTATGCATTGTGGTTGAGAAGCACTACGTGGCAAAGCACCAGCATCATATTCATGTATACTAGTGCTCTGTGTTGCTTTAGCTGGTTAATTAGATGTCATCTGTTTGTTTCGGAGCCGGCACGAATATCTGCCCAATCGCCTCCAATGCAGAGACATCCCAGCTCTCAGCATGTCTAGTGACCTGAACATATTGTAACAACAAAAATATTCTTAGCTCTTGAATTAAAATGAAAGAGAAAAAAAAAATTAGAAGGTTGCTTCCTTTTCTTTTCTCCTCCTTACCTTGTATTCTTCATCCAAATCATATGTTGTATTCCCTCTGATGGCGATGAGGGGTCTCCATGGAAGCCTTAAATATGTCCTGTAAGAAAAGCATATTAGTTGAACACAAGAAAAAACAAAGTAGTGTGCAGTATTTAATACAAGTTTCTGCTAAATCCTTATGGGTTCATAGAGATTTTAGTTCAGTTACTCTGAACTTGCAAAAGATGACTAGTTTTACCCCACCTAATAATTAACGAAACAAGATTTAATATTACAGTATCACCTTAGTGTCCATGTTGCCATGATGAACTTTGTTTCAACCCTCAACCCCTGCTTGATTTGCAAAGAGCATCAGGAAGTTGCAAAATGGGTATAGCTTAGACAAAAGTTTGACAAATCACACTGTGCCAGTATAACTAAACTAGAAGCTAATCAGTCAAGGCACATCTGCAACAAAAATAGATTGCATGTTTACTAGCACAATATAATGGCATTCCTTACAGTTCAGAACAGAAGGGCAATCTGGAGATGGAAATTGACATTTGGTAAGTTGGTAGCTACATCAATTTTATAGCAAAATGGAATGGAAAAGAAAAAAAACGACACATGCATTGCAGATGCATCACTGGGCACTTGATAATTTCAGCAAGCAGTGTTAAAAAAGACGCGAATATTAGGGAATGACCTAATATTAAATAATTAAAAGAGCTAGCCGGAAGACTCTTGGGTGTTTCTCTCAGCAAGCAGTGTTACCTTTTCGATATTTTCAAGCTCAAGTGAAGGGCTGTCGAAGAACGGGACAAGCAGATCTAGGTTCTGGGAATATCTAGACCTTCCTACCAAATAACAACAGTGCATTTATCATAACAAAAATTCATAGTATTTCTTTGAAATTGGAGGGAATCAAATTAAACATCGCTTGACGGCTTGCATTGCGTATTTGTGAGGTCAAATAGCAATGAAAATTATCGCAAACCTCGGAACTTTATTGTCGGGTCCTCAAACAAGCAATCTTCGGTATATATGTCCAGAGTAAAGTTCCCTGATAAGAAAACATCCGATGTTTCAGTGCATTATAACTTCAGATTCTGAAACCATTTGGCATGTGTACTATATATATGGCAGTCGATTAACCTAAATTTTAAGTTCTATGTAACCATCATCAGTACTAAAAAGTGAAATTAAATGTGCAATTTCCAACTCTTCAATTTATCTTATGTTCTCTATGACATGGCAGCATCAACAGACAAGGAAAAACCCATACTACATACCAGTGAGGAAATATGCTCGCTGGTAATCGGCTTCAAGAACAGCAACCACATCATCCACGCTGCGCGGCGAATCCAACTCTGCTCCTCCTCCTCCTTCATCTCCCTTCTGAAGATCATCATCAACAACTCTGCACCCTCAAATTGAATCCCAGATGCTTGCATCATCAGCAAATTAGAGAAGAATTCTCAAAAACCAAATGGTGAACAGCAACATCAGATGAACTCGAGCACTTTGCATGCCTGGGGTTCTTGGGAGTCAGGACCCTGAGTAGCTCGGTGACGGCGCTGACCGCCGCCCTGACGAGCGGCGGGCCGCCGCCGTCGCCGCCGCTGTCCGGCGAGCCGGAGCTGCACCGGACACCGCCGGGGAGGCGGCGATGGCTCTGCAGAATCCTCCATTTCTCTGATCCACGCCATATCTGAAGAACTGCCTTGCTGCCGCGAGAGGAGAGGGAAGCAGGCCGTTTGGCGGTTAATCTTGGCGCCATTTTTCTTTTTCTTTTTTGTTTTTGCAGTTGGCTCATACACACTACATGCTGCTACTACTACTACATGGAAATTGGAAAGCATTATTCTCAATGTTGCAGAGGCAGATCCAGAGGCAATTGCCAAATGGCAATCCAACCACAAGAAGCTCACACTTGGACACTGCTGGGGATCGGCAGATTGTGAGGTGCTCAAGGTGACACGCCACGCCAGCCAATTGCAGTTGCTGTTTTGCCAGAGAGCCCAAAGAAAAACACAAGTCGCTTTGATTTTTTTTTCCCAATTAAGCTTTAAAAGTTTGATAAAATTTATGGAAAAATATAGTAGTGTTTTCAATATAAAACAAATATATTATAAAAATATATTCAATGTTAGATTCAACGAAACTAATTTGGTGTTTTGGATTTATTACTATTTTTTTCTATAAATTTGATTAAAACTAAAAAAGTTTAATTTGTAGAAAAATCAAAATGACTTATAATATGAAACGGTGCTGCCTCCATGATGGTGCTGGCGTGCTGCAATCCATATTCTGACCAAACCAAAAATTTCAGTGCTTTAGGTATGCTTAGTGTTATCCTAGATGTAAAAGATGATGATCATTTCATTTTCAATAGGACATGGAAACTTCAGACTTCAGGCATGGCAAGGGGAAAAAAGAGTCAAATTTCCACCATCCAGTATCGACGAATTTCAGTCACAACAATTCAATACTACCTCCTTTGAATATTTTTTTTCTATATTCCATATTTTAGTTGCGCACACTTAGCACACTATCTCACAAGACATCTCACAAGGTAATTTTACTGTCCTTGATAAATTTTACTGTCCTTGACAAGGTACCGACTTAGTACCAAAATTTTAAGATACCAACAGCTTACTAGTGTAAAATTTAAGTAACTCGTACTTTTAAGTATCTAAAATTTCTCATCTCACAATGTTCAAAATATACTCCTTATAAAAACTCTAAAGCTGCCTTATAAAGTACAGCAGTACTCACCAAATTTAAGCACCATCTCTCACAAGATTTTAAGTGATGTGTGCACTATATAAACATCATCATCATCATCAATGGGTTCAATGATCGGTTAAGCTGAACAAAACACACGCTGCCTGATGTAATCCCGTATGCCACCTTTGGTTCCCAATCACAAATTCACAATAACGAAGAACACACCATTGACGGGCGAACGAACGATCGTGTCAAGGCAAAAAGGGCAGCAGCAGATTGGACCTAAATGCTCAATCAAGTAGGATTTACAGGAGAGTCGCTGCGGAAATCGCCTACTACACCCAGGAAGCTGTTTTTGTTTTGGGCATAGCAATCCACTCACTCCAGCATGTGTCATTTGAGGAAGCTCAGCTTGTCTGAAGGGCCTCGACCTTACCCATGGCCTTCTCGCTGTCGTCGACAATGAGCTTCTTTCGGAGGGCGAGCAGCTCCTCTCCTGCACCACAGATGTAGGCCGCGGTTCTCCTGCCTGAGAGAGTTGCCCCTTCCATGCTGTCAATGTAGTCCTGCAAACAAGATAGCAGATTATGAGTTCATGGGATCGTCGATCATGCTTTTACAGGAGCAGTTATATATGTTTCATCCAATATTACGAATATCTACCAAACGAACCTTCCTGCTTAAAATCTAAATTTACAGAATCAAAACAATTGTATTTGATGAGCGCTGATTGATTACTGGTGACAGTGACTAAGTCAATGGTTTAGATACCTGTTTTGTGTAAGAGCCAGACAGGAAGAAGTTTTTAACCGGTGTCTTTTGATCAGGTCTAAATGGATCATTTCCTGGTGACTCGCGGTACAATGATTGACCGATTTTCACCACACTCGACCATGTAAGTTCCAAGCCTCGTGATGACGGGAACAATTCTAAGACCTGCATGAATCATAAATGGATTTGCACTGAAGTGAGTTTTGAAAGAATGAAATAATTAACAAAAGCAGAAGAAATGATCCTGATTTAAAATTAGCACGCTTCATTATTTGCAATGGATCTCTAACAACCAGTTCTAGAATTTTGGTAATGGAATACGAGAATAATTTGATCAACAGAGTGGTATTTACAAACCCACCTGCTTTTGAACCTTGCTAATTATCTCCTCATTCGGCAATGGCATGTAAGGATCGCCAGGGGTTAGCACAGCTCTACAAATGAAGTAGTAGCACACGGTGATTTTAATTGCAACAGTTATCAATTTGATGCATGAAATTCTACAGTTCTACTACACTAATCACCAAGTAAGCTGCTTGTGTAAAGATAAACCATAATTACAAACTAACAGCTACAATAGTGAATGATATCAAATGTCAAGAACACTGAATGGTCAAACTTAATTCCAGACCACAAAAGCAAAGAACATGGAAGAGAAAGTAGCCTTACTGGATCAAGGAACCTTGTCCTTCAATGTAGTAGTCAGCAGGAGATGAAAGTGCAAGGTCTGAAAAACATGAAAAATCTGCATCTGGAGTGTAGAGAAGATTATCCAAGCCAACTGCCTTTTTCAGTTGTCTACATCAAAGATAAACAGAGGTATCATTCAGCATCATGCAAAAAAGCAGACTGCATTTGTACGGCCATTGTTCAGTACAAACAAATGCACTCTTTATGAAAAAATATAATGTGTGCATCACGGGCATTGATAAAAATATCGGGCTAACTGGGGAGGGGAGACTGGAGTTACCTTGATTTCTCCAAATCTTGAAGTTCTGTAACCCATCCATTATAACGAAGCTGTACTGTGACTACAGGAACACCATCTAACTTGTAGATGTTGTCAAATGTATCCCATTGCCTCCATTCAGAAGGTAAAAGTCTTTTGATCCCCGGGACATCACAAGCTACAATCAACAATTCCAATTTAATCTTGCATGGTAGGACGTGGTAGTCAAAGACAAAATGGAAGAGAAAGAACCTGCGACATATGCATCTGCTTTGATTATCTCTCTACTTGTAGCCTAAAAATGTCCAGGCATGGCAAAAGTGTCAATTAAAGTATCAAGAAAAGGGTTAAGCTAAGCCTACAGCAATGCACATTATTATCAACCATGATCTAGCTGTACAGTCATGCAAAGGATAACCACACTTCATAGATAATGGTGCTAACCTTGGATAGGAGAAGGCCTTTAACATAGGTTTCCCCATCAGGTGACTTATCATAGAGAACCTCCCTACATCCCCACCTCAGGTGAAACCTGAAGGATTTGTTAAATGATGTAAGCTTTCAACGGTGCAGTACATACTAATGCAAAACAAATTTCGGTCTTTGCCATCATACCTACCACCCCTGTCTGTTATGTACTTCTTTATTGGACCACTCAGATAAACATCAGGTGAACCCTTTAGCATGCGTAATAAAGATGCCTCTGTTTTTGTGGCAAATAGAGTGAAAATGGTAAGCATGCAACGTGCACTGATATTATCACAGTCAATGAAACCAAGAGCATAGGCAACAGGATCCCACATCCTTGTGATGCTCTCTCGAGTACCACCTTTGGACAAGAACCAATCGCTGAAACTTACCTGAAAAAAGTACACTTGCAAATTAACCTTTAGATAGAAGCTATCTACCTCTGATTTTTCATTAATAACAGTTCTACGATATTTATAGTGCATATGTTTATATACTAATTGTGATTAGAATGAAACAGAAGTGCACTAGTAACCTATGTTCCAGATTCGAGATATAATGATGCATTGCCTAGACAGTAGATATACACTCCTAATGACACTTAAATAAGAGGAGAGAGATACATACATCATCCAAATCCCGTACTTGCTGCAATGCACCATCTGGATCAACAAGAGCTCGAACAACTGGGCTTAGAGCAAGAGCAACTGCATTTCTTGCTTTATCATAAACCTGAAACATGATTCAAATATTTTAATTAGTCCATATATTGAATCCATCTAACAAATATGTACTGTATAAAATAGATGGGCAAAGTTGAAGGTTTATGAATCCTTATAGAATCCTTAACAAATATGCTTATCACCCTTATAGAATCTTTCAATTATGAATTATAACAAGATTTAGAAGAATCCATATCACATTCTATCTGGTGACATGGCAATCAAGAACTAGCTATGCAATTTGCATATATAGACAGGTAGGAAGACATTACAATGCTTTGATTCATGACAATACAAATAACACAAAAAGCCACATCTTTAGTAGATTATCACAGTCTGCAAGGAATATTAAACAGACCAATCACTTTTAGGAGCTTTCAAGGAATATTTACAACTCAACTCAGCTGATTACATTGTGCCCCAAAGCGCCAAGCACTATATTCAAAAAGTAATGGCGTGTGAGTAAAAGGTATGAATACAGAGTATAAAAATGAGGATACTGTTAGAAGCGTGGGCATGACTTTGACAGAGTTCAAAGCAAGAGCATTACAATAAGTTGGAAAGTCAAAATATTGTGATTAAACATGGTCAATAAAGATAGTCAAAGTTTGATATCCTAGTTACCGGACATGAATTTAGAGTAATTACCTTGAGTTGGTTAGTTCGTAGGAATGCTTGGATACCATGTAACGGAGCTCCCACAGGAAACCGAAAATCAAGTTCTGTATAGCAATTAGCAAAGCAAATAGTATGAAAGTTTATAAAATAAGTGGAATATAAATACATAGCAAAATACACTTGAGTTAGTTTAGCACACTTAGTAGAAATATGGCAAGTTGTCTTATCAGTAGTGGCCTAATGCAAAATCAAGAAAATAACACGCCAGAGCACTTTTTTTTTGCCGCCCACAAAAGAACAATTAGTGTTCTAGCAAATCGTCTCATAGTAATTTACACTTCGTAAACTTTAAATATTAGCAACGGTTTAACTTTCTATGAAAGGTAGCTCAAAAGTAATGAAGAATGATTTCAGCACAAGTAAAAAAACACCACAACTCCTACAACTGTTAGGCACATGGGTATAGGATAACTGAACATACCACCAATCGTGCCTCCTTTATTTACAAATGTATGGGTATGCTCCTTCACTAGCAGATTATTATCAGCTCCAACCTGAAACAAAATAAGGTTGAACTCGATTAACAGTTAGTGTCAAACCTGGCTAATACAGAAAAAGTACAAATTATCGGACTCATGAAATAAAGAAATTGACTACATGCTTCATATAGACAAAAATAAAGATAGCATGTTCTCCTCACAACATACTCCGGGAGTACAGATTTACCATACTCTAGTAAGTGCAAACAGATGGCATTCCTAACTTTTCATGATGGAAGAAGCATCTAACTCAGCTCCATTATCTACTTAGTGCAGTCTAGATTAACAAAATACTTGAAAAGTAGACATTCTCCAACCATCTGAAAGAGCATAGAAAATTACCTTCTTCATAAGGCGGAAAAGATTGCTGTAACACCCGAAGAACACGTGCAGCCCCATCTCGATATGGTTCCCTTTCCTATCCACAAAAGAACCGACTTTGCCGCCGATAAACGGCCGGGACTCGTACAGATCAACCTGCAAAAGATGAACATCAACCCCAATTTTGGTCAACCAAAAATCACTGTCTTTTCCCTGGAAGAGCAGAACTTGGACATCATTGCAGGCAATGAATTGAAGAAACCTCATGGCCCTGGTCCAAGAGCTCCACCGCGGTGGACATGCCGGCGAGGCCGGCCCCTATGATGGCCACCTTCAGCTTCGGCCCCCTGTAGTGCTCCGGCTCCGGCGGGAACAATCCTTTCGGAGCTGCCACACACGGAAAAGATCCCCAATTCAATTGCTTTCAGCCTTTCACAGTCAGCAGCATATTCAGGTAATCCTGTAGAAAGCTACTGAATGATCCTAGAAAAGAAGAATCTAGCTACTACACATGGTCAGACTCATCACAAGCAACAACTAACTAACTAACTAATCCACAAATTCAGTTCAGTTCAGAGCCACCAAAATCCAGGGTTCAAGAATTTGTGTCTCCTTGGTTCTATCCATATACCAAAACCGTTCAAGAATCTCTAGGGGGAGAGCGGAGTGGCATACCAAAACCGTTCAAGAATCTCTAGGGGGAGAGCGGAGTGGCACCGCAGAAGAAAGAATCGACCGGAGAAAACGAAACCCAAGAAACCCTCACCGTTGACGGCCATGTCGGAGACGTTGCTGTCGAGCGAGCACCGCACCCCCACCCCCACCCGCACCCTGGGATTCGGGCACCGGCGCCGCCTCCTGCTGCCGCCGGCGGCGGAGAACGACGCCGGGGCCAGCGTGGACGGCGCGCGGGACGTGGCAGCCATGGCCATATGCCTCAGCTCACCAAACCAACGCTGCTGCTAGGAGTAGAGGAGGAGGAGGAGGAGGAGAGTATAAATGGCGTGAGCGCGAGAGGTGGGAGAGGATGCGGGTAGGGGAGGAGGCGAAGATGCCGTCGAGCAGAGGATTTGTCGGCCTCCGTGGCGCCACCACGCGCGCACCACTGAAGTGAACGCCCCTTTTTTTTGGATGGATGGGTGAAGGCTCATTCAGTTCAGACGATTTTCACCAGGATTATCGTAGAATTTAGGGACAATGATTTTTTTTTAAAAAAATAAATCGTTTGTTTTGCATGAATGGATTCTACTACTAAATTCCTTAGCATTTCAGTCTTACAAGCTAATAAGCTAATTTCATACTCCCTCCGTTTCACATTGTAAGTCATTCTAGCATTTTCCACATTCACATTGATGCTAATGAATCTAGGTAGGTATACGTCTAGATTCATTAGCATCAATATAAATGATAGGTATATGTCTAGATTCATTAGCATTAATATAAATATGAAAAATGCTGAATGATTTACATTGTGAAACGAAATAAGGAGGATTCTTGATTACCTCTTTATTCTTAAGGAAATTTCGTAAGGAAAAGTGTACATGTGAGTATGTGACATCCTAATTCTTTATTTTTTTATGTGGAAATTATATAAACAAAAATAAAGGGAGAAAGCGCCAAAAAAAAAAAAGAAAAGAGAACAAAAACCTTGTGACTGGGGGGCTCATCCCTTTGTGCTAGGCGCACACACAATCACACACACATGAAGCGTGATTTTAGATTTCTTTGGGGAGGTTCGTAGCTTCTCGAATCTCCGCCTCTCAGAAGTAAATTTTACAGAACTATATAAGTTTTCATCAAAATATCGTAAAACTATATGTTCAAAGTGTTCTATCACATAACTATAGATTTAGCGTTAACTTTATCACAAAATTACATATTTAATATTGAAGTTATCGCAAAACTACAAATCGTATTGTTTTAATCCAACACTACTGTTGTGCGGGAGCTATAGACTTGTAGTTTTCTGATTAAATTGCCACTAAATTTATAGTTTTGGGATAAATTTGCTACTTAAAATGTCTGTAGTTTTCCTGTAACTCTATCTTAAATCCATAGTTACATGATAATTTGTTGCTAGATCTGTAGTTTTGTGATATAAACACCTTAAATCTTAAATATGTAGTTATATGATAATTCGGTTAAATAATTTACTCTTTTAAAAATAAGATTATACAGTTGTACGATCTAGAAAATTATGTACTTGGTAAAAACTTAAAAATGGATTAATATAATTTGCGAAGTGAGCGCAACTCAACTGGTTAGGTTCCTTGTGGTGGAACCAACTCACCCTGGTTCAAGTCCTAGACTTGATACAAGTTGTTCGTATTTACGACTAATTATTCTCTCAGTGGTATACGATGTATCTGTCGATAGCGAGGCGTTCGTAGTGACTTCTTCAATCTCAAGATATGCCGGCCCAATCTTTTGGATGTACTCATAGGGGTAGGGTGTGCATGTGTTCACACGTTATGAGCATTTGGCTTTGAACTGTTTCTAAAGAAAAGATTAATATGTTTTTTAAGCCCATCTTTCCCTATGGAATTTCTTTTTTTTCGCATAAGCACACCTTTTACTCGTTCAGAAACACACATGTGAAAAGTGAGAGAAGTTGGAAAAGTGTATTATATAATACACTCTTATGGAACTTCTGGTAATGTAGCTTTTCCTACAATCTCCAAATGTGAAAAGCTCTCCTAAACAATTCAAATTGTAGTAATAGAAAGTTGTAGAATCTAGAAAAAATGAATTAGAAAGCAGAAGTTAGAAAACCCAAACTTTTCAGATTCTCACAAGCCAGCTTCTTAAAATCTTAAGCTTCCTTGTTTGAAAGTAATGAAGATAAATATTAAGTACTACATGTACGTAAAATGGGAAAGTTTTTAGGACATGATTAATTGAGTTTAATTATTTTAAAACTTGGAAAAGAAATTTATCTAATATTTTAAAGCATTTATATATATATATATTTTTGCATGAAATATATAGGGCATAAGACGACTTTCTTTTATTAGATGGGTCTTGACAAAGACTTCCCTATGTGAAAAATTGTCCGTGTGAAAGATCCATATTCCTCTAATTTGCAGGCAACTGTAGCTAGATTTGCGACAAGCAAAAAGTACTTTCTCCGTTTCACAATGTAAGATTTTCTAGCATTGTCCACATTCATTTAGATGTTAATGAATATAGACATATGTATGTGTTTAGATTCATTAACATCTATATAAATATGTGGTGCTAGAAAGTCTTACTTGTGAAACGGAGGGAGTAGGACGATAGCGCGGGAATCGCATGTTGACCAATGGTTTGTTGTCGCATACTGTAAAAAGAAACTGTATACAACTCCATGCAAGTATATGAAAATTAGAAATGAATCCACTACTCATTGGTAAAGGAGAAATCTCTTGTATACCTCTAAAATTTTAGCTAATCACTTCTATACTCTGGATTTTGCTTACTTCTTTTTATACAAAAAAAATTTGATTTTGATCCCTTCATGCTCCTCATGTTAGTTGACCGTCTAATTTCTATAAAAAAAATAACCATTTTTACTCTTTGGATGAACATAAAAAAATATAAATTGCATTATTGAAAATGTAAAAGTTTGTTGCATGAGAACTATTTAGTATAGTTTGGTTTGTGGCGATACATTTTTTTGACAAAATTTATTTTTAGATAATAAAATAAAAATATATATTTATTTTATTTTTTAAAAAGTCGTAAAAATAAGGAGCATTCGTATAAATATAGGACTACAAATGCTCATGATATTTTTTTAATGCTCCCGATAAAAAAATCTATTGTCATATTAAATTGCAAATAAAATTTTAATTTATTACATTTGTTTTATTTTTAAAATCTATGTCAAAATCTATCTGCGGAGAATGATTGATTTCTCCTCCCTATCTGCTGCAAAAATCTACAGTATAACTGTAAGAAGAATCTATATATTGTTGCACACGGTTCATAGAAAAAATTTTAAAATTATACTGTTGAAGTTATTTTTTCTTAGAAATATACGAGATTCCAACAAATTTATACGAATAGACCGTCGTGGCGGTTTGGCAGTGGAAAAACATGACGAAATCGTAAGACTAGTGCTATTTGGATGGAGACTAACTTTGCCATAACTCGATTTGCCATAACTGTAGCAAGCCACACAAGGTGTGGCTAACAATTTGTTGGCCACAACTACGGTAAACATTGGCTAGTAAATGAGAGTATGACGCGTAGGCCAATGTGCCAATAAAGTATGGCTTGACTCAACTGCGGCATGCAACCAAACACTAGCCTAAAAAATTATGGCACGCGTAAGGTTTGATGTGACAAACTGAGGCCACCACCCAAACAGCTCTTAACACGCGATATTGATAATGACACGATGATGCAAGCGGTTTCGCAAGGGGACAGTACGAGACTGCTTTGTCTCGCTTGTTCCCCTAGCGACACAGCCGGAATGACGTAATTAATAATCCTGATTAGCGATTAATTAATTACTAGATATGCTAATTAAATAATAGTTAATTGTTAATGATGCTAATTCATCAATTAATCGCGCGAGTTAGAGCGGTCTGCGCGTACATGCCACGCGACGTCGCGCACCCACTGCGCTGGTATATTTCTACCCTTTAAACGTGTATATTCATGTAAAATCGATGAAAAAAAGATATATTTTAAAAAAAAATTCACGGACCACAGATGAACACATTCTTAGTGGCAATATCTGATGAATGCCATGTGATCATGCATATAGTTTGATTAAGGACATATCGCACATAAAAAGTCAAGAAATTTGGCGTGGCATAATTGTTGGTGAATATTTAGACAATTGTTACCGTGGAATATTTTGGACAACCGTTTGGAAGGTTCTCTAAATATATGATTTATGAGGAAAATCACATGTAAAAACCAGAAAGTTATATTATTATAGATTTGCATATATATAGTTCTTGTCTAGCTTCAAAAAGTAAATTTCATGCCGGACATTTTTTTATGTATGAATTACTATCAAGTATGGATTTGAAACATTGTATAATCATGCGCATCCATCTTTTTCTTATGCTTATGATTTAAATTTTAAATTTTAAACCTTAATTTTTAGAGTTGATTTTGTGGGTTTCCATTGTTTATAATATTCAAACTAAGAACATGTATATAAAAAATATTAACCATAAATTAATGTTTTTTATTTGTTACTAATATAAGTCATACTCCCTCCGTAAAAAGAAAAATCAATGGTTTGAACATGTGTGTCTAGGGTTCAGACCCAAGTTGATTTTTTTTTTCAACAGAGGGATTAGAGGTAAGTGTATGCACAAGCTAAATGGTGGGGTTTCCCTCTCATTAGATGTTAGATAGTAGGACCCACATATGTTAGATGTTATATGTAGTAGGGGGAAAGTAAGCGTGTGGACATAGACAACAAGAGGCATGCATTGCATTATGTTTGGGCGGTAGTAATTAAGTGCGCCTTATCGCGTCAACCTCCCATGGTCGTGGGTGAAGCACCATGGTCGGCGACCAATATCCTCTTTTTCGTTTACTTGGACACCCAACGTACACCTCAGCCTCTTTCCTTCCACTCCAAAATAAGACCAGTGAATAAATGAATCATTAACTCTCCATTAGGTCTCGAAAATCTTGCAAACCACTTTAATTAATTGTGTGTATTAAAAATTATTGGTGAAACCGTTTCTGTGCCTGCTAATTAATCGAGGTAATATAAAATACTATGTAAATGATTTTCGCATGTCCCAACTCCCAAACATTGTTTTTCACATGCATCTCAAAATGTCCAGCCACCTCGCCTCAATGTCAATGGACCACGTGTGGAAATATAGAAAACCATATATGCAGTAATGGTTTCAAATTTTTAAAATTCATGGAACACAATCACTTTAAGTTTGATTGAGGTGAATAAAATAGCTCAGTGATATAGTTTGATTAAGGACATATCGCACATAAAAAGTCAAGAAAATTGACGTGGCATAATTGTTGGTGAATATTTAGACAATTGTTACCGTGGAATATTTAGGACAACCGTTTGGAAGGTTCTCTAAATATATGATTTATGAGGAAAATCACATGTAAAAACCAGAAAGATATATTATTATAGATTTGCATATATATAGTTCTTGTCTAGCTCCAAAAAGTAAATTTCATGCTGGACATTTTTATGTATGAATTACTATCAAGTATGGATTTGAAACATTGTATAATCATGCGCATCCATCTTTTTCTTATGCTTATGATTTAAATTTTAAAACTTAATTTTTAGAGTTGATTTTGTGGGTTTCCATCGTTTATAATATTCAAACTAAGAACATGTATATAAAAAATATTAACCATAAATTAATATTTTTTATTTGCTACTAATATAAGCCATATTCCCTCCGTAAAAAAAAAGCTCAATCCTATGTTTGAACCATGTGTGTCCAGGTTCAAACCTAAGTTGGGTTTTTTTTTTTGGGACGGAGGGATTAGAAATAAGTATATGCACAAGCTAAATAGTGGGGCTTCCCTCATTAGATGTTACTTCATCCGTTTCATATTATAAGACTTTCTAGCATTGTTCACATTCATATATGTGTTAATGAATCTAGATATATATGTGTGCGTAGATTCAATAACATATATATGATTATGGGCAATGCTAGAAAGTTTTATAACCTGAAACGGAGGGAGTAGATAGTAGGACACACATATGTTAGATGTTAGGGGGAAAGTAAGCGTGTGGACATAGACAACAACAGGCATTGCATTGCATTTTGTTTGGGCGGTAGTAAGTGCGCCTTATCGAGTCTACCTCCCATGGTCGTGGGTGAAGCACCATGGTCGGCGACCAATATCCTCTTTTTCGTTTACTTGGACACCCAACGTACACCTCAGCCTCTTTCCTTCCACTCCAAAATAAGACCAGTGAATAAATGAATCATTAACTCTCCATTAGGTCTCGAAAATCTTGCAAACCACTTTAATTAATTGTGTGTATTAAAAATTATTGGTGAAACCGTTTCTGTGCCTGCTAATTAATCGAGGTAATATAAAATACTATGTAAATGATTTTCGCATGTCCCAACTCCCAAACATTGTTTTTCACATGCATCTCAAAATGTCCAGCCACCTCGCCTCAATGTCAATGGACCACGTGTGGAAATATAGAAAAACCATATGCAGTAATGGTTTCAAACTTTTAAAATTCATGGGAAAAATCATTTTAAGTTTAATTGAGGTGAATAAAATATATATCTGTGATCCTTACAACAATTACTTTACAAAATATTTTATACACCATAGCTGGACTAAAAATGATATTTTTTTCATAAATTCTAAATAGTCCAGCATCATATACTCTCTCTGTTTCTGAATATAAGTATTTCTATGATGTATCATAAAAGTACTTTTGAAACATTGATAAGTCAAACTTTTTAACTTTGATTGTCAACAGCAAAAAAAAGAAAATCATAGAGATTACGTACGCAAGAATAACGTTACTAGATTTATGGTGAAACAGACTACCATAATGTTTAACTCTTTCTATTTAAAATAAATTTATCTTTGTAGTATATCCAAACATGCTTATATTTATAGACGAATGGAGTATATAATATAAGTATTTCCAAGGCATTGATTCCAATTAATTCACGGGAATCCAATCATTTTCGGCTAATCATGTGCTTAGGTGGGAAATCCAAGCAATTTAAAATTCAAATTTTGATCCATGAGGAGACTAGAAGATAATCTTTTCCCTTGGGCTTAATCTCTGCTAATTAAACAACCTAAAAATGCTTATATCTGAAACTGATGGAGTATTTAAAACAGAGGTAAATTCATCTCCTACAGGCACATTTTTTTTTCTGTGGTTGTATTAATTCTCTATTACTTGGATGCAATCGGATGCTCGTAAGCACAAACAAAACCTATATCTGTCTATAGTTTCACACGCTCTTGAGACGCCCTGGTTGGGAGAAAGGAAAATGATCATGAGAAGCCTACAAAAAGGCCCATCATACCCATGTATACATCTCATCTTAGGAATAAGTCCACTTGACGTCCCTCATCTTTCCATTGAGTTTAATGGGTATTCCTAAATTGCAATACCAGATATCTTCGCCCATTATCTTCGCAAAACTTTACAAATCAGGTCATATAGTAGTACGGAGTATGGACGGTTGCTTTGGCTGATGTGGCATCTTAGTCAGTGAGAAAAATGGGCCCCCACCTGTAAGTGGCCTCTAATTCCCCTCTTCTCTTCCTGATTTCCCCTTGTAGGAGCGGAGGTGCCGTGGCACTAGGGGCCAACCAAGGAGGTTGCACTTCTTGCCAGCGGCGGCGCCATCATGGAGCATCAAGGGGCGGGCCAACGCTAACACGAGGAGCCCGGTGGAGATCCATTGCCTTCATGCAGTGGTCGTGAAGCTTGAAAAGGAGCGCGTCGGTGAAGGAGCCGCCCTTCGGGGTGGCGGCGACAACGGCGGCCGCGAGGAGCTGCCGTCTAGATTTGGGCGGAGAGGTCAGCGAAGCAGGGGCAGCAGAGGTGGAGGTAGATGTGGAAGGCCCTTCTGGTGCACCAGGTTCACCGTTGCTGATGGTTGGGGCCACTTTTTTTTTGCGGAGCGAAGAAGGGAAGTACTAGAGTGGGCTGACAAGGGGTGAGGAGGAGAAGCGGAGCTCGCCGGGGGCCATTGACTTGAGGGTAGACGGAGCTCGCTGGTGGGGATCTGCACTGCCGCCATGTCGTATCCCCCCCACGGATGCGCTGCCCAATGACCTTGTCTCGAAGCTAGATGCAGCGGTGGCCAATGAACACACTTGTGTGCCGCTGGCCCACTTCACCGGCACATCCTCCACCCGCCCCCACCGACCGACAACGAGTGTGCTCCGGTTAGTTCCCTTTTGGCGCTGAGGTGCTGATGGTGGAAATGGTGAGGACCAGTGCGGTGGCTAACAACATGGAGGTTGAGCTACATCGCAGCGGTGCTATGTCGTCAAGCTCCCTCGTCCTCTTGCTCCGTAGCAGCCTCGCAAGCTCCCGCCGCGGCCTCGGATGAGGTGGAAGACCAGAAGAGAAGATGAGAGAGGGGGAGTAGAGGAACAAGATGAGTGCCTACTTACTTGTGGGCCCCACATGTTTATTTTTATTTTTCGCTAACTCATCTGCCACTTCAGCTAAAACACCCATCCATACTGCTTCGGGATCTATTTTGAACTGTTTTGCAAAAGATAAGGGGTGAAGATTTGTGGTATTGTGGTTTAGGGATATCAATTAAACTCGACGCAAACATGAGGAATGATAAATGAACTTATTCTTCTCATCTTACATGGTCCGAGAGTACTCCAATTTGGGCCGGTCCTGGAAGTTTCTTGTGGGCCGGAAGGCTCCATGTCAGGAGAGAATATCACTTTGCAATTGGAGCATAGAGAGCATAATTAACATGATTCTGTCACTATAACCACTATATAAGCATATGTACTATTGCTTTATATTCTTCCTTCTACCTATTGAGGGGTTACACTTTTTCTAGGCCTATGGCACCAATAGGCATATAATATGTAACGCTCTAATCCTACATGATGATATCTCCTGAGTATTCAATGACCACTTGATTACCTTTCTTCTCTGACTATCCAAAGTTTTTGTGGAACCTTATCTTTTTCTCCAAGAGACCAAGAGTAGGCGTTGGGCATTGTTTCTATAATTTAGCTGGTACGAATTATCTAACTTCTGTTGTTTAATTAAACCACCTAAATTAAGTAGGATAAGTTTAGCCATAAACTATACATATGGAAAATTTGGGAACCATCTGAAATTCTCATGGAAGCCACTTTAGCAATTTATGAAGATCCATGGAGAACAATTTCAATAAAGCCTTATCAACCAAATGTGTTCTTGTACAAATATTTAATTGCAAAAGTTATTATACAGTGAATAAACATATACATCCTAGCCATAGGAGAATACACACTGTACATTACTAGGGAAATAAGAGCAAGTTTAATAGTATAGCCAACTACTGGCTCCAATTCATCTATAGCCAATCTAATAGCTCATTCATACAATAGTTACATACTACACTATTAATACCTGGTCCCACCTGTCATACACACACTGCGTCTTGGATTCCGTGCTGCAGCTGGCTACAAATCTGTAGCCCGCTGCACTTCTCTCTCCTCATTTATCTACATAAAATATGTTTGCAGCTGGCTTATAGCCTGCTATTGTACCTGCTCTAAGGGAGGAATTATGGATCTGAATCTAGAGGAAGAAGAACAAGGAGATGAGCTTTAGAGATTGCCGCTGGGCGTTAGCTGATTGAGCTCTCGCTGTCATGCTAACCGTAGCTGGAATCGGGTAGCCATCTAGTCGTGGTCACCGTCACCGGGCGCCATGGCCTCTGAATAAGTCACCTCCACCTCCGCAGCCCCTCCCATTCCTCGCTGCCATGGCGCCATCATCCCCTCCCTCCCCTTTGTAGCTACCGCCGGATCCACTGCCTCCACCTCCGCAGGCCGTGAGAAAATTGCATTTGTACCATCGTAAAACACTGGATTTGTTAAATGCCATCATTTAAATGAGCGTTGTTAAAATACCACTATCGTTTTTTTTTTGGGGGAGGGGGTGGGGAGGTCTTCGCAACAATGACATTTTCATTCTTTATGGCAAATGGAAATCATTTCTCAGTCTTTTTAGTCTTATTCTACCTGAATTACGTCTAGACCTCTTGATCTTCTTCCTCGGTGAGGAAGCGAGCAGCATTCTCGCCAGCGCTGCCCCACCTCATTGTCGTTAGCCTCGCCTTCCCGCCCTCTCCTCCTCCTGCCACCCCCCGCACTCCTCTCCTCCTGCCACCTCCGCCCACTCTGTAGTTGTGCCGTCGCTCTTCTCCCTAGCATGAGTCGATTTAATCACAATAGGGTAGTTTGCAAAACATGGGGGTTCCGGAAAATTTTCCTCTGTATATTTTCGTAGGGCTTGATGGCAAAGTGAGAGAGAGAACTGAGAACCAGAAGAACTCGTCAAAATAGGCATAACTGAAATGATTTGGTTTTACTAATTTCGTATATTGCTAATGACTAGTGATGTGAGAAAGGAAAAAATATATAGAGGTTTTCTGCACATATCCAAAAATATTTTTCTCAGTCCTAGGTGGTATGTCATGCGTACAATATACGCTCACGTGAATAGTTAGAAAAGAAACTAGATGAAGCACCGCGGTTTCCTACGGGATACATGTTAGATATTGGAAAAATAATGAAATAATTTGGATTAAAATATTATAACAATGATTTGAGAATGATGATTTAGCATGTGTATGTTTAGTTTTAGAATGAAATAAATTGTAGATATAATTAATATATGCTTGCATGTTGAGCTTTGTATAATTAATGGGTTGATGTGACATGCTTGCATATAGGTTTTAGGAGTGCTAATAAATTATATACTTGTATATTGAGCTTTAGATGTTTAGTGAGCTTTAGCTTTATAGAAAGAAGAAGGGATGGTTCACTTAACTTACCTTTAGATATATACATTTTACTTTTAAAATGACCTACGTGACACCGACAAGTTAAATGATCCTTTTTGCATTTTAGTCAAATATAAAATGCGGTGGCTGTGCAGTACATCCAAACGTATCTATATCTTCGTATAAAACTATGATTCTCAACAAACATATCTGCAACATCTCTCTCTTTTTTTTTGAACGGTCAACAAACATCTCTTTCTTTTTTGACATTTTACTAACAAACAAACATCTCTTGAATTAACATGGAAATGGCACACGTCAAAAAAACAAAACAAAAAAAAACTGGGAAACGGAATCAAATTCCAGCAACAGCATAAATAAATAAATAAATAAATAGGGCTGCTACAAAACGGGATCCTGTTGCAACGGGATAGACATATTAACTATTCTCTTGTACGAGTATCACATGTATCATGTCCTAGGTATCGCAGGTACCAGGTAACAAGTATTACAGATATCGGATACCATGCAGCTGGTACCACAACAGGTATCAGGTATCAGTACCGTCTCATAGAAAGCCAGAAGGGTATCCCGCTCCAATGGGATACCGTTGTCTCGGTTTTCTGATAAATAAACCCCCAAACAAGCGGAAGGAGCCAACCAATCACCAATCACCGAAAACCCCGTGCAGCAGCGAAACAGCAGAAACCCGCGAGCGCAGAACGGAAAACCGAAGTCTCCTCGATGGACTCCTCCGCGGCGTCGGCGGCGGCGGCGCCGGTGGTGCTGGTGACGAACGACGACGGCATCGACGCGCCGGGGCTCCGCTTCCTCGTCGGCCAGCTCGTCGCCGCCCGCCGCTACCGCGTCCTCGTCTGCGCGCCCGACACGTGAGTGTTGCTCCGCTTCCCCATCTCTCCACCCCCTTCCCCCTCGTGATCGATCGAGCGAGCGAGCGGGCAAGCCCTCGCGTCTGCCTCTGAGATTGATTTCCGTAGTAGGGGGGGAGCACGGCGGTGCTGTTTGTGAATGGTGATCGATTGGTTGGGAATTGGGAGTTGGAGTTGAATTGGTAGGATTAGGAACTAGGAAGGAGCATGTGGGAGAGAAGGCGAGGATTTCGGATGAGGAATGCTCGTTTTGCTTCCCTCTTTGGCTTCCTCAGCTACAAAGAAAAATATGAATGAGGAGAGTTTTTTTTAATAAAAAAATTTTACCCCTCTGTAAATTTCTTGCTACCTACAGAAGTACAGATTATACAGTTTACTTCGTTTATGTTCTCCGTGTTGATCGCTGGTCTTCGAAATGGAGAAACTAATTCAGAATCAGGAGGATTTTGATAATGAAAAGTAGTAGTGGTGATTAGATTTTTGTTATTCGGGGATGTTTTTCTGTGGTTTTGGTATGCTGTAGTTTTCTAAAAGAAGCAGATTTTAGGGAACATGGAACCTATAACAGTGTAACTGAACTTCTGAACTTCTCTTTTCACATGATGGATCATCACAAAAGCAAGGAAACAAAGCATAGATTTAATCATAGTATACGGGTATCAAGTTTTGCAAGATGCTGTGTTCAGAACATGGAATCTGTTCCGTTGAAGAATATTCTTACCTGATTTTTAGCTCCAATTATACATCATTCGGTTGCCAAGTTGTGGTAAATTAAAATGCCTTTGTGGGGGGCAAGTGTTTTCCGAATTTATGGTATTCAGTGAGTGATTTCCTTTGCAAAATAGTGGTATTCTTGAGAAGAAAACTAACACACTATGGGAGCTTTTAATGCCTCGACATGAAAAAAAAAAACAGAGGGCTTCCAGTAGCATTTATTCGCGGCATGTGATCGTGTTCCTCTAATGGCATTATTCTTGTGCTTCAAATATGCAGAGACAGGTCAGGTGTTAGCCACTCCATCACATGGCGCCCTGCACTCCGCTGTAAACGGGTTGATATAGATGGTGCTACAGCATTTGCAGCCTCAGGTCTTGTATTTTTTACTGATATCATCTACATATGAATTTCCCCTTATAGGCTATTCAATGTCAAGGACAGTGCGTGTCAAATGCCTAACACTACACTTAAATAACAATAGGGACTCCTGCTGACTGTGCTTCTTTAGGCATATCTGGGAAGCTCTTTGATGGTTTGGTTCCTGATCTGGCAAGTTTTGGAATTTCTTCATAGATAAATTGCATGTCCTTTCATGGTTTTATGTGATCTTCAACTACGAAAAGGTTTACCAGTAACGCTTGGTTTCCATTTTACTTTAATTCATCTATAATGCAGGTAGTTAGTGGAATCAATGTTGGCAACAATTGTGGATGCCATGTGTAAGTGTATCAATCCATGCATATTCATTATCTGAAACATATTGCCATATTGCTTCTCCCGCATCCGCTTATTTGAATACCTGTTGGTACTTTACATGTGCAATTATTGTTATAATTTCCATGTGGAATTGCATTCTGATATTTTCAATAACAATTACTGCCATGATATAGTTTTGCTGTTTTTTACCAGCGGTATAGTGTTAAAATTAACTGTCTGGATTGTACAGATCATAAAAATAAAAATAAAAATCAACAAATATTTTCTGAATTCTGACTGAAGCCATTGTTTGAGGTGTCCTCTAAACTATCAAGGAATTAGTACTGAAATTTGTTTCTTTGATTTTACAGTCAGAAATAAATTTGTCAATTGCACTGGATCATGAGAACTTTATGCTTTTATTATGCAGTATCTATTCTGGAACAGTTGGCGGTGCTAGGGAGGCATTCTTGTACGGGATTCCTTCACTAGCCATGTCATATGATTGGTATGCAAAGATTTTTTTTTCTTTGCTATTATTCTCTGTATCTGCTCCTCTGTTGTTCAAATAACACATTCACATATTCAGCATCTACTAGTTATCTGACTAGAACTAGGTTTTACTGTCATATGAGTTGTCTGTTTCATGTAGAATGTATACATAGATTGGCTTCTACAGTTTATCTGTTGGTCAAGCTTTCAGAACTATGGACTTATTTTATAGTTACAGTTATATCCATTCTTCAGTACATCCTGCGTACTGTCATTGCATAACTAATTCCAAGAGAAAATACCATTGAAAGTGGACTGCAATGTGGAAGATGATGGATTGGAGTACTGTTATCTACAGAGTAGCTGATAGTTTATAATATTCTTTGAGGTTTTTCTTTCCAACGGATGTTTAGCAAACGTATGATTTAATAGATACTAGTCTAATATGGGTTCAAGATCTTTGGCCTCCACCCCAAGTATACGAATTTGCCAATGACTCTCATTCATGAAGCAAGATTTATTTCTTGTAACATTCCCTGTTCACACATTGGAAAATTTTAAGTAACTGCACTAATTAGTAGAACCTTTAATCTGTATTCTACATGTTGGGCTCTCCCCCTGAGGCCATGTTTGGCAAATGGGAAAGGAGAATGATTTCCCACCCATCTTTAAATCCTATCCATTCATTCTCCCCTTCCATTTAATCCTAACCCTTCATTCATTTCCCAATCCCAATCCCAACCCCTATTTCCCATTATCCAAACACACCCTGAAGGTCAGTGAGATCCCATTAGCCCGTTGGGTTCTTTACAAATCTACCAACTTTCAGCTGTTAAACATTAAGTTAATTTGATGTATGTATGCTTTAATGTTTGCAAGTTCACCTTTTTATTTTGACTTTTCATGTGCTCAAGTCTATGAACGTTACTAGTTAGTGAAAACTGAAAACTAGAGTATCCAGTTTGACATCCCAATTGCAACTCTCAGGGTCGCAAGTCAGAGCAGTGTTAACGACCTCAAAGTAGCTGCAGAGGTTGTTATGCCTCTGATAAATACTGTGATGGCTGAGATTAAGAATGGGACATATCCTCAAGGATCATTCTTGAATATAGATATACCAACTGATGCTGCACACCACAAGGTAAATCTCTAGCTGTAATTTTTTAGTAAATTACTCCCTCCATTCTCAAACAGAAGTTGTTAGTAAATTACTTTTATGCTGCCTATCTGTAGGGATACAAAATTACAAAGCAAGGAAGGTATATGGCCAGAATTGGTTGGGAGCAAACAGTTTATAAGAAGCCTGCGGTAGAAAGTTACCAGACAGCAAACATGGATGTTGACAGTGAAAAGGACAGTGAAGTAGATACTTCATCAGAGAATGACCTATTGTTTAAAAGAGTGGTAACTTCACATTGCTCCAAGAAACATTTTATTCTTATTCTTTCAAGCACATTTGAACTGCATCTGATAGGTAGCCTTCTAGCAAAATAAAATTTACTGTAAGATCTGTAGCATAAACTGTTTATAAAAGAATTTTGGAATTGACTCTCATGCTTCTAAAGTCGTAATTATTCTTCATTTCTTCCATATAATATCAATGGTAATAGCAAACCGTTTATAAAAAGAGCTTAAATGAGAAGTCCTGTAGGTACAAGGTAATTCACATTCCACACTTATAAATGGGGAGGCACTCTTACATGAATTATAACCGTTACCCATGGTATATTTATGCTAGCTAGCTATTGATTATTGTTGGAAAACATTAGAGTAAATATTAGTTCGTTCTTTTTTGTGAGAAATTTTGTTAACTTGCTCTGATTAAATTCTGAACAGCTTGTGAGGCGAAGTTATGATGAAGAGGAAGGGGATGATATCGACCACAAGTGCCTTGTAGATGGATATGTAAGAATGACCTAAATATTCTCTTCATAAAAAAGAACTGACTACTATACACTTTCCATTTTCTGATAGAATTCATCCTCAGATAAGTATATATTGTTTGTTCCAGATTACTGTTACCCCTTTGGGAGCTCTATCCCGCGCAGAAGCTGATGTCATACCATACTACAAAGCTTGCTTGTCACGTCTGTATGATCTTTCTTCTTCCTCCTTATAGTGGCTATTTATTGCACTTCTTTATTTGAGGTTATTTTCAATTGTGGTTATTTATTGCACTTCTTTATGAGGTCATTTTCAAATGTCAATTCTATTTTTTCTTGCCATTGGTTACTTTTGATCTTTCATCTTCTAGATTAAAGAGGTTTGAGTCCGAGGGTTCACCTCGGACCTACATCCTTTTCAAGTAAATGCCACAGATTTGTGCTAGTCTTTTTTTTTTCGTTTTTTACACCAAAAAAAACACACTGCACCCAGAGACATAGGTCTTTTCAAACATTACGATATACTCCCTCCGCCCCAAATATAAGGGGTTCTAGGTTTTCTTACTATAATGTCCCTCATTATGTGGTGAATGGGAATGTTATTGGGTGTAAGGTGGGAAGAAAAATTGAACTATGGATGATTAATTGGACAAGCATTACTCCAAATCCGTTATATCCGGGAATAAAATTTGAATGATTCTATCCCTTATATTTGGGGATGGAGGGAGTAGCATTGTTCCCCACAGGCAAAGTGATTTTTCCCACTTCCACGCTATATCATTTTTGTAATTGGCCTGGCATATTCTCATACATTGACCTATATATATTGTCCGTTAATTCTTGCCATGTTAATTGTTAGTTCTCATACATTCCTGTTTGTTTAATCATCACGATGGAAAAAAAAAAGCATTTTACCTTGTTTCCTAGCATCGCAACTTTGCTTTTCTTGTTCGTCACAATTACCATGTTTTGTAGCTGGTGGTGTGGTAAAGTTCATATATAAATTCGGAAACAA
This sequence comes from Oryza longistaminata, assembly GCA_009805545.1. Classification (NCBI taxonomy): domain Eukaryota; kingdom Viridiplantae; phylum Streptophyta; class Magnoliopsida; order Poales; family Poaceae; genus Oryza; species Oryza longistaminata. The sequence continues at coordinate 18,591,943 of CM020180.1, read as the reverse complement.
AAGATGACATGTTACTTCAGTATGCAACTGACTTTTCTTTCATGTGATATTTTTCAGGTGATCAGGATACTTTTGTGGCCCACTAAACTGAAAAAGTTGGTGTCATGGTTGCAAGTTGCAAATAAAGTTGCATGAATTTCAGTCATTCTAGATGATTGTTACTGATGTATTGCCATATTATGTACTTCCGTGATTATTCAGAGCATATGTATCACATAGCTCTTACTATTTATAACTACAGTTCCACAATAATTCTTTGGTATTATATTTTTCTGAGACTTGTTGCATATAGAGCTATATCAATTACGTTTTCAAACTTCTCCCAACTTATTGAATCTTGTTGAAATCCACTTGAAAGACATCAATGGAACTTATACAATATGATGAAATCTTCAGGAAACCGGTCTGGAAAACACCAAGAACAGATAATCTGAAAAAATCATGTACTCTTTTACCGTTTCAGAACTGAAGCAAAATCCATAGAATGTCAAAATTGGAATTTGAAGCATCATTGAAAATTTTGAAACTAGTCTCAAAACGTCTATGAAATGTGCCAGAAACCTACTCAAAACGTATGAAGTATCTAGACCACAAATCCCATCTCATTGCAATAAATATTCTGCTCAACAAAATACCAAATCTTTGCTCACCAGCTCCACATACAAAAAAACCAATATACCGAATACTTGTCTTCTTGGTGATCACAACACCTCATGCTATTGTCGGCATGCCATATTTCACTGAAGATATTTTGATAATTTCTTTTTACAAATACAGTTCGTATTGTCATGTACTCCACAGCCATTTCTAGAATCTTTCCGAGATCAAGAATTTTGCTTTGGATCCCATCATTCCATGCTCACTAAATCGTTAATTAATATACCTAAAACACACATCATCACAGTGGTCCTGTACTCATATACAATTTCATGAGGATGACCACTTGGCAGGCACGCTTGCAGGAGAAAACGAGAGCAAGGGACACATCAAGCAACAAGAAATTGACAGGCTATTAAATTATTATATAACCAAAAGGAGAGACAGATACACTCTACCAACCTATCTCCAATACCACAATCAAGGGTAAGGCATTTGAGCAAGTATTCAAGTATGTATGTATGTATGTACAAATGAGCTCAGCCTCACACTCTTTATCAACCTCAACACATGACACTCACAGGTAACAACATTTCACCCTCACTGGGTGTTTTTCTTCTTTTTTTTTCGACGATGGAAGCGAAACTCCTAGCCTCCGCACCAACTAAGGATGCACACGACCAAATTTCGCATTCACTAATACAGGATGCGAATCGGACACCGAGAAAAAAGATAAACAAACCTCGATAGTTTTTTCTCTCATTTTTTTTGGGATAGTTTTTTCTCTCATTTTTTTTGGAGTGTATGAATGCAAGGACAATGGCCAATGAGGATCATACTCATCAAAGCCAAAAACCACACCCTAGAATGACTTCTCAGGAAAACCCTTCCCTTAGTCTCTACACAAAGTAGTTCTGAAGTTTTGCTGCTCATGCCATGGCCTCAAACTTCAGAGCTTCAGCTTCATGAGAGCTGGATGACGGTGCGAGTCGATGAGGATCGACCACAGGACATGAACATCCTCATCCTGGCAGGACTGAACATCCTTGTACAAGATATACATTCCCCTACCTATCAAGAAATGCGCATACAAGTTCATAGAGAAAACAGGCAGCATCTCCACAATAACATGTTTGAAATGAAGAAAGAAATTAACCATCATGAAGAAGAATGTTGCATAGTTTGAAATGCATAGAAAAACCATCATGAAGAAGAATGTTGCATAGATTTGCAGGTTCATGGGCAGAGAAACTTACGGTTCCTGCGCTCCGAATGCGCGCGAACCCAGAGCCTCCTGAGAGGGGAGAAGAGGGAGTGGAGCCACCCCATTGAGGAATGGTGAGGAAGAGATAGTGTGCAAATGGAAGGAAATAGAGGGGGTTGGGGGGTAGTAGGGTTAGAGAGGAGGTAACCATCAGCTCTGTTGCTTTTGGTGATGAGGTGAAGTCTATTGCACTTTACCATATTGTTGTGCTTCCTTGCAACCCAATCAGGGGTGTCATGAGCAATTTATTCTGGTATATTGTCCCTTTCCACTCCTTGGTCTTCCTTCTACCTCATTTTTTCTCCCATTGGAACGGCTATTTCTCACACTTTAACCTAACCTCCAAGAGAATAACAATGCAAGGTAGTACAAAACCGGAATGATTAGTTTGCAAAAATGATTTTATTTATGTGCATCTTCTGCAGGCTACAAATATCATAATTCAACACCAAATTTGTGGGGTTCTTTGGTCCATCCTTCAATTTGTCTCCATTCTTATGTTTGGTGCTATATCTTGGTAAAAAAATTAAAAAAAAGAGATAAGAAGTGACTAAACAATTATTTTTGAATTTGGAACCTATTGGATTTGGATCAAATATTTTAAATACTAGCTAGGTGTAGGCTTGGTTTTTAGTTTGTACTAGTACCACAGATAAATAAACCAATCATGTATTTCAAGTAACCAAATAAGCTTTCGAATTTATATTCTACTCGACTGTTAGCATATACTTTTTTTCTAATCATGTCTACTCTTCTGCCGGTGTGCTGCTCCTTTTCAATGCGTGTATATATTTTGCCCTTGACAAAGACAGAATGACCTTCTTTGAGATGCAAAAGAAGAAAGCACATGATAGTGCTATAAACGTTCACTAGTGAATTGAAATACAACAAATTGATTTTCTTAAATTGATCATATTTTTTTTAGAAAAACGGCATGCATGTTAATACGACTAAAAGGACCATTATTCATGTTACCATGGATTTCATGTACTTAGAAGAAGATACTAGCAGAAAATAAAACTGAAGAGAGTATAAAGTGCTATATCCGTCCTAAAATGTAAGGAGTTCTAAGCTTATACACAGGTATTAAAAACGCTAGAAATTATATTTTAGAATAGAATTTGAATGTTAAAAGTTGTTATATTTTAGAACCGAGGAGTAGCAAATTCCTCGACAGCAAACCCCCCAAAAAAGGGTTTCTGTTTGTTGATGTATGTTTGTTCTTCTAAAAATGGTCATGTATTATGAATCTTCGAGAACTTATTCTAGTATATGCACCAACGTTAAATTGTAAATGCAACCGTAATCGCATATGTTTTGCTTACGGATTTTGCCTTCTAGAACACAGTTAACGTATTGGTCAAGTGCGTGCTGTTCATACTAAAATCCTGAAAGTTATTAACTGGTTAGTGGTCTGCTAGCTCAGCAAGCGTCCTAGCCTTCCAGGCTGGTGGTGTGTTTGTTTTATATTTTTCTAATTACTAGCAATAATGCCCGTGCGTTTCAACTGGTGAAGATAATTTTAATCATGCATACTGTTGGCAAAAATGATAAAGGAATCGTAATATAATAATATAATAATAATAATAATAATAATAATAATAATTAATAATAATAATAATGAAATTTAATATTTATGTGGTTAATGCAATGACATTTTATTTGTTTTTTTTCAGAATCAGCTGTGATTAGATAAAAGCAATATCATTTCTCTAGATAAAAATGAATGAAATAAAAAAAGTTCAACGACCTAAAGTGAACATATTCCATACGGAGGTGTGGGCAGTCCATGAGGCGCCCAATAGTGTGGCGCGACCTGGAAACAGAATCGGGGACAACTTAAGGATCTAAAGTGAACTTATTCGTGTGGGCGGCCTGGGAATGGCGTTCGGCCCGACGCGAGAGAAGTCGTAGCTGTGATCTGATGGACGGTCCTGATTGATCCCGATCTATATAAAAGTTCAACAGCCCAACCCTAACCCTAAAAACATTTCCCTCCCCCCTTTCTCTCTCCAACGGTGGCGGCGGCGCCTCTCCCCTCCGCCGCTCCTCTTCCAACCCCACCGCGGCAGCGCCTCTCCCCTCCGCCGCTCCTCCTCTCCCAACCCCACAGCGGTGCTGCTCTATCTCCCCCTCTTCCCTTCGGCGGGAGATGAAAGCAGCAGGTAGGGGCGCACCCTCCGCCGGATCTAGCAGGAGGGGAGGCGGCAGCGGCCTGGCGTCCCTGCGAGGCTCTCACCTTCCGCGCGCGGCGGCGCCCTGTAGGATCGAGATGTCGACTAGAGGGGGGGGAATAGGCGATTTAAAATTAAATGACACCTAATCAAAACTAACCTAAGTTGCTAGGCTCGGTGAGGGACAAGACTAACTAAGCAACCTAAGTTATGTTTTGCAATCCTAGGGTGAAAGTGGCTCAAGTATATCACTAGGAAAGTAAATCACACTTCCTAAGTCTAGTTTAGGAAACCTAGGGTGAACATGATCTCTAGTATGTCTCTAGAAATGTAAATTGCACAAATGTAAATGCACCAAGTAAATGAGGACAAGGGGACAAGAGATTTTTCACCGAGGTTCGGAAACTCGCCGGTTTCTACTTCCCGTTGAGGCGAGCCAACTCCACCGCTCAACCACGAAGCCACCACACGCCCCCTTCGTCAAGGGGTGGGCAAGACGGGAGCCGGCCCATGGGAGAGGACTAGGGCAGTTCTTCCTTCACTCCGAAGGTGGTGAACTCCAAACCACTCACAATCGGCGCCGGGCCTCCTCCACAATCTTCCCGGAGAGTCACCGGGCAACTTTCCCACAAGCCGTCTAGGAGGCGGCAACCTCCAAGAGTAAACAGCAATGACCCGGCGTGTAGATGATCAATCAAGTGCCACACTAGCTCTACAAATGGAAACAATGCACTTGACTCTTGGCTAATTAACCCTCTAACACACTAGATGGATGAACACAAAGCTCAAGTGGGTGTGAGAGAGGTGAAGGGGTGTATGCAATTGAATTGGGTGCCAAGAGAGTCCCCTTGCTGCTGGAGGGGGAGTATTTTACTCCCACCAACCAAAACTAGCCGTTGGGGCGAAATCCCCCAACTCATTGCTCTGCCGGTCTAACCGGAGGTATGTAGCCGGTCAGACCGTGCTACTCTACAACAGCTAGTTAGGGCTTGTCATTGGGCCCCACTGCCTAAGCCGGTCAGATCGACATGGGCTGGCCGGGTCAGACCGCCATCAACTCGGTATGACCGAATACGGCTCTGGCGGCTCGGATCGACACACCCAGAGCATGCCCATCCCAGCCATATGGCCGGCCGATCAGACCGGCCTGTACCGCCCGGTCAGATCGCCACTATGTGGGCCGGTCTGACCGCCCCTGGTCAGGCCACAGTGAGGGGCAAAGTGTTTATGTGTGTGTTGTGAACAATGAAAAATGTAATGACCTAATGTGGCAATTAAAATCATCTCATTGCTAGGCCATTACACCCCTTGATAGTACGGCAAAACTTATAAATAAACTAGCACAATTTTGAATCGCCCAACACCTCGATCAATCATAAACACTAGTTTACCGTCTTCTCTTCCTTTTGCTCCGTCAATTTTAATCCATCGATAATCATCCATGCGCACACATTGATGTGAACCTAACTTAAAGATATAGCTCAAAAGAACGGTTAGTCCACAATTAGCGCTTGTCATTAATTACCAAAATTAACACCGGGGGCCTAGATGCTTCAACGCCCCTCTGCCCTCGCCTCCTCTTCCTCGCCATAGGGCCGCGGTAGGCGTCGACGGTGGCGGGCAACGCGCTCCCCTCCACCGGATCTAGGAGGGGAGGCGGTGTGCCCGGCGTCTCGGCGGCCCCCTCCACTGGGTCCAGTGGGAGAGGAGCAGCCGGTGGTCCGGCATCCCTGCGACGGCGGTGGCGATTCGGCGGCGACGGTGGCACCCTCCCTTTCCGGCATCGGTGTTTTCTTGTGTTCTTGAATTTATGCAGACTCGTTTTTTACCATCGGAGAAGGATTGAAGCGGGATCGATCGCACGTGCGGTGTAAAAATTTTTTTTGACGATATACGTATATAGATAGATAGATTGAATCGGACTTTCTTTTTTTCATGTTTTTTGCGCCCTTTTCTCGTTATTACGGGTGACAGAAACATTTTTAATTTTTTAAGTAGTAGGGATAGGCTGTGTTCGGCACTACCTGTTCCCATTCTCTCCTCCTCATTTTCCACGCACACGCTTTTCAAACTGCTAAACGGTGTGTTTTTTACAAAAAGTTGCTTAAAAAATCATATTGATCCATTTTTTTAAAAAAATAGGTAATACTTAATTAATCACGTGCTAATGGATCGCTCTATTTTCCGTGTGGAGGAGATGGGTTCCCAGTTCGGGAGAACGAAGGCAGCCATAGTCTTTCAGGATTATGGTCTTATAATTGTTTCTGCTTTATTCAATAAAACTTCACACCGTCTAAGTATCGGTTAAAAAAAAGCATCCTAGGCAATTACTGTTTTTCTTTTTCAAAGTAGGGATGTTTTTCTTTTTGGGGTGGACAAGAAAAGGAGCAAACTTACACTTGTGGGAGCTTCTGCTATATGTTGGGATCTGTGGTTGAGTAGGAATGATATGGTTTTGACAAATCACCATCTATTTCATATATACGGGTCATTTTCAGGCAACATATTGGCTCCGGTTTTGGGCACAACTACAAAGGTGTGACGAAGATGGAGAGTTTCTAGAAGTTACATGCCATAAGTTTGAGATGATGGTTATGCAACTTTTTACCAATTATAGATGGAGATTCACAAATAAACTTCTATAAATGTGTACTCCATATCTTACATTGGTTATTTCTTATTTTTGGTTGGTGTTTTCAATTTTTATTTGAACTACACGCTTTTTAGAGTGCTAGATTATAATAATTGGTTGTACCTCTTCTGAGCAAAGGCCGGGATGTTCCATTCCATTATCTAAAGAAAAATAGGGATGTTGAGTAGTGGTGAAAACGGGACGGGTATTTCCTGAGCACCCACCCAACCCAACACTCGCGGAAAGAATATGGGAAAGAAAATGATATCCGTTACTATCCGACTTCGAATCTGAAACCTAAAAGAATATGGGTTAGGATAAGGAGTTATATCCATCTGTTTATGCCCCATATTATGAAACCCACCTACAAACATGGTAAAAGATAGGTTAATCACTATTTTACGAGCTCACGTGTAATATTGTATAATTTTTTCATTGATGTGTCTCTTTGAACACTTTAATTGTCTCCTTATATTTAATATCTACGAATTAGAGATACAAATAAATATTTATTCTTGAATCCGATTTAGGAGAAATAATCTGAGATAAGATACAAGATGAGTGATATGTTATCCGACACTACCCGTACACAATTTCGAAATTGAAGAAAAGTATAGGTTATATAGGAATGGTGTGATCCGATCGAACCCATCCGTTTTCACCCCTTTGTTGTGGTCTGAGCATATGCGTCCCCATCGTTGTTGATGAGGAAATTTTAAAGCTTAAATGGGTGTTTGGCATTAGCTGGTGATTAATTAGGGGATGGGACTCGAAAAGGTAGCTTAAGCTTGATGTTGATCAATGATCATAAAACGTGCAAAAGAGAATTGAATGTTTGGTTTGCATCGATGTGAGGTAAGATTGCAACCTCCTATAAACCTTCTTAAATGCTCAGTTGAGACTTGAGAACTCATGTGCTGACTTTTTTTTAATATAAAAAAAGCAAAAATAGTATTCTTTTTCTAAAAGAAAAGAAACCTCACATGTTCGGATACTTGTGGAGTCTTAATGCAATTTGTATAAATAATGGGATTTGCTCCAAGCAATAAGTATCTCGAGGTACTGGTATCTCATAGAACTAAATTGTTTCCCATCGTTGAAACTAGTTGGGTAGGATGGGCATTATTAGATCCAATAATCGGAAATGATTTGGTACCGGTACTGCCTCGAGTTACTTTTTATTGGACTAAAGTAAATCTCATAAATAATACAAAATTCAACCTGCCTAGAGGTGCAATTTGCTTATAAAAAAGTCCTGTTTAGTTTCCAAAATAAAAATTTTCACGCTGTCACATCGAATGTTTGGGCACATTCATAGAGTATTAAATGCAGAAAAAAAAAACAATTACGCAGATTGCATGTAAATTGCGAGACGAATCTTTTAAGCCTAATTGCGTCATGATTTGACAATGTGGTGCTACAGTAAACATTTGCTAATAATGGATTAATTAGGCTTAATAAATTCGTCTCACAGTTTTCTAGCGGAATCTGTAATTTGTTTTGTTATTAGACTACGTTTAATACTTCAAATGTGTTTCTATATATCCGATGTGATAACCAAACTCAAAAACTTCCCCCAACTAAACAAAGGCCAAAATATTGGGAATCGGAGAAATCAAACATCATTTTACAGAAAAATCAAGTTTCTTTTTTTCCTATGTTAGTGACGTCATAAAAATATATATGACCCTAGTCCCCACTGCTAGGACAAGATGTCATCCATCCCCAGAAAGCCCTGGATGAAATGCTCGAATGCATCGTCTTTCTATTTGTTTCATTAACAAGAATCTGATGTCCCAGTACATGTTCTGATGTACACAATCATACTAGCTAGTATACTGCTCTCCATAGTCAATTCAACTGGAAATTATTGTTTAGCCAATAATAAGATATACATACAATTTCTGCCTTTGCAACTATGGATTTAATAAAAGAAACCCCCACAAAAAGATTTAATAAAAGAAACTGAAATATAGATAGCATCTTGGTTCATGGAAGTCATTAGAGGGTCACTAAGACACTAACAGGAATCAATGAATCAAGATTATCTTTGTTAGCACTTTATTAGAGCTTAAAAAAAACCAATCTGATGCATGCCTTCTGCTCCTCTCTCCCCACGAAGAAGAAAGTGGACATAAATATGAAAACAAATAAATAAACTATGCATAGAACTTTTATCTTTGTACTATTCTCGGTCTAAAACCAATGCTAAAAAATAGACTACTACCAGAAAAAACCCACAATTAACTATAAAATTAAATTTAATATTCAAATTTGGCTGTAACGGATAAGACAACAAAAACGATCTTACACTGACATGTCCTTTTGATTTCTCAGCATAAAAAAATTAAGTTAAAATGTTTTTTCATTATCTGGAGTTCTGGACATGTTAACTTGGTCATAATTTATTGACTATCCTCTAAGGCAAGGGGTTACTGGCCACATTCCAAGCGTTATTCTAGCCCTTTAATTTTTTTTCATTGAATATCTATACTTCTTTAAAAAACACTAGTGGTGGTGGCAAATCACTCTTTTTACAGTTTAAATTAATCCCTGATATTTTCTGATATTATGGAATGATTCAATATTTGTTTCAAACAAGTGAATATACTTACATACTCTTTTTAAAAAAAAATACTATTGGTGGTGCTAGTGGATTTGCGACTGCCATTCACTGCCATTACCACCCCCCACCACTGTTTTTCTGCAGTTTTTATAAATTGGCTCTTGATTTTTTATATTATGGAATAGCCCAGTATTTGTTTCAAACAAATCAATATATTTACATTGTGTTCGCGAGGTGGAGTTTGGAACTCGGAGAAAAGAACTTAGCCATATATACTCATAGCGGAAAATGGAGTGGTTCATTAGCGTGTGATTAATTAAGTATTAGCTTTTTAAAAAAAATAGATAGACATGATCATATAAAATTATTTTGTATAAACCGCACCGTTTAGCAATTTGTAAAGCGTGATGTCATACAATATTCCCGCATGCGAGGATTTTAAATAATTATGCTAATTACTGGAGAGTTTGTTTGCATACAGATAATTAATCAGTTGATCATTCACAAGATAATCAATGCATACTACTCCATACTCATAAAGAAAGTCGTTTAGGACAATATTTAAATCAAACCTTGGGAATATAAATCATGAATAACTCTCAAGTTGTTGAATTTGAAAATGTAAAAATTATATGTATAGATTTGTCTTGAAAAATACTTTCATAAAAGTATACAGATATCACTTTTCAATAAATATTTTTATAGAAATAAGAAGTCAAAGTTGTGTTTTGGAGACCGTGTTGCTGTCCAAAACGACTTCCTTTACAGGTACGGAGGGAGTAGTTTCCAAAAATGGAATAATAAACTATTTGCCACTTTTACGAGTGGTGATAAAGGATTTGCCACTGAACACATATGTTATAGACACACGAGGGTCCATGTGTTATAGACACATGAGAACCCACATGTCTTAGACAGTGAGTGGCAATTCTTAGTTGCCACATCTTCGAAGTGACAAAATAGTTAAATGTCCCAAAAAAAATAGAGACAGCATGAATCAACGGGTGAGTAACACACAGAGCCAACCAAGCCAGATCTGTTTTACCAAAACTTTTGTAACTGACTCCAGCATGTAAAAGTTCTTTTCTCGGAAATCAGCATGTATAAGTTCAGCTTGATTCAAAAATAAAACAAAACAAAAAAGGTATGCAGAATGGACTCCACGGAGATACCTAATACTTAGGATACAGCTTCAAGCTTTAATAAAGTTGATCGAATTTATGCTTCTCCCACAGCTAAATCCCCTAACCGAGAATATTTAGATAGAAAAAGATACCAAAGTGAACTAAGGGTGTGTTCGCTACAGCCGGCTCCCAACATGCACAGTACACATGAAAAACGGAGCAGTTCATTAGCACGTGATTAATTAAGTATTTATAATTTTTTAAAAAAATAGATCAATATGATTTTTAAGTAACTTCCGTAGAAACTTTTTGCAAAAAAAACACACCGTTTAACAGTTTAAAAAGCGTGCGCGCGAAAAATGAGGGTAGAGAGTTGGTAACCAGCTCTTGCAAACGGAGCCTATGTCGGCAATATGGGTGCCTCCCTTCCGGCAGCAGAAGAATATATATATCCCCTCATGGACATGCCCACAGGATTTTCGATAAACAATTGAAAAGGCTGCAACAGGAAATCATCATCGATATATAAGGGCAGTCCCAATCCTCCACCTAGGATGATGTCTATGGCATTAACTACATTGCCATGTAGGACTTTTAGCTTATGTGGCACTATATTAATTAAGAGAGAGTGAAGAGAGGAAGAAACTGGGTCTCATGCAAGACACAGCTTCAACACGAGAACCTATGCACTAGACACTATCAAGTTTTGCATTGTGAGATAATATTGTCTTCATAATAGATGAAGAATAAATATGATTGGTAGAGAAGAGAGATGATGTATTTATTAATGGCCCACTTTAAAAAACTATGGGTTGTAAAGTATAGTTTCTATTGTGATGTCTTATTGACATGGCACCATAGACATTGCTTATGGACATTATGGGTTGGGACTGCCCTAAGCCCCTCTATATTTAGTTTATAAGCCGCTGTGAAATTGAAAATTTAATTTTGAAGTTGATTTGGTGTTTTCATCATATTTTATTTTCCATAATTTGCTCTTACATATCTAAGAACCCATATAAAAATTTTACCTATAAATTATTTTTTATCGCTTTATAAGTCATAACAAGCTTTATTATTAGGCGAAACGATGTGGATGAAACTTTTTGTTTATTGTTTATCATCAAGATAAATGGCTATACATGGTGGGCCAAATTATAGGAAATTTGTCATATATGTATAACGGAATCGGGTTCTATGCATTAAAGAACAAAATGTAGAGAATCTACAGTACATGCATTCGGATATGTTCTTTTACTTATGCTGTTTGATCCACATTCAATGGGCAAGGATAAAGATACAGTATCTCCAAACTTTATGAAAAATAAAGCAAATTCTAGTGGTGTTCGTTTCTATTAAAGATAAATTTAGGACACGAAAAAAATTAGAAAACCATTAGCGCATAACTAATTGAGCTTGAAAAATGAATGTGTGTGATATTTTAAAGCAACTTCTACGTAAAAAATTTCCGTACAAAATACACCGTTTAACAGTTTAAAAAACATGCTGATGGAAACCGATATAAAATATGTATCTTAATCAGGCCTTTGTACAAGTAGCATTGTTGCTATACACTGTTCAATCAATGATTCTCTGCATTGCAATTTGCAATAAAGGATATATTTCCATGCATAGTGGGAGTACCAGTCACTCGTCCACTCCTATAGTTCTATTTGGGCCATATGGCCTAGATTATCTGAGGCTCAACCCAGCCCCAAGCAAGAGAACAGTGTAACATTAGTGGAACTGGACAAAGAGAGCTAGACAAACACAAGAGAACCACATGTTCAATCCTAAGGAACTAGAATATTTTTTTTGTCTGAAATCTGAGTGAGAAGATAACTATTGCTGGATCTGTAAGAGACATGGCAATCCTACTTTCCTACTATGAGAGCAAAGTCATGATCATTGATAATGTCTTTTTTTTCCAATAAACAACACAAGTTCTTCCTAGTTTGACTTATATCCACAATAATAGTTTTCCTTTTTTTTGAGAAACAATTATGATTTTCAATTGGTTAATGAATATAATGATTTATAAGCTCTAACTCCTCTCAAAGAGATGAGGCTTATGATCTCATCTTACCGACCGTGACCCCAGGCAGCCGTCCGGACTCCTTTTAATGTTTTTGATAAATTTGAGATGAAATTTTAAAAGCAAACACTTGATATAATAAAGATTTGCATAGGATCTGAAACTTTTCTGTATCCAATAAGTCAACAGGACCTTTCCTGACAACCCTTGCCCCCCTCCTCTTGCCAACCGTCTCTGTCCCCTATATTGAAACTGCAGATATGAATTTGCAATTTGTTTCACAAACAACTTTCAGTCATCTAAAATCTGCAAGAATTCGGTAAATTCCATCACGAAAACGACTAGCAAGAGTCTATCAAATGCACCGTACACGCAACCGTATGTCCTAGAAAAAAGACAAATATCAATTAACACATGCAACAAATGTTTTCCTTTTCTTTCTGGTTTCTATTGATGTCAGCCTCATCAACAATACAATTATACAAACGGTTTGAGACTTGTCACCCTGGACAATTCCAACCCATACATTTTCACCTCACAAGAAACTTGAAACTTGTCAGAGTTGGCTTTGTTCTGATTGACAGTAGATTTGTTTGCTATTGAGATATTTCTTTACCTTGATTTTTCTTGGAAATTAATTGGATTGCAGTGAGAAGACTAAGCGCATTTTCAGTGGTTAATTACTTAATTCGTGATGGCAATGTGTTCCTGTGCTAGTTGACAGCAGGGAGTTCTTTCAGATTCAGTGCATAGTTAGGCATGGTACGAAAACTTGAGTAAACCCAAATATTTTTTCTAGGGTGAAAGTTCATTTTCGCAAACTGAAGCGCAGATAACATGAAAAACACCAACTTGTTCAGTTATTGTTACCAGTTCACCAATAAAAAACAACTCATCTTCAGTAAAGTAGCTTCTCCATCATTAATGAACCTATTTTGACTTCAGGCACAAGTCAAACAATTGTTATTTTCCTTAACTATCATCTTAATAAATCTATAATTCCATCCTCATCATCTATATGTGCTAAGGTCTAAGAACCCAATTATTTACATCTAGTGTACACGTAGTAAACACATAGCTAAGGTGATTGCAGCATATATGAAGGCCACTAGGGTGCAATATCAAATTAAGTTGCTACTTGCTACAATGGCAACTTTAATTGTACTTGATAATACACATTCTAATAATTTATTGGTTGATCAAAAGCCCTCATAGTAGCCACCAAATGATATGTTTGCCCTAGTTGAGCCACCCCCTCCCATCACAGATGACATTGCCTGGTTCAGCCTTGATGTCTGCTGCACAACCTGCTGCATTCTCTGCAGATCAACAAATCAAACCATGATTCAGGCAAAGTTCTCATGGATAAGATTGAGTAGCTAATTTTGTTCAGTTGTACATTGAATGAAAAAACATGGTGTCAGTAACCAATTTTCTTTTACTAGAACGTAAACGATATGATGGTTTTAGATTCTGTATTTGTATCAGCCCATAATAACATCGTGCCAAAATCATTAAGATTTCTTCTTGTGCTTCTAGTAGAAACTTCATATTAGAAAGGCTCAAGCTGCATCTGAATTAATTAATTAATTTAGGTATACATATGCACAACAGCACAAGTAAGCTACTAGCAAGATTCACCAAACCAATCCAGAGCCAAAAACCAAGGAATCAATGTTTTTTCTTGGTTTTGACGAAAATTGTTTGAAAACCATTGACTACCGATAAAATTTGATAAAATTTGATAAAATTTTATCAAAAATTAAAATTATAGTTTGAATATTTTCTTACTTGACCAACAAGCTAAACGGTTTGTATTCTTGAGCTGGTCCGAGAAGATCGGTTTTCGTCGGTTTTGTAAAACCTGGCTGCTAATCGCATAGTTATAGGAGGATTAGGATGTTTAGGATGTTCTACCTTCGAAGTCACGTCACATATCAGTGACAAAGTCACGGTGACTTCGAAAGTAAGGATGAGTGATCGCCATTTTGGATGATGCTACTAAATTATGAGAAAAAAAAAAGTAATCTTCCATAGACAAAAGAAAATGATTGATGATGGATTTGGTAGAAAGTAGAAACATAGGACTGGAAATGAGTCACCAAATTAACCTTGTCATCGCCATAGAGCTGAAGCTGGATCTTGTGCTGCTGCTGCTGCTGCCGGTGGTGGTGCTGCAGCCTGCCGCCGACGAGGAAGACGCAGACGGTGGCGGCGGCGGCGACGCCGAACGAGCACAGCGCCCCGATCCCGTTCACCCGCAGCTTCCCCACCCTGAACACCACGCACTCCGCCCCCGCCTTCTTCCCCTCCTCCACCTCCTCCTCCTCCTCCTCCTCGCCGCCGCCGTCGTCGTCGCCGTCGACCACCTTGGCGTCGTCGGAGCCCTGGAACGCCTCCTCCTCCTCCTCCTCTGTTACCTTGGCCGCCATGGTCTCTTCTTGGCTCGTCTTGGTCTCGGCCGGCACGGCCACGTCGACGCCGATGTCCTTGCACTCGTCGTCGACGGCCATGTCGGCGGCGGCGGCGTCAAGATTCGATTCCTCGGTTTCTTGAGCTGTCATCCAATCGATCACCGCAACAAGAATGAGACGCAATCTTTCGTGACAAATCCCAAGAGCTGATGCTGATCTTACCACCAAGAACGCTGCGGCCATGGCCGCCGCCGCCATGGGAGGATGAGCTCAGCTGGTCAGGCAGGACCTCCCAGTCCCACATGTCCATGCTCGCCGCCGCATCCATGGAAACCGAAGCACCTCCCTTCTCCATCTTGGCAAATAACAACCAAAAGATCGATCTTTTATATAACAAACAGCAGTGATCAATGAAAAAGATTCTTGCTTTGGGGCCTCTCCAATGGATGCTCCCCAAGCATCAATTTTGGTTGCTGCTTTTCAAGGCTCCAAGTGATCTTTTTTTTCCTCAATTTTTTTCTCCTTTCTTATTATTTGCAGGGAAGCAGAGGGAGAAAGAAAGCAATATATGAAGGGGAAGAGAAGAGGTGTAGAGACTAGAGAGATATCAGTGTCACCACAAAGCCTTGAAGCCAGTCCTTTGCAAAGAGCTTTGTGTGTGGGCTTGTCCTACCTTGCTGGGTGACAAAGTGGGGTGAAAATGGTGATTGGGGCCTACCACCACTTGGGACTTCTTCCTCCTCACTCATCAATCACTAGTTGGCACTTGGGATGTCTCTGAACAATTGTAGCAAACATGCCAAGGATTATTCAGAGCAATCCATAATAGGAAAAAGGAGCAAGCCATGCAAGGTGTGAAGAAACAAAACTAGTGGAGAATATCTAAGGCTTGTTGATCAATCCATCTCTTTTTTGTTGGTTCTTAATAAATATTTTTAGTTATCCTGCATAAATGGTACTACAATCCAGTGCCTTCACTGAGTATATATTCAATTCAGATCAAAGTTAACTTGAGAATTTATCCCTTGGTAGCTCCCAAGAATTATATTGTTCACTTAACATGCCATATGTCCTAAAGAGCTTCTAAGTCTATCCATTTCAGTTGTGATAGAAAAATTGAGAACATTCCTGAAATGTTGATCACTATCAGATGCCGACCTCTTTGAATATTGAATATATGTAATTTTATTAAAAAAGTTGTGGTTTGCAGGACGGTTTATAGACAGGTTCAACGTTACGATACTGTACATCATCAGCAAAGGAGTTGTGACAAGGAATAAAATGTACAAAATTCAGGAACTTTAAGGGAAGAAGAGTACACAACAGGGTGCCAGGATAGGGGGCCATGATAATGAGAGACAAGATAAGAACCTTCTGTAGAAAACCACATCAAAAGTTAAGATGTAACACACAAGATAGTGATGGGTCTGATGGATAATCATGCAGGAGTTGAACCATAAACTAAACAATTTCAAATGGGGAGATGGTGATTTGAAACAAACTTATATTCAGAGTAAACTGTTAAAGTTCAGCTCACAGGCCAAAGAAAGGGTATTCAATTTCAACATTAATTTATTTTTTGCATTGTTGTTCCATCCATTGTAGATAGTACCCTAGGCTTCTTTGTTTTGCATTGTAGTTCCATCAAGGTTCTTGGGTCAAGTTGTACTTTATTGTTGTGGACTAATTCAGGTTAGTGTCAAGAAACTTTTGCCTAAGGCCTAGTGTTTTCTTCTTCAACGAATGGTAAAGCTCCTACTTTTCATTTTTTTTAAAAAAGAAAAAAATGGAAAAACTATCATGAATCACGTCACCTATGGTTAGAAGTAGTTGTGCAGCTATCAGCACCGTAGACTTTGGCCTTGTTTAGTTAAGGAAAAATTTGTTTGGTTGTCACATCGGATATTCGGATATACATTTGAAGTATTAAACGTAGTCTTATAACAAAACAAATTACAGATTCCGCCAGGAAACTGCGAGACGAATTTATTAAGCCTAGTTAATACGTCATTAGCAAATATTTACTTAGCACCACATTGTCAAATCATGGCGCAATTAGACTTAAAAGATTCGTCTCGTGATTTACACGCAAACTGTGTAATTGGTTTTTTTTGTCCACATTCAATACTCAATGCATGTGTTCAAACATTCAATGTGATGGGTGAAAAGTTTTTGTTTTGGGAACTAAACAAGGCCTTTACTAGAAAAACGAAAAGAAAGAGAAGAGGTTGGGTCTCAGTAAGCTAAGCATATAATAAATAAATATGTTGAAAGCTAGTCAAAGTTTTAAAAGTTTGGTTGAATAAAGTCAATAATGTCATATATTTAAATACATCTTCTTCTTAGAGATCATAAAAAGCCCTTAAAAGCATTAATCCTAAAATGAAGTGACATTCTAAAATTTAAATCAGCTTCGAATTATAACTCAAAGCTCCGCCAAGTAGATTCTCGAACCTTACGGGTGTGTTTGAGAGGAGAAAGAAAAGAAAAAGATTGAGAAGATACACAAAATGAGGTGAGCCGCTAGTGTATGATTAATTAAGTTTTAATTATTTCAAATTTAGAAAATGGGTTGATATGATTCTTTTAAAAGCAACTTTCTTGAAGAATTTTTCTTTAAAAAAAATACACCGTTTAGCAGTTTGAGAAGTGTACATATGGAAAACGAGGGCTTTCTCTCTTTCTACGGTTCAAATGAATGCTTCGCAGTATCTAAAGTAGTGAAACTAGAAAACCAGCGTGCCGGCTGGCACGCCGGCAAATTGATAGCCCCATGTGCATTACCATGTGTTTTACTGTTAAATTATTGATTTATACTTAGCAACTGGTTTTAGTTTTCTATAAATATAAGATATAAGCATGGTATTGATATTTCTCTTATTTGTATTTATACAGATATTTGTAAACATCGTAGGAAAATTCTTGGTGTTATTTGTTTATGCACTTGTAATTATGCTTATTTTGTCATGATTTTCAATTAAATCTGTAGTAGATTGTATTTATTTGAACATTAAGTAACTTCTTTAATACTTTCAATTGTGAGCCCATCAAGCATCAGCATGAAAAGGAAAGGAAAAGGATCGATGCACTAAACCGAGAAAAAAAGAAAAATGGAACCTGATCGCGCGCAATTGGCTCACGTGGGCGATCACGCAATAGGCTTTTTGAATGCCATGCCCTCCCCTGAGCGCAACGTAGCATTATTTTTTTTCTCGATTTATCCAGATGCATGAAAGCACGTATGTGTTATTTTGTGTAGAGACCGATTCCATGAGTAAAGACGTGCACCAACTATTAATTTGCACAAAATTCGTGTTATAAGATTAGAGATTGATCGTATATATGGCTATTTTGCGTGAAGACCGATTCCGTGAGTAAAGACGTACGCCAACGATTAATTTACAGAAAATTCGTGTTATAAGATTAAACATTGACCGCATATATGGCTAGTTGTAGTAAATTTGGATTCTTTCTGATTTCTCTAGAATTGTCCAGTGATATTTCATATTATACACGGGCTGTTAATTTTGTAGTGGTCCATGGGCCTTTTTTTTTTCAAACGTCACACCAACACAAGCCACCACACTATAGCGAATTTGAAAGGTTTTATTTTTAAAATTATAAATTGGATGTGTCTATGTACTACTTGCATTGATTGTTGTTTTAATCAGACAGTCCTTGCTCTTATCAAGATGCATTAGCTTTATTTAAAATGGTATTAGTGTTAAACTTTGATTGTTAATAATTTTCATAATGAATTTTTAATAACTATAAATTAATATAAATTTAAAATATGATTTTTAGATTAAATAAGTAAATACGTTTATATTTTCCACTGGATTTTTTACACTGTATTCTTGCTTGGACTGTAGCAGCAGCATGCATTCAGCTCGGCACATGCCGTATTGCCGTGCCGCGTGGCCGAGTGGGAGCTCACTCAGCTCTGGGCTGGCTCGGACTGCATGGTCCACGCGTTAGCCGAGGGGTCCGCAGGAGTGCAGGCTGGCAGGCTGCTGGTGTGGAAGGGTATTTGGCTGGAGCTTTTTCCGGCGAAACCAGTTGAGCCACGTGGCTCGAGCTCCTGCGAGAGTTTTGCACAGATTTCGATATTAGAGACTAGAAAATCAGCGCGTCTGTTGACGCGCACACTAATTAGCCTATACATGCGTAGAAACCATAAATTCAATAAAAACTTTTATTAAATTTTATAAATTTATTTTGATATAAAATTTATCTTCACAACTTTCAAATTTTGATCGAACCATCTCTTAAACGTGCAAGAGGGAGTAGAAAATGTTTAGCTAGAAAAGTATGAGATACATATTATAATATAAATGTGTTTTTATCACCAGGGAATATGTTTTGTTTCTACTATCACTTGTTTATATCTTATATTCCCTCCGTTCGAAATTGCAAAGTATTTTGGGTCTATGCTAGGTTAAATACCTGTTAATTAAGTTCATAGAAAAATGTGGTGGAATTTTCAACACAAAATAAATGTATTATAAAAGCGTATTTACCGGTGGTATTTAATGAAATTAATTTGATACTATAGATATTACTAAGTTAACAAACTTAGTTATTTTAAAAAAATGACATGAGACAAACCCATGGCGTCATTCACCGAACATAGGACATTAATTAACATGCTTTGTCGCCTTCTCCTTTCCGCCCCCGGCGTCGTTTCCCCTCCCCCTCTCTGCAACCGGCATTTCTTCCTCGCACAGTCCACCGCCTCCTCCCCTCACCCATTGCCGCCACCTCCTCGCCTCCACGCACCCTCCACTCACTTTCTCATCCCCATCCCATGATCCCAATCCCAATCGCAGCTCCAAAACAGCATCGGATCACAACTAAATATTTTGGTAAGTCACAAACTCAGATAATCCCATCACCTCCTATCTTTGCTTTCTCACACTGTAGCCGGGAACTACATATAAGGTCAAAAAAATATCAGTAATAGGATGGATTGACAAAGAGCAATGCTATAAAAATATATTAAAAAACACATGTACAATTATGTTTCTGTTAAAAAAAAAGGATTGTTGTTGTGTTTTGTTCAGCAAGGGAATATTAATCTTAAAGGCGGATAGCCAACTCAAATGATTCTTTTTTCTTGGACGATGGTTTTTTTTTAGCATCATCAGCAATGATCTAAAGGTTTGGTTTGACATTAATGTGCCTTCGATGACAGTAAAAGACACTTGGTTTCTTGCCCTGCTCCCTGTGTCAGTCTGTTGTGCAAATATGCGAATCAAGGACATCATGTATTAGGAGTTTAGGACACAATTAAATGCTAAGCAGATAGAATATCTATTATTACCTGTTCACTTTAATATTTTTGCCTTCTGAGTTTTGAAGCTAAAAACCAAGCAAACAGCTCATGGTCACTATGTTATTGGTTCTCTGGTGTGTTCATGAGGCCTGATGGCACCTTAACCTTAACCTGTTAATTAACAACAAACATCGATGGCACCTTTTTAGTTGTACACCAATCACCTGAATAGTGTAATTTCTGACTTTGCATTTAGCCTATGTAATTAGTAAATGTCAATCATATCTACTTTCTCAGGCCTACAGGGAAGAGTTGAGAAATCCTCCTTAGCTTTGGGCTGAAGGGTTTTTGGTTGGCAACAATGCACAAACAGACAAACTACACTAACTGTGATGACTCTGGATTTTTTACTACACTTCATAACAAAATTGTGCATTTTTATTTTGGGATGTTTATTATGTTATTTTCTTGAGATACTTAGAGGTCAAATGATCTTTGAGCAATTTGTGTTGGTTTCAAATCATGGACTAGATTGCCGTTTAGTTTGCTAATGTGTATTGCGTTAGGTTTGACTATTTTATGCCTTATGCATCATATTGCTGAGTAAACATTCTCATCTTTTGATGGTATACGGTAAGAGGTTGATCCTGGACATATTATTTGAACCTTCAGTTCAAATATAGCTTGAGCTGAATCTATAGTTCTAACTAATAGTTTATCAAGTTGTATGATTCTGTAAAAGAAAAAAAATCAAAATTAAGTATGATTGTCCATTACGGGCACCCAAAGTCGTGCAACGCACGACTAAGTGGCTAGTAATATTTGAATCCTATAAAATTCCTAAAAAAAATCCTTCCATTCAAATGGCGCAAGAGTTGTGCAAGAAGTTGGTTTGAGATGAAATTTAGCGCCAGACGCGGCCCATTTGGGCACCACCGCTTCTCGGCCCGGCCCAGCAGCGGTTGATTTGGGCCGAGACCAACCCACCACCACCCGCGGAGTAGGCGACGGCGGCGAAGCCCACGGCGGAAGCTTCTGGAAGGTTCCCGCCCCCTCACGCATCTCTCCCCTCCCTTCCGGCGCCGCATTCTAGGGTTTAGCTGGGTTTTCTCCGCTGTGGCGCTGTGGCTGGGCAGGCGATGGGGGCTCTCGAATCGTATTCTTTTTGAATTGATTGATCCCCTAGTTACTATCCTAGTTCCGTTTAGATTGGAGGAGTTGAGATCAAGATCTGGATTAGCCCTAGAGTTGGTAACGAAGCTCACCATGATTGTTCAGGTTTATCGGGGTTAGTATTGTATTATTAGTTTCTGTCGTCAAGATGGAGTTCTTTGGCTGCCATCTATTTGTTGATGCATGTGTTCTTGTTAATCATTATCTTAAAAAACAAATGTATTCTTGTTGATGATTGACAGGTTAGTATGTCCACAGGGACATTGACAATGGATAGAGGAGGGGCAGCAAAACGAGAGGCGTCATGCGGAACAATCTAGAAGTGGTAAACTACCTCCACAACATCTTGTAGTACTCCTGCATTTGATCTTAGAGTAAAAAATATCTTGTTCGCATTCTGTTATTAATGGGGATTAGAACAGGGGCAGAACAAGAAAATAGGCCAAGCCTAGGGATGTGGAAATGTGTCTTTGGCTAACCATTTTTTATGCCTTCAAAGTTTTCATAGTATTTTTTATGGAATCTCAAAGGGTTATAGTCTTACAGAGATCAACCTATGGCTCAAATCCTCCACGCACTGGGTCAGGAATAGGATAACTATGAAAGTGAGCACAGTAATAACTTGTTGACTGCTAATTTTGATGGCATTGGTTTTCTTCTAGCTTTAGTTTGCTAACTACAATTATACTTGTTTCCATCATATATTAACAATTATTCCCAATACTAAATTATACGGATCTTAAACTACACATAGTAATGATATTGTAGAGGATTGCAAATTAGATCCACAGCCTGCTTTGGAATTTATCTTTTCAGTTTTTGAGAAAGAACTAAAGCTTGTCTCCAAGTTATTCACTTGTTAGTATCTGAAATTTCCGATGACAAACAGAAACTTTCGATATTTTCAGTTTTTCCGTGGTCACATAAATACTTTGTCATGTGCTTTGCATCAGTCAACACAAATATTAACCTTCCAAACTACAATATCATGAAAAATTGTGTGCTACTGGTGCAGTAGGAAGCTACACTACAAGGTTGTCACGGTATGAAGATTTCTCATAAATAATTTGAAATCTCTGAAAAGAATCCACCACAAGATTTTACTGTATTGAATTTTGCATACATAGGGAACTAGGGATGTTTCCGTTCAAAAAAAAAAAAAAAAACTAGGGATGATAAACCTCTATGGCACATTGGCACCTATACTGCTTTGCATCTGCCATACGTGTTAAAAAATGCTAAATATGTAGCCTGACAGATCAAAATCAAAAGGAAAAAAAAACTTAAAACACTTGAAAAGCCCTTCATCTAATCACAAGATACATCCGTCACATTACTCTGCTTGCTGGCCATCGTTCCTCATACGTTTTGTATGGAATTGGCTCATAGAGCAGAAGATGGACTCAAAAAGGAGGAATCTTGGTATGGGGATGTCTAGTTTTGTTTGTCTAATACATTAATACTTGCAGGACAGTTGACAAATAGGGGGCAGATCCCACAAGGAGTCGCACAGATCACTACCCATATCAAAGGTTTCCTGCTCCTGGATGCCATTCATACCATGGGAGCCTTGCTTCTCTGCCTTCATCTTATCCTGGTCTGAGGCCACTGGGCAAGCATTGCTGCCTGACATGTCGCATCCATCCCCAATCGGTAGTAGGCTGGTGTTGAGTGCCCATGACTGATCATATTGTTGTTGTGAAGAAGCCAGCTGCAATTCTTCACCTCCACTCATAGCAAAATTAGAGAGGTTTGTAGCAAAATTAAGGCTTGAGCTGTTGCTTCTGCTGGGGCTGACACCACTGGTGCTTGTGCTGGTTGCAGCAGTAGGGACAGTACTACGAGCATGGTGATATACTGCGGTGCTGAAGGTGATGGTAGGCTGGGGCATGCTCTTCTTGAGCTTCTTGTGGGTGAGGAGGGTGCGGATCCGCGACGCGAGCGGCGAGTCCGGTACAGCCTGCGTCGCGAAGTTGGTGCGCGTGTTTGAGCCCCGGAGGAGGCACGCGGCCTCGTCGTAGGCCCGCGCAGCCTCCTCGGCGGTCTCGAACGTGCCGAGCCACATCCGTATCTTCTGGGTGGTGTCCTTGATCTCTGCCACCCACCTCCCTGAGGGCCTCTGCCTGACGCCCACGAACTTACTGCTGCTGCACTTGGTTTTCGCTTTGTTCTTGGCCACTGTCACGGTTGGCACTTGGTAATGGCATTGCTGCTGCTGGGATTGCCCTTGTGTTGGCTTCTGGAACTGGAGCTCCATGGAGAAGAGAGGGAAGCTAAGAGAGTGCAATGTCTGTTTGCCAGTTTGTGTGTTTTTGAGCTGTGGTCTGAACTTTGAGGCAGGTGCTGGAGTCTGAATTTAAGGGGGGGAAGAAGGGTAGGTTGAGATGTTGGGTTAGTGGGGGGCTTGTCATGTTGTGCCTGTCTCTACTGTTGAAAATCCTTGTAGTGAGTTCAAGAGGTGACTGAGTTTTCTATGAGGCATAGGAGCATAATGCTGCATTCTGTAGTTTGTTTCAATGTTTTTTGATGTGGTCTTAGTGGCTGGCATGTTTGTTCTTTACCCTGCAGGTTGACAAAAGCCACCTTTGTTTCAGGCTGTGCGATAAGATCGACATATCTGATGCTTCTGTTTAGGTTTTACTGAACCATGGGCTGCAATCCCTCCCTTATTGTTGATATTACAGTTAACTCCAAACTGTTGGCCTTGAAAAGCTTGGAATCCTTAACAGTTCACTAAGCATAGAAGTTTATCTTCAATATTATTAAAACATCTTTTGTTGCTATGTTTTCAGTTCCTACTCCCATCGTAAAACCGCCTTATGATGTTTGAAAATTTTTAAGAGTTCTCTAAGCAGATAATTCAATGGATTGCTTTAGGCTAAAATGCTGTGCAGTCCTTTAGATTAGTTTAGATTCACCTACTAAATGTTTGCAAGACTATATAATGCATATGGAAAATGCTCTTGCAGGCGTCTGACACTTGTTGATTCCATGGAATTGGTATGAGAGGATCCACATGGTTCTGACATTGTACAGGTAGCAATTGCCATCCAAGTACATTTCATATTTTCCTAAGTAGTGGTCTTCAATTGAAAATTGTAAACGACTCTCTCTCTCTCTCTCTCTCTCTCTCTCTCTCTCTCTCTCTCTCTCTCTCTCTCTCTCTCTCTCTCTCTCTCTCTCTCTCTCTCTCTCTCTCTCTCTCTCTCTCTCTCTCTCTCTCTCTCTCTCTCTCTCTCTCTCTCTCTCTCTCTCTCTCTCTCTCTCTCTGTGGCACAGCATTGTTTTAAACATTTGCCGTGAGTTTTATCTACCAAAGGGAACTAAGCAAGTCGTGAGGACACGATTTTTTTTGCCATTTGGCAGCACCTGTGGGTTTAATTGCTTCATGGCTTCATGTTAGGTGACAAGATTAGGGAAGATGTTGGCATTCTACGAGAGGGGATTAAAGAATGAAGCTGTGTGGTTAGCTATAATCTAATGCCATGGCCGGGTGCAGAATGTTTTATTTTATCAATCAGATGTGCCAAGATCAGGTAGTGCATTATTTACCTGATGAAATATTTCGAGTTTATTTCGCTACGTTTGACTCAGGTTGTTCAAGTTTCAAGATATACTATATTTGCATGGTTTAATATCGCTTGGAAGATTATTGATATATTTTTCTGTAAAGTGGTAACCAAAGTTTGGATGGGTATTGAACTATTATTTTTAGTTTATTTCGTTGTCTGTTTGGCACTGAATATGAACTATGGTTCTTCCCTTGAAAAGAAAAGGAAAAAAAAGAATATGAACTATGGTTCTGATATTGTAAAATCGCAGAAATTCCACGAGTACTCTAATTTCGTTTCATTTCACCACATTTTAATTTCATGATCAGAGACTTTTTTTTTTAGAATTATACAGTACAACGCAGACACTCACAACGCACGAGCATCTTTGAATACTGGGCCGGCAAATCCTCGAGATTGGTGGCGTCTCGCTGTCGATAGGTACGTCGTCTATCACTGAAAGCACAACGCCGTTAAATCCTGCAAAATTCGCTCCCATGGGGAGTCGAACCAAGGACCTCAGGTGCTACTGAGGCTCTTGTAACCACTAGGCTACATGCCCTTTCGCCATGATCATACTTTGGTTGGCAAGTCGCCCTTTCACCATGATCATACTTTGGTTGGCAAGTCAACTGTAGATGTGGCAGCAGGTTGCTTGTGCCTCGGATGCAAAGATTATCCTTAGCTCCTTGAGCTAACAAATTGCGTAGAAAATAGAATGAAATGCCTGCGTTGAGAAATGCAGAGGTCAAAGTTAATGGAAGAGCATCACCTCCCAATAGAAAAGGAAAAAAAAATGAACCGTGAGAAGAGAAAATCTCACATGATAATACAGAATCATCATATGAATAATTAAATACACATCACGGCCAGGAAAATTAAATGTCTTGAGAAACATGTCGGACTTCTTTTGTGTGAAGTGGAGATCATGGTTTAGGTGTACTTCTCAGATGTTCAACTTTATTTTTTATCAATACAATAAATGTTTTTTTTTTTGTCAATGCCCACGTATTTTTGTCGAGTGATTGTGTCCTTGCACACCAAATGTGAAGTTGTGGCATTGGTCATAGAAAGGCCTAATGTAGTACTATGTATTATATGCTCTATTGCAAATACTTTCTTCCAGAGTCTTGTCTAAAATATAGGCCAAGTTTCTCCTTCACCTCATCTAAACATATTTTCTATACCAAGAAACCTGAGAGAAAGTTGACCCATGATAACTTCAGAACTTCAGCTTATTTTAGGCATTTTTGGCCAACCAGAATGTAGGGCCGGCTTGCAATTTGTGCTATGTGAGGGTCCAGTACCACCATACTGATGGTGTTGATGGCAACAAAATGTGCAAAGATCAATTAGCCATATAGCAACAACGACACAATTGACCTCTCGTTTTGCGATGAACCACTGAGAATAGCTCGTTTTAAAACAAACAAAAAAAAAAGCTTTAACCAACAATAACGCAGTAGAAGAAACAAACCGATATATGCACAAGCGGCATAATGATTTACATGGAAAAAGAATAGTTAGAAATATAGTCATAATTCGGCATATTTTAATCCAGAAATATAACATAATAAACATGACATATGCAATAGAGAGTGATTCTAGCATGATGGTAAACATGAATATGCTAACATAAACAATAGCATCTAAAAACATGTTTAACACTAAGATGAGAAGAAAATACGCGGAGAATGCTCTAGATGATAAGCTATTGGTGTTGTTGTTGCCTCTGTTGCCATTGTCGTTCTCTCTTCCGTTACCGTTGTTCCTGTCTCATCCTCTCCAGATTGGATTGCTGCTCTCCTTCCTCGTTACTCTAGTAACAGACAGTGACAAGCCCTTCTGAGAGGATTGCTGCTCTCCTTCCTCATTACTCTAGTAACAGACGGTGACAAGCCCTTATGAGAGGATTGCTGCTCTCCTTCCTCATTACTCTAGTAACAGACGGTGACAAGCCCTTATGAGAGGATTGCTGCTCTCCTTCCTCATTACTCTAGTAACAGACGGTGACAAGCCCTTATGAGAGGATTGCTGCTCTCCTTCCTCATTACTCTAGTAACAGACGGTGACAAGCCCTTATGAGAGGATTGCTGCTCTCCTTCCTCATTACTCTAGTAACAGACGGTGACAAGCCCTTATGAGAGGATTGCTGCTCTCCTTCCTCATTACTCTAGTAACAGACGGTGACAAGCCCTTATGAGAGGATTGCTGCTCTCCTTCCTCATTACTCTAGTAACAGACGGTGACAAGCCCTTATGAGAGGATTGCTGCTCTCCTTCCTCATTACTCTAGTAACAGACGGTGACAAGCCCTTATGAGAGGATTGCTGCTCTCCTTCCTCATTACTCTAGTAACAGACGGTGACAAGCCCTTATGAGAGGATTGCTGCTCTCCTTCCTCATTACTCTAGTAACAGACGGTGACAGAACTTCGTCCATCCTTCTGTTCATCCTCCCCGAACTCTCTGTCTTCTTCCTCGCGCACGGGTAGGTGGGCGGTCAAGTTTTTGGGAACACATTCTATCGCGCTATTGCTCTCGGCAACTCTCGGCACTACTTCATCCACGTTGCTCTACTTCCCGTACAGCAATGTCAACCAGTAGGTATTCGGGACGAGCATGCCTCCGGAACTTCGTTCATCCTTCTATTCATCCTCTCGAACTCTCTGTCTTCTTCCTCGAGCACGAGTAGGCCGACGATCAAGTTTTTGGGAGTGCATTCTATCGCGCGATTGCTCTCGGCAACTCTAGGCACTGCTTTGCTGCTCTCCTTCCTCATTACTCTAGTAACATGCTGCTCTCCTTCCTCGTTACTCTAATAACAGATGGTGATAGAACTTCGTCCATCCTTTTGTTCATCCTCCCCGAACTCTTTGTTTTCTTCCTCGCGCACGGGTAGGTGTGCACGATCAAGTTTTTGGGAGCACATTCTATCGCGCTATTGCTCTCGGCAACTCTCGGCACTGCTTCATCCACGTCGCTCTGCTTCCTTTACGGCAATGTCAACCAGTCCCAGGAACGGTGACAACAGAGGAGATGGGAACGACTGGAGAGAACGACAAAGACAACAGAGGCAACAACAACACCAATACCTTATCGTCCGAAGCATTCTCCCCCCGAACTCTCTATCTTCTTCCTCACGCACGGGTACTCGGGACGAGCATGCCTCTGGAACTTCGTCCATCCTTCTATTCATCCTCCCCAAACTCTTTGTCTTCTTCCTCGCGCACGGGTAGGCGGGCGATCAAGTTTTTGGGAGTGCATTCGCGATTGCTCTCGGAAACTCTAGGCACTGCTTCATCCACGTCAAGCTCTGCTTCCTATACGGCAATGTCAACCAGTACCGGGAACGACAACAACGGAGGAGACGGCAAAGTCAACCTGTAACACTAGAGTAACGAGGAAGGAGAGCAGCAATCCAGTTTGGGGAGGATGAATAGAAAGGCTGAGTACCCGTGCTTGAAGAAGATAGAGACGAGGAAGGTGCGCGAAGTAGAAGATAGAGACGAGGAAGGAGAGCAGCAATCCTCTCAGAAGGGCTTCACCATCTGTTACTGGAGTAACGAGGAAGAACAACAATCCAGTCTGGGGCGTCTATTACTAGAGTAACGAGGAAGTGCAGCAATCCAGTCGCTTGTCATCATCTGTTACTAGAGTAACAAGGAAGAGCAATCCAGTCTAGGGCATTTGTTACTAGAGTAACGAGGAAGAGCAGCAATCCAGTCGCTTGTCATCGTCTGTTACTAGAGTAACAAGGAAGAGCAATCCAGTCTAGGGCATTTGTTACTAGAGTAACGAGGAAGAGCAGCAATCCAGTCTGGGGAGGATGAACAGAAAGGCCGAGTACCCATGCGCGAAGAAGATAGAGAACTCTTCTAGACCCGAGTACCCGTGCATGAAGAAGAAGATAGAGGTGACTCGAGATAGAGAAGATAGAGGTGACTCGTCCCGAGTACCCATGCACGAAGAAGAAGATAGAGTTCGGGGAGAGAAGATAGAGAACTCTTCTAGAGGCTCGTCCCGAGTACGAAGAAGAAGATAGAGTTTGGAGAGCGCCCAACCGTTACCATAGTAATGAGGAAGGAGAGCAGCAATCCAGTCTCACACGCCACGCCCCAGCTAGGCACACGCGTGCACGTGTGGCAGTCCTGCCACCACCTCAACCGCTCAATAGGTGCTCTCGATTAGCAGCCTATTTAAGTCGAGGTCCCTCCACGTTGGATTCCAAGGATTGGATTGGGCCTAGCCCATTTAGTTCTAACAAAAACTCCTTGATGAGAGGAGTAAGAAACACGGAACCAACTAGTATGCTCCAAGCTTCCACGTACCATTAACAAACAATGGTTGCACCACAACTACAGCAACACCATTAAGATATAATCTTGGTATCGTCAATATCAATAACAATAAAAAACAAGAAGCTTACCACCAGGCAAACAATGCAATTTATACCCCCTTAGTATCTAACAAACCATTGTTTGGAACATGAAACATGGCAAAAATGTGGATTTACAAGTTCAAATACCCGTTTGACCCTTCAGACTAAGGGCCCCTTTGAATCACATGATTGAGAAAACGTAGGAATAGGAAAAACGTAGGATTTTGATAGGAATATAAGTTTAAAACAGAGGATTGCAAAATACAGGAAAAACACAGAAATGACCGTTTGATTGAACCACAGGAAAAACACAGGAATTGGATGAGAGAGATAGACTCAAAGGAAAGTTAGCAAGAGGTTGGAGCTCTTGCTAAATTTCCTCCAAAATCTCTATAGGATTGTCCATTCCATAGGAATTTCAAAGGATTGGATAGGATTCAATCCTTTGTTTCAAAGGGCTTCATAGGAAATTTTCCTATAGGATTGAAATCCTCTAAAATTCTTCCTATGTTTTTCCTCCAAATCAAAGGGGCCCTAACTTTTTCCTAAAATTGTTATCATCCAAACCGACAAAACTCTTCTCAAGTTTAGTACTCTACTAAACCAATCCTCAAACAAAACTTTTTCTTTTTTTTGGCAATTTTCTTGGTACCATCACAAAAATAATGGAGTTGGGAAATACCATCATACATATCAATGACATGCAGGTCCCAGGCGCGCGCCACACATGTCATTTTCACATGTGATGGCATTTTGCAACTCGTGTATCTCCACAATGGTATTTTACAAATTTTCTCCTTTTTAAAGATAGCGATCCTCAAACCAAATAACCAAATCAAAATAATCTAAATATAAAATGAGCTTGCCGAATTTAGTAGACATTGAAATTTTAACCTATAAACATTGGCCTGATGAAGACAATGTTAGAACCACTTATTTGGACAAAGTAACGAACTACTCCTATTTCTTCTATTTTCTAGTCATTTTTCACTCAAAGGTTGCTCTTTTTTTTCTCTCAGGAATACTTAGGTTTTTTCCCTGCAAAACAGCAAAAGGGTAAAGCTAGTCAGTCTTTGGAACACAAGAATATTTACAGGAGTTTTACATGAGTTAGTCTAATTCCCACAAAAATTCTTTGAAATTCCTCCATTCCAATTTCCAAAGGATTTAGGACATGGGACTAGCTAAACTTGCTTCGTTCATGGTTGTTCAGGCCAAGGGATCTTCCTGAACAGGTGCAAGAAGATCCTCTAGTTCGGCAAGAAGATCCTCTAGTTCGGCTAATATATCTGAGAAAGCAGGTCGGTTGGATGGAATGCCATCCCAACATCTCCGCATCAAGTCTAATAGCTGGGGATGTGCATTTTCTGGGAGCCCTGGGCGCAATCCCTTGTATAACTGTAAAATGTCATGCTTAGTGAATTTCACAATGTGCGTATTATGGTACAACTGTAACAAGTAATAACTGACAGCATATTATTTGAATAGAAGAAACCTGCATATACTACACGTACAGCTGCTTGGAGAGGGGTCATGGTATTATAAGGGATCTGAAAATACCAGAAACGAAAATTTGACAAGCCTTAGCAAACACTAATAAATGCACAATGTAGATAATTGTGAGCCTATAGTCACAGAAAATAGTGTACCTTGGACGTTATGAGCTCCCAAAGCACAATAGCAAAACTGAACACATCAGCTTTATTATCGTAGGGTTGATGATTTATGACCTAGCAACACCGCATCAAATATATATTAACAAGGAATATAATATTCTTGTACCTTTACTAGACAATAAAAACTAGGTGACTATAGAATGTCCATGAAAACTATAGAACATTCAGATTATTGAAATAAAGAAAATGTCTTGTCTAGCACCTTGAACCTTAAGACAAAGCATCTAAAACCCTGAGCTTTACAATACGTTCATATAACCTCCTAAAGTGATTTTTGTCTAAGTGGAACACATTGGATGGGTTTGCCCATGCCGTGTAAATGCTGTAACATACAGATCAAAATCTCCACTTACCATCTCCTATTGGACAAAACCGCTTGTTCAAGTTTCCGTATAGGCAAAACCACCATACAAAACAACTTTAGGGGAGGGGGCTTAAAATTCAAGGGCTAGGTGGACTTCCATTAAAAGCTTAAGGGGGAAGGGCAGCGGGGGGGGGGTTATGCCTATAGGGGAATTTCCTTGAAACAACAAACAAATCTGAACTATTCACTTTAGCGTAGAATATATTATTTGATAAGCGTCCATCAAGTTTTCTTTTCGAGACTTCAAAAACAGTAACAATATTAGGCACATTTGAAACAAGAATACTTTGCTCCAGCAACAGAGTTGTACTCTGTGCCATCCATCTGTATGTTCCAGTTTCAGCTGTCATGTTACCTCCTTGATCCTGAAAACGAGCTACACCAAAATCTGCCACTTCACAAACTAGAAAAATAATAATGAAGTTATTTATAGTTCATAGATATTTTCTCTTAAGTGCAAAGCAGATGGCTCCTGCACATACAAAAACACAAATGAAGCATATGATTGTATTCCAACAGTACCATTTGCCCACTTGCATACACTATACTTTCTTGTCTTATTTTTCCCCTCATATGTTCATCAATAAAATGTTGAAGATTATAGGCTACGTACATGATCTTTGTCCATTAGAAGGTTTGCACTCTTTAAATCTCTGTGGATAATACCCCTCTGATGCAAGTAACACATCCCTCTGCATACATCAACTGCAAACTTCAGCAGAGTTGGAAGGTCCAAGACATTATGCTGGTTGTACAAGTCATGCAGGCTTCCTCCAGACATGTATTCTGAAATATATAAAAGTAGATGATGAGCATTAGTAGGAATCTTCCAGTCCCCAAGATATAAATTAAGAACCCGCTCTTTGTCGCATAACAAGCATAATTATATCGAATTAAAAATTAGCATCTTACCAATATTATGAAATTTAGTGTTGTGTAAAAATTATTCAGCACATGCTTTCTTTTTAGGAACAAACTATTCTTTGCAAATTCCCCAGTGAGAACCAGTTGATGTCATAAATCTTACCAGTAATTATGCAAAATTGTGGTGGTTTTGTGCACGCACCAATGAATCGCACAACATGAGTATGCTGAACTTTCCTGAAAACAAGTATGGGAGATCAAGGCAAGGCATAAATATTTAGTTATTGGTACTTGCATGAACATGGCAATTTCAGACATTCTTAATCTAAGAGCAGTAATGTGCTAATGGCTAAGAATTGGATATGCTTAAACAATTTATTCGCGACGGTAAATGCTAAAAAAGAATTACTAACAAAACACCTTATTTTAATGTTAAATACCTTAGAATATATACTTCCTGTGTGAACTCATTCCAAACATTCTTATTCAAATGCTCAGATCTTAGAACTTTAACAGCAACATCCTCACCAAGATAAGTCCCATGATACCTTGACATAAGGATAACACACCATAAAACAAAGTGCAATATATACAGTGATAAAACAACTCAGCAGTATACAAGATCCAGAAGCAATCATCCCTCCCATCTTCAGCAGTCGTTTGTCAATTTAGGCTCTGGTTATATGACGATAAGTTATCTTGCTTCCAGTAGAACTCATCGTTATAACACCAGAATTATCCAATCTGGTGCTGCTTTACTCACTAATGATAAACACAATGAGGTTCATACTGAAGTGGAAGGAAGTTCAACTGTTTGAACCTCCAAAATTTTATGAGTAGGTAGTCAAATCTATCACTAACTTTGGCATACCTTTTTTTACACATATTTCTAGCTTGCTTTGTTCAGTAAGCATCGCCCTCAGAGCTTCAGTCTATAATTCAGTTCTAGGTAGCAACCAAGACAGTGGCATGCATCTTGTAAGCACAGGGCTGCTTATTAACTATGTTGCATCTGGTCCTCGATACGACTCCAGGATGGCTCCTTCACTATTCCTTTACCTGACATGGCCTCCCTGATCTCAGCAGCATTACCCCAACGTCCATCACCAGCAAAGGCATTTGATAACTGAACATGAACAGATGAGTCATGAGGATTTAGCTCAATTAGGCGCTTGGACACCCGGATTGCAATCTCAAGGTTCCCATGAATCTGGCAGGCACTGAGCAGAGCTCTGTATACCGAAGCACCAGGTTTTATAGGCATGCCATTAATCAAGTATTCAGCTTCATTGAGATAGCCTGCTCGACCAAGAAGATCAACCATACAAGCATAGTGCTCTGTCCTTGCTCCCACAAGATACCCTTTATCTTTCATCAAGTTGAAATACTCGAGCCCTTTATCTACCAAGCCAACATGGCTGCAAGCTGTGAGGACTGACAAGAAGGTTATGTGGTCTGGCTGAACATGTAGCCTCCTCATTTGTTCAAACATCTCAACTACCTCCTTTCCATGGCCATGTTGAGCACAACCTGACATTAGTGAATTCCAAGAAACCAAATTAGGTGCTTCCATTGAAATGAAGACGCCATTGGATTCCCCTATTGCACCATGTCTGGCATACATGGAAATCAGGCTGTTCTGGACATCCACAACAGAATCATATCCAATCTTCAGAATAAGAGTATGAACCTGCCTACCCTCTAGCAATGAGGATGAGCTACCTATAGCCTTCAATACGCTGGCAAAGGTGAACACATCCATATCAGTGCCGTGCCTTCTCATCTCCAAGAAGTGTTGAAACGCCTCTTTACCTCTTCCCAGACAGGAGAGCCCAGAGATCACGGAATTGAATGATACCTGATCTTGACATGAAACAGACATCTGCACCTTGACAAAATCTTCCAAAATGCCGCACTTGGAGTACATGGTCACAAGAGCAGACAGAACAAACGGATCGTGCTCCAAGCCCTTCTTAAGCACTGCGCAATGAACTTGCTTCCCATGATCTATGTCCTCCGGGCTCGTGAATGAGCTGAGAAGGCTGCTGTACGTCATCAAGTTTGGTGCCACACCAGAGCGTTCCATCTCCCTGACCAACAGCACGGCGTCATGAGGCCTTCTGCTTAGAACGAACCCTGTCACGAGCGCCGTGAAAGTGGCCACGTTCTTTTCTTCCATCTCCCGAAACACCTGCTGCGCCGCGCCCAGATGATGGCATTTGGCGTACATGTCCACCAAGGCAGTGCCGACGACGACAGAAGCAAAGAAGCCACACCTGAGGCCAACGGAGTGCAGCATTGCTCCAGCACCGGCATTCTCCAGCCTGACGCAGGCGACCAGGACGCTGGACACGGACGACGCGGTGGGGGAGACGCCGGCGCGCACCATGCGCGCGAAGGCCGCAACGGCGAGGTCGGGCGCGGTGGACTGCGCGTGGCCGTAGATGAGCGTGTTCCAGGTGACGGCGGTCCTTAGGGGCATTTGGTCGAACAGGTGCTGTGCCTCACGGAGGCGGCGGGATCGGCAGTAGAAGGCGAGGAGCGCGGTGTTGGCGAAGGGGTTGGAGGCGGAGAAGCCGAGTTTGGTGGCGGCGGCATGGCACTGGTCGGCGGCGGAGGGGCGCGGCGGCTGGGCGGCGAGGAGTTGGACGAAGGCCCGCGGGGTTCGCGAGTCGGCGCGGCGGAGGAAGCCTCGCATTTCATCATTCAATTCGGGGTTGGATTTGTGGGGCCCGATCCGATTGAACGGCGGGATGCTCTGCTATGCTACCTCGCGAGAAGTGGCAAAGATGGTGAACGACTCATTTTGATCCCTAATTTAATTAATTATGAACAAACAAGTTTGATTTACGCCCTCTTGGGGGAGCTTGTCCTCGCTGCAGCTTTTCCCAAAAGCTGCTTTTGCTAGAAGCTGCCTCAGACAGTCCACCGCTTGTGAGAATCTGTAGTTACATATTCTAAAAAAATGAACTAAGAAGTCAGAAGCTGGAGAAGGTGGGTTTCAGAGCTTTTACAGATTCTCAGAAACTGGTTACCAAACAGATGCTTCTAATAATCCAAAGCTCCCCCAAACAGGCCCTTAGATTATGCCAATTTCACTGAATTTAGCAGGAAATTTCATTGAATATACCAAATGAAACTCAGCATTACAGTTTAATTTTGGTTACCAGAACCACAGTTCTCGGCTGTGGATAGTACAAAAACTGAAACTCCATCAGCGAGCAATGTTCACGGTTGACTCTGCTCACAGTTGTTCCTTACTGATGTTCTAACGCAGGACATCGAATACCTGAAGCTTTATTCGTCAAGGTACGGCAGGGAGGAAGGTTTAGCTCTCCTTGAGAAGACAGGCGTGTATCTTGGCCCAGATCGTTATGCACTTGACCATGGACCAATTGATGTGATGCGTGGTGAGGTATACCGCACTTGCAGGTCTTAGGCAGAGCTATCAACTTCTGGTGTTTCACTGTAGCATCCATCCTGTTGTTGTACATATGATTTCTCATGTACTGGGAGTTGCTAGCAGCAAATACTTATAGTTGAACCCATCAAAGCTCCGTTTTCACGCTCACCTGTTAACACTCCATTCTACGGTATAACTATGATGCTGCCAGCGTGTGACTGCAGCACACGAACTGTATTTTATTCGTCTAGCACGGTGTCGATCCTTATTTCAGAAGGGACATTATGGTGCCCTGTCCCTTCAGAATCTGGTAGCTTTATCGCCTGATGTGGATGTCACCATAGCTATTTCAGGATCTAGCTATTATATGTTATCCTTAAGGAATTTATCACAGGTTGCCATCCAGGAAAAGGAGGCCGCTTACAGCACAAGTGGAAGGTCTTTGTCATGAATCCCGTAGTAATTCCGAAAGATCTTCGACACCTCCATTCATATACCTCAGAAGCTTCAAGAAAAACAACCAATCAGGCCTAGCCGACATACGCGATGCTATTACATGTTTATAGTGATTATTGGTCTAGTCTTTTCAGGTCAAGAATCACAACATGCTTCCTTCGCGCAGACGTTAATCCGAAATTTTCATCCGATTATCCGAGACACTCCTTTTGCCTTTTCTTAATTAAAAAAAAACTCTGTTACCATTGACCAGCTGATAGCGTAATGGATAGCCTATGCTTGTGTAATTCAGGTATACTACAAGTCATTGACCATTAGCAGCTTAACAGCCACTGGAGCAATGGCTTCTTTCGGAATGCAATCTTGGGAGATTACAGTGCACGTATCTTCCCGTTTCCAATCTCCAGCTGATCTTAGGAGATCAGGGGCGAGGATGGCTTGCAATGGTGGCTGCACGGCCACTCGTTGATAGTCTGATCTCACTGAGCAAACGACATACTCTGGTCGGCCACGGAGTCTGCAGTCTAGTCTAGTCTTCACGGGCATTTGGATTGCTGTTGTTCGGATTTCTCTGGTCCAACCAAAACTGACGAGGGGTATTTCGGTACAGTTTTGTAACTGTAGCTTTTCCTCTTACATTTGCATGTACTCCGATAAGGTTATGGTTGAGGGTGAGTGACATGCGGTCCCATAATAGTGGGGATCGGGGCAGAGCTATTTTGGTCTATACGAAAATACGGCAGCATAACATGATTCAAATGCGTCGGATGCTTGCAAAGTGGCAAGGATCCGATTTTATATAAACTGTAACCATATAGTTACAAATAAATAAATAGTAATAATCGATTTTTATGAGTTCATAATGATACATGGATCTAATTAATAAAAATGAAGATTTATGGTCGATGGTGAACGGTATCAGGTTGTGTATATGATTATGATGTAATGGAATTATGGAACCAGAGTTGCTGAGCCAACAAGTACCTCTCCTGAATGAGGTACGAGCAGAAGGATTTGGAGATATCCATGACACTGAAATGATTCCGGGCATGTGCAAGTGCAACGCTTCTCTCGCTAAACCTGTACTAGTATGATCTACAGGTGCCGGTAGCTATGGCCCGAATGTTGCTTATGTTTTTCGTTGCCAGAAAATGACTCCAAGGGGCACAATGATCGCCTCCCACTGAATGATTGAAATGCTGCATATGCTCCATTTGTCTCCTTCTGCTTGGCGGTAGCATTTATCCTTCCCCTTTTGTTCCGGAGCTGATTTTTTTAATACACTCCCCTGAGCTAAAAAAATACTCCTACTTTCCTTTTTTTTTCAATTAATAATACAGCTAAATTAGAGTGAGTTAAGATCTACTACTTTCCTTTTTTTTTTTCAATTAATAATACAGCTAAATTAGAGTGAGTTAAGATCTACTACTTTCCTTTTTTTTTTTCAATTAATAATTGCTTTTAGTGGTGTAAGGACATGGAGGACATGTTGCCCCAGTGATTGGAATTGCTAAACCCAAATATTGCTGTCATGCTACCGATTGGGTTGTTGAAGCTAGCGTTGCATCAGTTCCATTAGGAGAATAATAAATGAATAATTCAAAACATTTGCTACACCGTCATCTATGCCTGGATGTCCCTTTGTTTTACCATATTTGAATAAATTTGTGTGCCATGCTGGTAGAAGAAACAGAATGCGGGATGATGGGAAAAGATAAACGAAAAGCTATAGACTTGTATCACTGCGTATATTGAGTGAGCTGCTTAAAGTCTTACACTGCTTGTTTGATCTATGGTTGATAAGCCGTGGGAAAATGAAATAAGCAACCAAAAATAATTTGTGGGCTAAACTTTTATATCTGTGTTCTTCGCGGTTTAAAAGTCAATGCTGGTAATTAAACTACGATGAAAAAACCCTCAAAATCAACTCTAAAATTCAAATTTGGCTGCGGCTGATAAGACAACAAGCAGACGACGAGAGGAACATGAATACATATCAATTAACATGTGAACTCACTGTATGATCTCTGTTACAAGGCTGCTGGGTTAGTTCTGCAGAATCCTGGTACTTATTTTTCTTTCATCCTTTTATTGAAAATATTGGTTATTGCTGCAGGAAAATTCACTGGAATTGGTTGTTATTGGTGAAGATGGTGTTTTACAATCAATCTGTGAACAAACCACATTTGGTATTATAAAAGATGTTGGTGTCTTAAACTGGCGCTGTACACACTTTGGTTTAATGCCGAAGGTGCAGTTCTTTCTCATAGCAAAGCATAATACTTTGCAATACTTTTCCTGTGCATATGGCTGTCTCTACTTTTCTTCTGATGACAGATGGGAAGATAATTATTTGCCATATTCTTTTCAGATAGAAGGGAAAGAAATTCTGGTTATACTTTCAGATTCTGGAAAGCTATCTCTTCTTTACTTTTGTTCTGAGATGCATAGGTCAGTGCTGCTCCTTTCTTATTTGTGGCATTTTTTTCTATCTTCACAGATCAAGCTGCTTGTATAAACTCAAGACCCAAAAATATAATTAATAATGATCCAAAGTATTAAGTACTGTAATAGCCTAATGATTACATGCAACCAGAGGAAACAGTGAGAAATTTAAAAAAATGGAAAGGATGCCATTTTTTTTATGCCTATCACATCACACTTGTATAGGATGTGTATCACTTTTAACATCCAACTCGTGTGATTGTGTCGAAATTGCCACTAGAAAGTTATTAAAATCTGGAAACACATGCATATTAGACTACCGAGAATTGAAGCGAATTGCACTGCTTTTTATCACTAATAACTAAGCT
Organism: Oryza longistaminata; assembly: GCA_009805545.1. NCBI lineage: Eukaryota > Viridiplantae > Streptophyta > Magnoliopsida > Poales > Poaceae > Oryza > Oryza longistaminata. The sequence goes on along the minus strand of CM020180.1, from coordinate 18,553,183 downwards.
CAGTTGTACACATTTTTTTTAAATATACTGTGTTTTTCACAGTGAGAACAAAGAGCAGGATAATATTTTTTTGTAAGGTTCATTATTCACGGAAGATATTGTTTGCTGGTTTATCTTGTGCGTGGCATTTTCATTCTGCAGTTGTTATCCTGTTTTGTTTGAGATTTACAAGATTTGCTTTGATATATTGCCCCAAAAAATAACTGTTGACACAGCATTTTGTATCAATTTATTGTAGGTTCTTTGCAATTGCAAATATTGAACTATCCAAACCAGGAAATTTGAGGCATCGGCTCGGGAGAATTTTAGCTATAGACCGAGAGTGAGTGAAAGTTCTCTCTCTTGAAGTGTTTGTTTACATAAAGCTTCATTTGTTACATGATAGAATAGTCTCCATTATTTTATCATTAGTTGGTGATACATTAAATGTTGTACTACATGGCAACCAAAAATGATATATAATTGCTGGACTGTGTTCTTGTAAATGGGTGCAATTTCAGTGTCTTATAGGGAGAAATATGAAAAATGGCATGGTATTTCAGCAAACGGCATGAACAATGGATGTCCAATAGTAATGTTTCCCTTGATTATGTGGCATTAAGAAAGTTAAATCTTTCCTGTTGGTGACTGTACTCTCTGCTCATGTCTGATGTTGATGGTTGACAGTTGATGCTTATGTTCGCTTTGAACAAAACGGAGCTGTCACCGTTTCTCTATTCCTGATTGCAAGTTTGCAACACCCAGGTTATTAGTTTATGGAATGTCTTTCATCAAAGTGCTATAGATTAATCCATGGACACAACTAAACTGTAGAACTCAGTGTTTGAATACTCTGGGAGGCCTGTCTAGTTTGAATGATTATGAACTTGTGGTCTTGATTGACAATTATTTGTTACTATCTCTGTCACAAAATAACCACAATTCTAGGAGTAGTAGTTACAATTTTCTTTGTTGCGTAATCTTTTAGGTGTATATGATAATATGATATCGTAAACTGCATTATAGTTGTCCAACGCAATACTCTAATACAACCTTTTACATTATAATTGCTTGATGTGTAAATAACCTTTTTGAGGACTTAAAGTTAAATGGTTTATGAAGTTTCTTAACTTTGGTTGTCTCTTGTCAGATCTAGGTTTGTTGCTGTCAGTGCATATGAGGATGAGTTTGCATTTGTACGTGTTTCAGTGGATCACAAACTTCATGCTCCTAATGGAGGTAAAATTTCTGAGGTGACTCTTGAACGTAAACAATGCCTTTTGTGACTCTCATTGCTTATGCTTAGTATAATACTTACAGTACATTGTCCCAGACTTTGAAGATTTCCCATGTCATAATTTCAGAAATATTTTTATCCACCAGAAATTGAAGAGGATGCTAAAATCATCAGTACTGCATATAATACCAGCAGTATCCATGGTACAGTTTGGAGTATGTGCTTCATATCAACATGCCTGGATGAAGAATATTATCCTGTAGTTGCAATGATAGTTAACAGGTTTGCTCCAAAATCATATTCAATAGAGTTGCTACTTAAGTTTGTGGCGATTACCTGGCATTCTAATTTATATTCTGAAATATCTTTGTTTCAACAGGGGCTCTGATGTAAATGACTTGGCACTCTATGGGCTAGATTCCCATAAACGTACTATTGACCGCATATCTACTTATTTAGAAGCTGGACCTTTGGCACTTGAAATCTCAGAAATTCCCCAACTGTATGGCTTTGCACTTATGTTTCGTGCTGGTGATGTTCTGTTGATGGATCTGAGGAACCCAAAGGACATCAGTTGTATCCATAGAATAAGCTTGTCAACTAGTCTAATTGGAGATCATGTCTCCGTTGAAGATTCCTGTAGGGGATTAGATGTCGATGATGATGTGGCGGCTTGTGCTTTGCTGGAACTGAGAGACTCTGGAAATAACATGATGAGGGATGACAGTTACATGGACATTGACGGTACTGATAACAAAGCTGTAGTGAAATCAAGGATTGTTTGCTCATGGAACTGGGAGCCAAATGCCATGCAAGGACATCCAAGGCTGATCTTTTGCTTGGACGATGGAGAATTTCATCTTCTAGAGTTTAGTTTGGATATGGAAGGAGTGAAGGTATTGCCTGAGTGTGTCCATAGAGGTTTGCCTTGCAAACCTCTTTTGTGGATGGACAAAGGAATGGTAGTTGGATTTGTAGAGATGGGAGATGGGATGATCCTCCAACTTGAAAATAATAGATTGGTGCATAAAAGTGCAATTCAGAATGTAGCGCCAATATTGGATCTAGCAATTGCTGACCACCATGGTGAGAAGCAGGATCAGATGTTTGCATGTTGTGGAATGTGCCCTGAGGGGTCCTTGCGAGTAATACGTAATGGTGTCAATGTGGAGAAACTTCTGAGGACAGATCCTATTTATCATGGTGTTACTGGTTTGTGGACCTTGAGAATGAAGAGAACTGATGCTTATCACTCTTTTCTTGTATTGTCATTCGTTGAGGAAACCAGAATACTATCTGTAGGACTCAGTTTTAATGACATCTGTGATGCTGTAGGATTTCAGACTGATGTTTGCACTCTGGCATGTGGTTTAGTAGCTGATGGTTTGCTTGTGCAAATTCACAGCAAATGTGTAAAGCTTTGTTTACCTACAGCATGTGCTCACCCTGAGGGAACTTTGCTCCCATCTCCTGTTTGTGCTGACTGGTATCCTGATGTCACTATCAGTGTTGGTGCTGTTGGACATAATGTTGTTGTTGTTGCTACATCGAATCCTTGTTGCCTTTACATACTTGGGGTCAGATCATTATCTTCGTTTCAGTATGAGCTGTATGAGATACAACATGTCCAGTTGCATTATGAAGTATCTTGCATATCTATTCCACAAGAGGACTGGAGACTCGATAATTCATCTTCTAGTTGTGCAACGAGTGGTGATTTTCGGAAAGATTTTGCAGCTAATATTCGCAAGTTTGCTGTAATTGGAACTCACGAACCTTCTGTGCATATCATTTCGTTGGAACCTGGAGAAGCATTTCAGCAACTTGCTGTTGGGCATATATCAGTAAACAACGCGCTCGGCACTCCTATCAGTGGTTGTATACCTGAAAATGTTAGGTTTGTAGCAGCTGCAAGGTTCTACATTCTTGCAGGACTAAGGAATGGAATGCTACTGAGGTTTGAGTCACAAACAAGCAAAGGGCATTGTTTCCCTGGTTCCTTTTACAAGGAGTCCTCTACCCCTTGTGATGATACATCCCTTATGTTGATTGCTGTACGGCGTATTGGAATCACTCCTGTAGTTTTGGTACCGTTGCATGACAGAGCCAATGCTGACATTATTGTTCTCGGTGATAGGCCTTGGCTATTGCATTCTGCTAGACACAGCTTGGCATATTCATCCATCTCATTTCTGCCTGCTTCCCATGTGACACCAGTGTCTTCTACTGATTGCCCCAATGGTCTGCTGTTTGTTTCGGAGAACTGTTTGCATTTGGTAAGTTTCTAGGACTCGTGAAAGTGAAATCCACAAGCAAAACATGCACATATTCTTTTTGAGGGATCAAGAATAATTACATTATTGCTTGCATTTCATGCTCTGAATTATTAGGACTCATAAACCATGAGATTGCTAAAATCTGGGATCGAATCCCATTCTAATGAGTTCTCCAAATAGATAGTCAGGAACATAGAAATCATGGCTGTTGATTGTTATCTTATAATTTTCTTTATGCACTCGGTGAAACCGTATTCTCTCTTCTGGCATCAAAATTTCACACTTCTCTTTTTTGCTACTATTTCTTTAGTATCCGTTTCTCTTTTGCCACTATCGTTGGTCAACATCCGTTGACCATCACATTTGCCAATAAAAAACTGTTGTACCCTTGCGAAACTAACAAAATATAAGAAATTCAAACTATCTAGGAAAATACAATTTACCTTTTTTAGTTTTTAAAGGTTGTACAAATAATTATGGTAGGAAAATTTTCAGTTAGTTTAAAAGGTTCCCACGTGTATCTTAAAAATGGAATTTTTAAAGGAAATATTTTTGCATATCGACATACAAATCAAACAGCATAGCTACCAATATTCATGTAAACAACCATGCACATAATTCCTTAGTATAGATTATTCTGTGAAACATCTGAGAACCAAATCATTCCCATGCTACATTTTTAAAAATTAATATTAGTGATAATATAATTCCCAATTTTATGTTTTTCTAAAAAAGTGTATTAAGTGGCCATAATTTAGTTTTCTTGATAACTTTATGGTATAGGTTAAATGTCAAGTGCTGCATTATTTTGGAACATGTACAGGGGTATAATGGCCTTTTAGGGGCTAACTTAACAGTCAATGGATGTTGACTAGATGGTAATGATGAAACAAAAATTTGCTCTGACGGAATAGTGGCAAAAGAGAGAAGTGCAGATTTTCGATGGCGGAAGAAAGAACACAGTTGCAATGAGTGACAAAAAGAAAAAAAAATCCCTTGTTTTATTATACATAGAACTAATTTGATTCGTGACATCGAAATGGTACTCACAGATTTTCCATCCATGGTTTCTCTCATATCATTGTATTTGAGATTTTTTTTTTGCTAGCATATAATTTTTGAAAACTACTCCCTCTGTCCCATAATAAGTTCATTTTTGGTTTCTTCTATTTTCCCCAAAACAAGTTCATTTTTGAAGAATCATTGCAGAGTTTGTGGAAGTAAGGAATGATTATTTGGGAGAAGATAAAGTGAGGAATAGTTGCATTGGGATATGATAAAGTAGGGATATTCTAGTTGTATATGTGTGGGATGGGTGAAAAATGAACTTATTTAGGGACGGAAGGAGTAACTAGGTAATGTCATGTACCTTGTAGTTTTCTCTAATGGGGCATTTTACCAGAGGGGTGGCAATGTAGCAGAGAGTGTGTCACCATGTCAAGTAAAAAACCCTCCCATTCTATATTCTATTTTCCCCATGGCCAAAGGGACTTTAGTCCTTTTCTTGTTCATCTGAAACATGAAATCTCTTAATCGTAGTCATCCTGTTTGAGCCTTTCCCTGTTAAGTCTATGCGCTTATATTTCAAGTAGATTTCTTTTGTTCCAGTCCCTTCTGTTGATCTGCCATAAGTATGGTGCAATTACTAGGATAATTTATTCTAAAATACCAAGATGATAATAAAATCATGACCTTGTGGGTATTGTTGAAACTTGAAAGCGATGCTTATATTATTCTCTCACTATTGGTATGCATGTATGTGTTCTCACATAGTCACATGTTTATCTCCTAAAAGTGGCTTGCATGTGCATTTCATTGTACTGTCAGTTTAAATCAAGTTTATCTTTTCAGGTTGAAATGGTTCATGGCAAAAGACTAAATGCACAGAAGTTTTCGATTGGAGGGACTCCAAGGAAAGTGTTATACCACAGTGATAGTAGAACACTGTTGGTGCTGAGAACTGGGTTAACCAGTGTATCCTGTTCTTCAGATATTGTTCAAATAGATCCAAGTAATGGGGCATTGCTTTCCAGATTCAAGTGCGAACCTGGTGAAACAGCAAAATGCATGCAAATTGCAAAGATAGGGAATGATCAAGTATTAATCGTTGGAACTAGTAAGTCCAATGGCCGACCAATGATGCCAAACGGTGAAGCAGAAAGGTAAGGACGACAACTCATGTTTTGTTTCTGCTGAACCTCGTTTTGTCAAGTTTGAAGTGTCCATGGTCCCTTAGAATTTTTGCACTACTAGTTTAACTTGCAATCCTAGTGTTTTTTTTTGCTTGGTTTGAGTATAATTATTAATATTAATGATCTGTTGTTTTGGTCTCCACTTTTTTGTTTTCTGTCTGCCCTGGTATTCTGCAAAAGTGACATGGGTATGAATTTGCAAAGCTTGCAACCATGAGGCACATTTTTTGGTTTCTCACTGATTGTGACGGTGTTACCGTTGCGCTATTGATCATTCAATGCATATTTGCAGTTGGATCATCAATATTTTTTTCTTGTCTTTTCTGCACTTAATTTAGTTTTTCCATTTCCATATCTTTGAATTGTGTGTATAGTTAAAAGCTGCCTTTATATTGTTATTATAACTATTCTCTTTGGATGAAACAGTATCAAGGGTCGTCTAATTCTTTTAAGCTTGGAGACTATTGAAAGTCCTCGTGAGAGCGGTTCGTTTACTGCAGCTTCTAATTTGAATTCATCTCATGCTGGTTCTCCATTCCCGGAATTTGTTGGATATGCAGCAGAGGAGCTGTCTAGTAACAGCATGTGCAGCAGTCCTGATGAAGTTTGCTGCAATCAAATTCAACCTGAACTCATGGCAGGCCATTTGAGATCACTAGTCCAACATACATTCAATGGCGCTGTTCTTGCTGTACATCCATATCTAGATAGATATGTGTTGGCAGCAGCTGGAAATGTGGTATGATTAGAAGTCAATTTTTATCATATATGATAGTATATCTATTAAAGAGTAGCTTAGCTCGGTAATGGATCTAGATAAATAAATTTGCAAAGAAGCTTGAATGCTTGATTGGCAAGTTCCGGACTCTTGACATCAGAATCAGTCAATCAACATTTATCCTGGCAAATAACACTATTTATGTGGATTGTATGGTGTTGGCTTCTTTCACTTCTATAGATTGCTAGAACAACAGAAAGAAGGTGCATTAGCACTTTAGCATATGAGCCACATTAATAGCAGAGGATTTTTTTTTTGTAATAACTACTGGAGAGATAGACCAGTGATGATTGGAGTTGAGGAGATAGAGATTGGAAGGGTTATTTGCCATTATAAAAAAAAATCCTGAAAGAATATCCCAACAAGAGTGTTATTATTTTCCAAAACAAACAGTTATCATATGACGTCACTAAATTTTCTATCATTCTGTTACTATCTGGTGCTAATATGTTGATGCTGACAGATCCAGTTTGAATACCACAATATTTGAAAATCATGATCTGAGATTTTCTCTGCCTTATCTTGACAGCTTTTTGTATTTGGATTTTTAAATGAAAGTCCCCATCGGATAAAAAAGTATGCTACGAGTAGGACACGATTTACAATAACCTGTTTGAAGACGTATACATCACGGATTGCAGTGGGTGATTGCCGCGATGGTGTTCTCTTCTATTCTTATCATGAGGTACAAGTTGACTCAATTGAAACAATACATTTTTATGACGTTTATTTTTATGGAGCTTCTTTGTCGTTACCTCTAATCCTCGTATTGATTTATGCCAGAATCTTAGAAAGTTGGAACTGATCTATTCTGATCCTGCCCAACGACTAGTGGGTGATGTTGCCCTTTTGAGCTGTGAAACTGCTGTTGTATCAGATCGACGAGGGAGCATATCTGTACTGTCTTGCCCAAGATTAGAAGGTATGCCTTGGTATAGATGTCTATGTTATCCCTTTCTTTTTAGTTTGTACCTGTTCATTTCTCTGGATTCTTTTTAATGGTAGTGCCTCCTCTATACTCTTCTGCATCTTGGTCATACTTTGTAATTTTGTAGCCTTCATGTTTAGTTTCTCAATCTAATTCCTTTATTGACATACTAAATATGCAGTATAAACATCGCAATATAGCTGGCATAAAATTTGCCAGTGTAGTAAGGCCACATAGTTGAATATTGTGCCTAGAAGCTTTATGAATTTCGTAATAGAATTCAAAATTTTGCATTACGTTTGTGTACTTCTCATCATATATGCATTACTTTGTAATATCTACCTAAATTAATTTAAATTTTACATTACGTCAAGATTTATTTTGACTTTTTTTAACATATCTTGCAGTATCCGAAAGTCCAGAGAAGAACCTAGCGGTGCATTGTTCATTTTACATGGGTGAAACAGCTATGAGCATCCAGAAGGTAAGCTTCTGTTGGCATCTTAGGGCTAACCAGTGTGAATTCCATTAACGAAAACATACCAAAGAGAGGGTTTTGAACAGGGGTATTGGGTAGCTGCTTTGGATTTAAAGGATGAATCATGTGTTTATAACTTGATGAACTAATGGGCTGTTTGGTTTGAGGAATCAAATCATCCTAGGATGAGTTTTTTCCAACAACCTTTATCGTTTTCGTTTTCATAATTTTTTTGGAATCGGAAACCCCGGAAACGAATATTTTCGAAACCGAAAACGGAGCAAAAACGAACCGGTGCGGATACGGTAACGAAAATTTATCGGAATACAAAAACCCCTCAAACTGAGCTTCAAACTTTTGTCAAGTCTAATTCTCAAGTCTCAACAGTCAACAATTCATCATAAAACACAATTATATCAAGTCTAATTGTTAAGTCTCAACACAAGTACACAATAACACTTAACATGGAGTGACGGAGGTGGAGGTTGAGGAATAACACCTGCTGGCTGCTGCGAGGCGAGGCGTCGTCGGCGGTGAGGAAGAGTCGCCAGTGGGGCTTGAGGTGTCGTCGACTTGTCGGTGTGGCTATGGCGTCGTCGTCAGTGGTGGTGGTGGCGGCGAGACGGCGCCACGAAACGGCGGCGAAGGCGCCGCGAGATGGCGGCGGTACGAGACGGCGAAGAGCCGGCGGTATGGACAACGAAGAGCGACTGCGAGAGAGGAAGGTGGGCACGGTCGCGAGGAGGCAGGGCGAGGTCACGAGGAGCCGAGGACGGCAGACCAGCGGTGGGCGCGGGCGGTGGGCGCTGGGGAGCGCGTGCCGCGATTGGATTCTGGATGCGCTGCTCCGCTGCCGGCTTCGGTCGCGTGATGCCATGCTCCCGTGCAGCGATCAGTGTGTCTCTCTCCTCTCTAGGGTTAGCCGCTATTTGGGTAGATGCCGCTATTTGGATTGGGCTGGGAACTTGGGGACGACTTAAAGACTATTGATTCTATGGGCCTTTTTAACTTCGGAAATTCCGGCAAATTTTTTGGAATTTTTCTGACCGATTCTGAGTTCCGACGGAAACTGCTATTATCATATTTGATTTCGTTTCCGAGAAAATATTTCCGTTTTCGATTCCGTTTCTGAGAAATTCTGAAAAAATTCCGACCGGCTGATTCCATTTCCGAAAACAGGCCTGGAATCCGGAAAGTTTCCGTACCGTTTTCACCCCTAATCATGAGGTCATCCCATGATTTTGATGGGATGACCCAATGATCCCATTCATCTTTTTTTTTTTCCTACTAAGCATGTCGCTTTGAGGAATGAGGTAGAAATTTAGTAGTCCATTCTGCTCTTGTTTGGTTCGGAAGTTGGACCTGCTGGTGCATTGAGTATCCAATTACTTAGATGAAACAGCCCATAATTGATCTAGGAGATTTGCCTTGTTATCTCTCATGATCCCGTTATTTTTCCTGAACATTTGGTTTTCATTCATCATGACCCGACCCTTTTTTTCTATATGAACCCCATGGAGAAGTGTGACCGAACTAGTTTCATGTTTTATATTGTTGCTTTGCTTTCCTATGGTTAACTCGGTCTTGTAATTTGCTGTAGGTTGCATTTAAGCATTGGCTTCCAATTGATGATTTGACAGAACCGGTGTTGGAGTCGGTATACAACTGTGTCGTCGCAAGCACTCTGCTGGGGAGTATCTTTGTTATGATTCCACTCACAAGGTGTAGTTTTGAAGATTCCAACTCTAGAGTCTAAATTCATGCTATTAGCTATTTATCTATGACAGCTCAGTCAGGGCCACTGCTAGCCTGTCAGTAACCGTCTAAACCAATTTGGGAGATTGAATTTGCTTTAAGTTAATCAGGGTTGTGAACTATGATAGTTTTGGCTAAGCTTCACAATTATATTTGGTACATGATTTTTTAAATGTTATTCACATAAATAATAAAATAGAACACTTTATTGTTTAGAATTATTTATTGCTATGCTGTTCCTGAGGACTAGATGCCATACACATTGATAATGTAAACAAAGTAGTCAATGCTCGCACCATTACTAATTAAATCCAAATTGATTGTGTTTAACCTGATAATTTGTTTGCGTACTAGTGTCGACAACTAATTGGTAAACTTAGCCCTTTCCCATTCTATATCCTTTTGTAACAAGGGGCCAGAGTTATTTTATCTCTGCACACTAGTGTTTTGATTCTGAAGCTAATGAATTGGTAATGCAGTGAGGTGCATCAAATGTTGCAAGATGTCCAAGAAAGACTTTCGGTTCACCCATTGACTGCTCCACTCTTAGGAAATGATCATGCAGAGTTTCGTCGCCGTGGTATCCCGGTAAGATAATTAAACTGCCACACTGAAAGCTAGTTTTTTTTGCAAGTGTTGAATAACCTTATACACTACTGCTATGACAGTCGGGAGTACCGCCCATTCTGGATGGCGACATGCTTGTGCAGTTCCTGGAGCTCACCAGCGAACAACAGCACGATGTTCTCAATCTTGTTTCTCCTGGAAAGAAGAGGCAACACGATATCTCGGTTTTCCAGGTCATGCGAGCATTAGAGAGGGTACATTACGCACTCAACTGAGGCGTTCAACAATCCATTCAACCCGGTCACTGTTCTTACCGACATGGCTGTCTCCAACCTGCTGATATTTGGGTGGCATCATCGCTGAATTTGGATCCGAGGCGAGCACCGAGTTGTTGCAGCTGAAGCTGCTACTGGAGCACATACCCAAAACATACCAAATCTCAGCTGTAGTGAGGTGCTGTGTTTTGCTGTGGGATGATACGCCCATCTGATGTCGCAATAGTGTGTCATTGCTCTAGTGAAATCTTTGTAAATAACGAATAATATTTTGGCAGAAGGATGTGGATACAAATCCTTTTGCCCAGTGAAAGGAACAACCCTCGTGAACGCATAATCTCCATTGTGGTATATGTCAACTTGCTTCAGGTTATGCCAGTTGAAATAGGGATCTGGAAACATTTCCTGAAATCTGACGCTTGCTTGATCTTTGTGCCTTAATAAATTTGCTCTCTCCAACCATAGATTTATTTTCTTCTTTACGGTTTCGAATTCATGAGATAAAGGTGAGATTACCGTGAAAGTATATTTGCTTGGTAGGGGGGATTTGCGCGCATAGTTTTCATAACGAAACGTTGCCAGTGTTTTTAACAGAATTACTATTTGGGATGCTAAGATAAACATTACTATTTTTTTTTGTTATATTTAAAGACACATCAGACTTACACTCGTGAATGCACTCACATCACTCGTGCATCCTCAACCTTATCAAATTTTGATGAAGCCAAATTATGCAAACAACTAAAGACTGAAGCAGAGTATTACTCTGCTCTTTGTGCTTTTGTAAGAAAAAAACGATTAGATCGAAAAAACGATTAGATCGAGATGGACAAAGAAAAAAAAGAGATTATATATATTTGCATCCATAAAGTTACATTAGGGCTCATCCAACTCAATCGGATGATCAAACTACACAGTGACAATGAATGAACTTAACCTACGGAAAAAGCTAATGACAGATGAATCAAATCAGGCTCTGATTCCAAAAGATTTTACATCCATCCGCGCTGGTCAGAAACAAACTGGCGGCGCTTGGTTTCTTGCTCCGTCGCCGGCGCCGCCGAGGCGCGCGCCATGACCGCCGGGATGGCCATGATGTGCGGCAGCAGCAGCGCCATCTCCTGCTCCGCCTCCTCCTCGTACGCCTTGAACAAGTCGCTGTCGTCGTCGTCTACTTCGCTGCCGCGTCCTCCATCCTCCATGAGGCCGCCGTCGTCGTCGTCATCGGCGGCGAACTCCACCTCCTCCGGCTCCTCCTCGAACTCGACCTCGTACGGCTCCTCCTCCTCCTCCTCGAACTCCACCTCGTACGGCTCCGCCGCATCCTCCGCCGCGGCGGCGGCGTCATCAAGAAACGCCAAGAACTCGGCGAGCACCTCGCCCTCCAGCCACGCCACGGGGAGAAGATGGCCGTCGAACTGCACGTACTCCGGGAGAGACGCCGCCGCCGCCGCCGCCGACGACGACGACTCCATTGGCCGTGCTCCTCCTCCGATCGATCGCTGTCGCCTCGTTTGTTAGCTAGGAAGGATGGATCGAATCGCGGGAGGTAGCTGATCTGAGCTCGAGAATGGAATGGAACGCAGCAACAGCAGCAGCGGCAGCTTTCAAAATATAGGCAGGAAAGGACTCCGAGTCCGACTCGGCTTCCGATCTCACGAAACCGCGTAAATGCTTTTGCTTGCCGCTTTTGAAACGGACTCCTAATCTGACCGTGCCTCCAGAATTTCAGGGGAAACCAGAACTGGCTACTCTTCATTAACTTTTGAGTAAATTTCGTAAAACCGCATGTACTTCAATGAAACTAAAAATTTTACAGATTTAGCATGGAAGTTCTCACGGAATTACAGATTTAACATAAATTATCCAAGTATAAAGACTAAGTAGCAAATTTAGCGCAAAAAACTACAGGTTATGACAATTCAAACACCGAACTACAATGTTTATAGCTCTAACATAATGGTTGTGCTAGATTAAATTCTAGAATCTATAGTTTTATGATTACTTCAATAATGTTTCTGTACTTTTGTGATATTTAATCTAATTTTGTAGTTTTTGTGAATATTTCATTAACTCCGTAGTTTTGTGATTATAGCCTTAATTAAATTTGTATTTTTGTGATAGTTTGATCAAAATACATGTACTTTAACAAAATTTATTTTTCTTTTTGGTACTGCTTCCATTTTTTTTTGTCAATTACTTATTCCGGGTTGACAATACTTATCGTTTGAATAAGAACACGGCTTCAGAAAATAACTTTAACCACTGTTTTTTATTATAATATATAGAGAAATAGTAATGAATATATATTTTTATTGAAGTTCTATACATATGGTCTCCGTATTTCTAGGATGAATATTTTAGAAATTATTCATAGTGAAAGATTTTAAAGTTTATATCACTCTTATTAAAACGATATAAGTATTATCAGTCTGGAGGGAGTACTGTTGCTGTCTGATCAATTTGGACTGTCCTGAGTTAAATCGATTTTGACTATTATATAAATGTTGATTAATTTAGCGCTAACTTGTTAACACAACCAACTAATGTCAGTGTTAGTGTTACCATTCCCAACCCGAAGGTTTTCATATTGATTGACACACAGTACGTATCACCTGGAAGCTTTCGTTCTATTCGATCGGCTGTTTCAACTTTCAGCTAAACTTTTCCTCACATTCGATAGATAAAAATACATACTCCCTCTTTCCTAAAAGAAATTTAAACTTAATCTTGAAGAGGACTCTGAACATAGTGTTTGTACATATCCATCATCAGAACTGAACTTTTTTCAAAGGTATATGCGAAGTTTGCATAAAAAGAAAAGTTTACATGTGTCTTGCAAAAATAAAAAAAAAATACATGCAAACTTCAGTGAACTAGTTTTTTTTTTTTTGGCAGCATTAAACTTCATCGAAGAATATAATTACATGCGAGCAAAAGAATACAATATGATACACCGACACAGACACAAGTTATATATACATCATACATGCATGGTACTCCTTGCGTGCCCTAGCTACGGCCATGTCGGTGCACCGCCGTCTCGTCGTCGGCGCGCGGCCACGACATGTCTACATCCCGTCGGGCCGCCGCCGCTGGCGACGGAGGCGCGACATCGCCGCGGCGACCCTGCGAGCGCGCCGCCGCTTCTTGTCCGCCTGCAGGTACTCGCGGATCATCTCGTTGATGGCTTCGTACTCCCCGCCGAATTGCTTCACGGGCCCACGCTCATCCTGGCGTTGCCCGCCGGTGGCTCTGCGGCTCGTGCGGCGTGATCCTCCGCCGCCGCAGTGGCGGCGCCTCCGTCGTGGTCGTCCGCCAAGTCGGCGTCGGACACAAGGCCGTCGTCGTCGAAGTCGGCGTCCACAAACTCGACGTCGTCGTCGCGTATACGTAGTCCACCCATCCTCCATGACGCCACCATCATCCACGCTCCCGCCAACGTCGTCGTCGCTGTCGTCATCGGGGCGAACTCGACCTCCTGCGGCTCCTCCTCCTCCTCCACCTCGGAACTCCACCTCGTACGGCTCCGCCTCATCCTCCGCCGCCCGCCGCGGCGTCATCAAGAAACGCCAAGAATCGGCGCGCACCTCGCCCTCCAGCCATGCCACGGGGAGCAGATGGCCGTCGAACTGCACGTACTCCGGGAGGGACGCCGACGCCGACGACAACGACTCCATTGTCGCGCTCCGATCGATCGCCGCCGCCTCGCTGCCTTCTTGTTTACAGCTCAGGGATGGACCGAATCGAACAGGATCGCGGGAGGTACTAGCTGAGAGAGAGGGGACTGAGATGAATGCGAGAAATGAATGCAACAACAACAATTTATAGGCAGGCGGGCGCGCGCGGACTCCGAGTCCGATTCCAACTCCAATCTCTCGAGAAACCGCGAAAATATTTGCGAGTTTTTTTATTTTTTTTGAATAAGGACTCCGAATCTGGCTGCACTTCGAGGACTGGAGTGGATATACGATATTATTTTTTTCCTGAATTGCATTTTTTTCTATCTTCTACTCCCTCCTTAGCAAACTATAACCACTTTTTTTTACTTCGACACAGTATTCGGGATACTGCTTAGATGAATGATATTTATAAAAATAAGATGTTTTAAATAAAAACAGTTGTATATTATGATAGCTTATTTAACGATAAATCTAGTAAACACCAATTTTACATGATTGATCTTTTTCAAATTTTTTTTCTATTAATAGTCATTAGAAATATTTGACTTGACACTATTTTAAAATATTTATATTTTGGGACGGATGGAGTACTACATTACCTAAGTTTCACTTTGAACCATTCTTTGTCTAGTCTTTTCACTTTGGATATTGGAGTAGGTATTTTTACCATTTTTCTTCTTTGGACCACCCAAACTCTCTTTGAGAATACACCCCTAAACATATCGGCACACTAATGCCGATGATCTCCCATATGTTTATATGCAGGTAATATTTTTGTCGAAAGAGAGGTTGGATGGAGTAATTGCAATTTAGGACCCCACCGGCAAATCAATATGTCGATTGAAATTTTTAGATTTTCTCAATTTTTTGTTGAAGTTTGTCAAAGTTTAATCAAATTCAGTCAAAATATGTTAAAAATTTCAAAAAGAAAAACTCGGTCCGTAAAGTGCTGAAAATCACGAATTTCATAAATTTCGGTCCTACCAAAATCACTGAAATTTGTGCCGAAATCGAAAGTGCAAACCCTAGCTAGATGTAGCTAGACAAAAGAGGTAGGGTGATCCAAAGTGCAACATAGATAAAAGGGTTAATTAAATAACTAGTTTAAAGTCAAAATATTGAATAGAGTTTTGTCCAAAGTGAAACTTAGACGATGACCCAGGATACAATTCACACTATTAAGTGCAACATCGAACATTTGATTCCTTTCCTTCCTGGTTTAGTGGGTCAAAACCAGGGTGATGTTTTGCCATTAGGACCATTAATACATTTGTCAATATTTTTCTTTAGAAATTTATCGAATGTAAATGCCGTTTGTCGTGGTCACCCTCCACCTCCCGTTGCCATCGTCGCTAGATCCACCTCAACCGGATCTATCGCCTCGCTCTGCTGTTGTATCTGCCCCGGCTGGGCCCGTGGCCGATGGATCTGCCATCGACAACTCCGCAGTGCCCCTAAGCCTGCTCCGTCATCGTGGTTGCCCTCTGCCATGCCACTCCATACTCCTTCACCTGCCAGTGGCAGTGGATCCCACGCCCGCCGTCTCCTCACCTCGCGCCAGGCATTAGGATAGGAGAAGCCGAGGGACAGAAGGAGGAGAGAAGGGATGAGGGAGGAGAGAGTGGGAGGAGAAGCCGAGGGAGAGGGAGAGAGAAGTAGAGGAGAGGGAGAAGGACTTAAAAGGAAAAAAAATGTAGAGAACCGTGTCGCGAAACGTTTTTTTTTCATACAGGCTTCTTAATAGGCATGTCTATGAAAACAGACCCATTTTCGTAAATGGACCTATTAAGAGGTCCGCCAGCGAAAATGGATTTTCACATATGGGTTATTACTAGACACCATTTGAATCTTTTTGCAAATGGCATTGTTTAACCCACCTTCGATTAAATAGGAGGTGTCCGTGAAAATCATTTTTTTAAGTTGTGAAAGCCCTCTCCTCCAAGGCACTGATTTCTAATTCTCTAAAATAACAAATATAATGACGTAATTAAAAGTCTGGATTTCTTAAGATGGAAGATTTGTGGAAATAAGAAATATGGATAAAATAATAAATATTGTTCTTAATTACCTTTTTTTAGGGGAATTAACCTTATTTTTTTGGTACAGCTTCCAATTTTTTTCAAATATTTTTGTTTTTTGCGATCAATTTGGACTGTGCTGAGTCAAATGGATTTTGAGTTTTGATGGTTATATAAATGATGATTTAGGTCTAATGCATTGTTAACGCTCCCAGCGAACTAAGAATGTTACTGTTAACGTTCCCAACCTCAAGCTATCATATGATTGACAGTACGTAACACCTGAATGGCTTCTAAATTTCGAAAAACTAGCATGTCTCTTCCAGTCAACTATATAAATTTGATATGTACTATGTTCTCTCCGTCCCTCCGTCCCAAAATATAGAGAGTTTTAGAATTGGACACGATTATTAAAAAGTAGGTAGAATTAAATAGGAGGTGTTTGTGATGGTTGAGAGTAGAAATATGTGGGAAAGTGAATGGTGGAGGGTTTGTGATCGGTTAGTAAGGAATGTTGGTGGAGAAATTTATTATTTTTAGGACAAGTCCTAAGTGCTAAAAAAGTTATTTTTTGGTACTTAGTCTAGGTACATAGCAAAAAATGATGTACCAAAAAAAAAAAATCAAAGCGACTTATAGTGTGGAACAAAGGAAGTATATGCTAAAAGTTTCTCACCTAATGTTCTATTGAAAAGTATCATCTGCTCAGTGTTTCTTCAATTATATCTTCATAATTACCATGACCGCCATCGATAGTTGAATCCCAGAGCGGAGCTTCCTCGAACAATTTATCAGAGCGCCCTTGAAACTGAGTTGCTGTTTTTTTCTACGTTTTTTGTCTTCTTACGTTTTTCAGCACCTGAATGACTGAAATCATACTTCCTATTTTGTAAATGACATGCCGAGAATTTGAGAGAATAAACGTCTGTATATTCGTTTTAATTCAGTAAATAAAGCCAGTCCATGGAATGATGGATGATTCAAATACTGACATAAATCCAATGTACTTACCGATTCCAACTTTTTATAGATGACAATTGAGAAGTAGAGAGTTGAGACCTCGAGAAGGCGCTCAACGCCGGCGACGTCGCCGGTTCGCTCCTGGCCTTCGATGACGAAAACTATTCCTCAACTTCTCCTGCACTTCAATTATTAATCCCATCTCGATTGATAAGAAAAACATCGCCTATATGAGAGTTTACATCAAAAAAATTTACATGCATCTCGCAGAAAAAGAAAGAAGATTTAAATTACATTCATCCGAGGACAAATACATCGATGATCACACCGGCAATCAACGACACATACGTACACAAGTGACATGCAGCACATATATATCTCCGATCCGCGCGTGCCTAGCTACGCCCTACGGCTACCGCCCGCACCCGTCTCCGCCGGCCGCCGCCGCAGGCGACGGAGGCGCGCATCGCCGCGGCGACCCTGCGAGCGCGCGCCGCTTCTTGTCCGCCTGCAGGTACTCGCGGATCATCTCGTATGATCGTTCGTAGTCCCCCCGCCGAACTGCTTCACAGGCCTTCACGCTCATCCTTGCGCTTGCGCGCGCGTCGCCGCGGTGGACCTGCGGCTCGTGCCGCCTGCTCCTCCGCCGCCGCAGTGGTAGCGCCTCCGTCGTCGGCGTCCGCCAAGTCGGCGTCGGACACAAGCTCGTCGTCGTATACGTAGTCCACCCCATCCTCCATGACGCCGCCATCATCCACGAGCTCGCCGCCAACGTCGTCGTCGTCGCTGCCGTCATCGGCGGCGAACTCCACCTCCTGCGGCTCCTCCTCCTCCTCCTCCTCCATCTCCACCTCGTACGGCTCCTCCTCCTCCTCCGCCGCCGCCGCCGCGGCGTCATCAAGAAACACCAAGAAATCGGCGAGCACCTCGCCCTCCGGGAGAGACGGTGATGCCGACGCCGGCGGCTCCATTGGCCGCGCTCCGATTGATCGCCGCCGTCGCCGCCTCGTTGCCTTTGTGTTTAGAACTGAAGGAATCGAGTTGAATGACTTGAATCGAATCGAATCGCGCTGCGAATGCGAGAGAACTGAGCGCAGCGGCAGGTTGAATATATAGGCATGGCAGGCAGGAGCTGACTCGGAGTTCGATTCACCTAAATATAGAAAAAATGTTGGATAATTGGGGAAAAAATCGTGAAAATGTCATTTCTTATAAATTTGATAACCACCCATTAACATACACACAATATGTAATAAATATTCATAAAAGACAATACATATCACTCACCTAAATATTAAAGTCTATTATATACATAGTTTAGTGTCCAATACATATATTAAAGTCCATTTCATTACTACATGGAATTTGGCTTATGAAAGGGCTTCCCTTTCTCTAAATAATTATTCTTTTCTTTTCTTTTCTACTGTACAGTTCAAGAAATTCATGGAGTACACTGTACACCAATATTTTAAAAATTTTATATTCCAATAGGCTCTATAAATATCATACTATTTATAGGATTTTATTTTATTTTTTTTCTTTTTTATCAAATTAATTTGAATTTGGATAAAAACCCATCGAAATTACACAGCTACTACTTTCAAGACAAGTCGAAATCTCGGTTTTCCACCGAATTTGATCGGTTTTTGTCAAAATTGTGAACCCTGCTCCTGATATCACAAGAAACCGCCAAAATACTTGCTGACATTTTTTTTAAAAAAGCTGCCGAATCCGACGGCAATTCAAGGATTGGAGTGGCGTGTGCATCGAACACCGTTTCTTTTCTAAGAAACTCTATTTGGTACTCGAGGTATATAGGCTTGTTTGGTTTGATACTACTAACTTATCGCCCTACCAAAATTTTGGTAACTTCAAATGTAGCAAGTGCATATTTGGTTTACTTCCAAAATTTGCCTACAATAATTCAAATTCAATACTAGTGCCAAAACTTGCCAATGTTTTAGCACTACGAAGATTTGGTAGAGCAAATATTGGTTCCAAACCAAACAAACCCTATATATTCATTTTCCTAAATATTATACAATCTTAATATATTTGACAACATTCATATACGTATACCACTCCATAAAATTCAAGTCTCGACTGAACTAAAACCAATACATAAAAGAGCCCATAAAATTCAAGTCGACTGAACTAAAACCAATGCATAAAAGAGCTAGAAGGGAACAAGAAAAAGGAAGACAAATCCAACCGATGATCATTAGAACTATTCAAAAATATTGCCGTTTTGTTGAAATGGGGCATAGGCAGCTCATGAGAACCAGGTGGTAATTGCAATATTCCATGATAAGCAAAGGTTGGTATACATCATATTCTGGTGAAAACTTTTGACAGTTCCAAGCTTAGAACACTTATTCCTACAAAACTGAATGGGCTGCATTTCCCTCAACACAGTTCGTGTTCGCATCACTATTCAAAAATATGCAAACATAGCACTAACGCACAAAATACATCAGAGATCTATCACCGTACCTATGATTAGCACTATTCAGTTTCTGCATCGACCAAGGACTTGACCTTCAGCTATTCAGACAGTTACATCGCCGATCCTCGCAGAAACTTATCAGAAGTCGTTGCATCAGGTTGCTGATCGCAATTTCTGCAGCCACGACTCCGAATAGCGGATAGCAGCAGCAACAGCTTAGGTTCAGAGGGATTATTGGTCTTGCGAATATCAGGCCAGTGAACTCTGAACGTACTCCAGTGCCTTCTGCTTTACATGCTCGATTCTTTCCTCATCACCTTGCGACTTCTCATATTCCATGTACTTCTTGAATAAAAACTGCGGAAGTTGAGCATAGTATGAGGAATCTAACATTATATTAGATTATAAAAATTATATTAGATTATAAAAAGAATGCTAGTAAAGAGACATGTTTGGGAATCTGACAAGGAAATAACCTATATAAATGCCAAGCATGACCACGAAAATTCTTGATGTATAAATATAAGGTTGGTTAGCCAATAAACAAGTAATTCAGGAAAACCTTCTTGTGAGGGAAAAAGAAACAAGGAAAAAGAAACAAATCAGTGACCGATGTGCTACAGTTAACTGCTCCACCCGATTAATTAAACCAAGCCTGTACCACTCAGCTCTGGTTTACATTTCTTAGAAACAAACTGTATTTTTCTAGGAATCAATTATATCCGAACATAAAAAAACCATTGAGATTAAGTATATCCGAACATTAAAAAAAAAAACCATTGAGATTAAGCCAAACCTTCATCTTTTTTGGAGGAAGACTAAGGCATGTTACTCTCTCAAATAATGCCCGTATAATTTCCGTATCACCAAGGCGAATTTCCTACAAGAGATCAAAGCTTGTCAATCAAATTGTATAATTCTTCAAGATAACAATTACAGATAACAGTTTACAAATGTTTGATTACTTGGTCTAGGTAAACACTCCAAAGATCTGTTCTTTTAGGGTACTCTCTTAAGATCAGTTCAAATCTGGATCTCCCTTCCTCAGGCACTCCACACTTGAACTCCAGGATAGCAGTCTGCGATAGGAACTTTATACGCTTGCTCTGAGGTAGACTTAGAAGTGCACGCTTCACTATCAATTTGATGCACTCAACATCCTTGCTTTGCTTGAGGGACAATTGAATACAGCGCAACCAAATCTACAGTTATACCACAAGTCAAAATTTTGCTCCAGACAAGAATTTAGGAAAGCAGCACACTAACCTTGCAGGAAGTTTTGAATCTCTTTGTCATTCTATCAAGAAGTTCATCTGCTAGTGTGTATTGTTCTGTCCTCTCATACATTGCAAGAAGAGCCAAGTGCACCTTTTTGGGATCACAATACTGCAAGGCTCTTTGGAATATCTTCTTGACAGCATCCTGACATATATCAACAATAAATCAGTATAGTCAAAATGGCACAAGAGAATAAATAGTATCATTTTGAGCATTACCTCCCTTGGACTCCCATATTCATTTTCCAGATTAAAATATGCTACCCAAACATTAAGTTTCTCCTCCTCTTCTCTGATGTTTATTGTTCTCAAAGCCCTAATGAAATTCAACAATACAATAAGATGAAAACATTCATACAACACAGCGTAAAAGGTTCAAATAAAAGTTTCAGGAAGGAAAAAAAAATGTTGCACCTCTTCCCAGGAGAAATGGTGGCAAGTGGAATTTTTTTCAGGGAAAAATAATTGAAGCTTCATCAGGAATTAAAATTTGGATACAAATATATCTCGAAAACATTGAAATTCCACTTAGCAGTGTTAACAGAAACTTTGGAAATAATTCATTTGAGAATGTTTTTTCTTTCTACACAAAATAATTTAGAAGTCCAAAACATTTAGCCAAATTTTGTATATACGGATTGCTGGTTGCCAGCCCGCTGAGCATCATCACCATTTTACGGGAATATTTCACCCAATCACATTATTCAAAACAATATTGACAACAGTAGTTCCCAGATTGCGAACGAACCTTTCCGCCACCGCACGGGCCTTATCAACATCTGCTAGGTCTAACAAAAATGCCATGTAGTTTATCCAGACGAAGCTACTGTTTGGAGAGCTCCTAACCAACTTCTCAAATTCATCTGGAGTCTGTGGTATATCTCTTTGTAAAGCCCTTTCCTCCAAGGCACTGATTTCTAATTCTCTGCAATAACAAATACAAGGATGTAAAAGTCTGGAGTCTTTAAGTCTGAAGGTTTGTGGAAATAAAAAGATATAGATAAAACATATGACAACCTTTGTTTTCTCGCCTTCTCCTTCAACCTTTTGTTGCTCTTTTTATCATCTACTTCAGTTCCATTAGCAATTTCTTGACCTTTATTATCATTCTCTTGGTCTGAACCTTCAGATTCATCCAAGGAGACCTGGAGTGGCAGCACCGAAGCCCTGGATTCTGGTTTCGGAAGAACTAACGCATGGTTCCGATCTCTACCCATCACAGGATTACGACTGATTTCCTCAGGAACTATTTCGTCATCCTCATCATCACTTGTATCACCCGTAGAATCAGGTCCGATGTAAGATTTCTTCATTCCAATGGATACTCGATGCCGTTCCTCATCAATCTACATGCAAAAAAGAGCAGAACGAATTTTAAAATGGCAATACAGAAGGCAAAAGCCATCAAATGCAGCAGGTAACTAGCCCGTTGTCCAAAACAAAGGATAAAACTTGCCTTCAAAATTTTGGCTTTAACCTTATCACCAGCTTTGTGGCAAGAATGAATATCAAGGACTGGTTCATCAGAAAGTTCTGATACATGGCACAATGCCACCTACAAGCAAAGATCCATATAAGGTACTGATTTCAAACAACATTTGTGCGTGGTCTAAAAAAAGACAGCACATACCAATTCACTGCCCTGAATTGTCACAAATAGTCCAAAGGATTCTACCCTCTTAACTTGACCAGAAATAATGTCCCCAACATGCAGATCGCTGTAACTAATATCATCTGATTTTTGAGATTTGCTACCAGTATTCTTCCTAAGTGATACCTCAACTTTCCCTGATTGTGGTTCTGAGGACAAGACCCTGCATTTTTTTAAAAAAGAAGAAAAGATTCAAGACAACACTATTAAGTTCTATATAAAATTTGTAAATGACCAGATCTCACCTTCCATGTACAAGCAGTCCAACTGGGAAATCGTTTTGAGGATTTTCCACATATTCATCAGATAAATTTGACAGAATAATCCTAGCCTCAATAGTCCGAGAAACCATAATGAAACATCCTTTCGAATTCACGCTCTTCACATAGCCCTATGAATATTACCACGCAGCACATTACTCCATATAGAAGATACATCTATGCTAAAATGTAAAAGAAAATAACAATCACTACATTCTTTCAGCATGACTGGAAACTACATTTGCTCCATTAGGTGCTTACTGCCACAAAACATAGGACCAAGAGCTTGCTTTGTCATTTTTCCACACTGAAGTTTTTAAGTCTAGAATAAAATATAGTTAATATCCAGTAATTATTTGTGGATGATTACTGAATACATGCCAAGTAAGTTGGAAAATACATCTTACATAAAGTTCAAAAATTGTTTACAGCTTTTCAATGAATAAAGGCAAAAAGACAGACTTATATTTTTAGAGCAACAGGATGATCAACCATGTGCCTTTGCAATCTACTTTGAGCTCATCATACAATTTTTTCGAACAAAATCTAGTTATTCAAAATAAGGTAAGAAAATACCTTAACCTCTGTTCCCGGGCACAGGTCATTGATCTTCTCAAACCGGGAGGTACGAATTCCCCTGCAAAACAGATATGTTAAGCATACATTAGTAGGTATGATACATTCTAAAAAACCTAAACTGTCCAATGATCAGGCCTGCTTAAAATATGCATGAGTTGGTTGGGATTTTGTTTCCACAAGATACACAACTCCCCCCATCCAAAAAGGTAGTTGTCACCAGGCAGCAATAGTGCGTGACTGCGTGTAATGGCATGGATCCAATTAACCCTTGATATTAAGGTATGTTTGGAAACCCTTGATATTAAGACATGTGAATTTCAGCAAAAGAGAGAAATATTAAGCATAAATGAAAAGTCTGCTTGTCAATTTCTTATAAATAAACAAATACGTTCACAATCTAGCACTTACGAATCATCAAACAATCTTCTTGACTGGTTAGAATTTGCACACATTGATGAGCGGAGTGATAGATCAACTCTGACAGACCCTTCTGATGAACGGCTTACATCCAGGACCTTACACTTCACAAACTGACCTTCATGAAATCCAGATATGGGTTCTTGCACCCATGAATCAACAATTTCAGTATAATGAACCCTTCCATGAAGATGAGGTCCAATCTGGATGACAAGCCCACCAACACCAGGTAGAATCTTTTGAATACGTCCACCAATGATATCTCCTTGTTTTGTATGTTCAACAGTAGAAGAGAGTGGTTTTTGTGTTTCGTCCATATTCTCTGGCAAACTCTGGCTGTCAAGTGCTTTCAGTCTCAACAACCGTTTCTCCCTGTTCACACCAATAATGCGTCCTTTCACTGCCTGGCCAACACTATAGCGCTGTTGGAACTTTTCTAGTTCACCAGGCTCAGCTGAACTATCAAGAATAAATAAATGGGCCATAACATCTCTTGATACAGTTAACCAGATCCATTCTCTATCCACCTTGACAACATAAGCACGCACAATGCCACCAATTGAATGCCTTAATTCTTCTTTAGGAGGAGTAAAGTCTTCTAACCCTCCTGTTACATGGTTCCAGTAAAACTTAAGTTATAACAAATCATAAGAGACAGCAAAAAGGATGTGCAAGTTATACAGCAGGTAATAGAAATATGTTGACAAAAAAAATCCTATTGATTAATTAAAAAGGGAGTTGTGACAGCTATACAGTATGTTTTTTGTACGTTTGTATTATTGCAAAAAAAAAAAGGACTCCAGATTACCTTGAAGCAAAGATGGTCTAATTGATAGTTCCCATTTGGAATTTTTGCCACCTTTTCCTGAATGTTCAGCCTCAGCGACAATTCTCGCTTTGACACTCTGCCCAATTTGGAGTTCACTAAAAGGGCAATCATTGGAATCATCATCAAATACCTGAAAAAATGTATCACTAATCAGCAACTTAGCAATGTTAAGGAAAGTATATCAAATAAAGTCCAACATTTACCTCGGTAATATGAATTCTCCCATGAAGATTGGAACCAAATTTTAGAAGAAGATCAAGTGGCTTGATATCAATAATCTACGGCCAAAAACAGTATGTAAGTAAAAAGGTTGAACAACATGCAGCAAAGAGTTATGAGTTGTACAAAAAGAGTTGAACCTCTGCTTCAACAAGTGATCCAACTTTGAAGTCACTTTTCTTCTTTGCTCTTTTGGAACTGCTGACACTAGAATTCTTGCCTGATGCTTTTGGTAGTAGAAGAAGTCTTCCTGTCGGACCAGAACTTGGCATACTTCCAACAACAACAGTAATGCTTCAACCAAAAAAAAATCGAATAAGAAAAATTAGTGGAAGAAATTACTCATAGCTGGAACTGTATGCGTGCAACCTGACTGGCTCAGAAGGAACATCATCTAATTCTAAGATTTGTTTTCCTCGGACACATCAAATTATCTATGGTTATTAAACCAAGTGACCAGAGAAACCAATGTTCTGATCTTTGATGAATAATGTGTGGGTGCTACAATGTGCCATGATTGCACTTGTACTCAAGCCTAGATAGTAATTTAGTGTGCACAATCTCATCGGGATAAAAACCAGGTTCAGGCATGTGTTAAGCACAGATAATGTTTTGTTGTATATCCAACTAAAATTGAGCTCAATGTCAAGGCTAAACCGTGGAATTTTCAACCATGAAGCAAGCATAGCTCATTCACGATTGGGTTAGCTATACGGCTAGATGGAGGGATGCCGTTAGACAGGTTATGAGTTATGACTATTCTCAAAAGGATGACGTTTTGGACAGTTGGCAGTTTCCAATGCACGTGTTATCATTACCATTTCAAAGTGTAACCATACAGAAGAGTTTTTAGTAACAATTCTACTAATATAATTTTTATATTTCAAATCCTTTTCTTTTTTTGCATTTATTAACATTTAAACTTTTGAGGTTTGACTTCACGCATTCTAAGACGTCATCCTTTTGAGAACAGAGGCAGTACCTTCAGTAAGGTATAAAAATCTATCAGCAGCTATCTAGGACCATCATAAAAGTTTTTACCCCTACAAGCAAGAATGAGTAGCCCTGGAAGACTCGAACCTGACAGACTTAACAAGTATTAAAACAACAAAGCGATATTCTAAAATTAATTCGCAAAAAATTACCGCTGTCCATTTTCATAGTTGCGGCAAGGAAGTAGTTGTGAGTTGTAATCCATCAGTGGTGCAAAACCTATTGCATAATTATACTCAGGGATGGAAAGAACCTACATTGATCAAGACAACCAAAAAAGTAAGGTGCAATAGATCTTTTGTGCAGCTGTAAACTTGTTAACTTGTTACAATGACAAGAGTAATTTGCACACCACATGACTCTCTTTGACTATCTCCACTATTGCATTCACTTCCTCATGTAGCTCCAAGTCCATAACTGCAGCTCTGTGACGTTTCTGAGTATAACAGAAGAAGACTTACTTATAGTTTGTATAATATGCTAATCAGTAAAAATACAGAAGTTGGAAGTGTACGTAACATCCAGTATTGGCACCAAAGAAACTAAATCTGGCAAGTTAGCGGATTAGCAAACTGAATAACCATGCAAATGTTTTGTTCGGTGAACATGTGAATTAAGGTGTTTTTTCTTAAACAAATACTGCTGATATGGTCCATAGTTAAGATATAGTACTTTTAGGCCAGTGGTTGCAAAGTTGAAGAAAAGCTGCACAGGAATAGACAGAATAGCAAAAATAAAAATAAAAAATAAAAAAAAATTCTCCAATACAATTCTGTGCAGGAAAACAAATGACTAAATGGCAATGGCAAAGAAAAACAAAAAAATCTTTTAGAGGGCAGGCAACTTCTAAGTTCTAACCAGACTGTATATTATTGAGCACTTCAGCAACGTGCATGTTAACATTACCTTCTTTTTTCCAACTTTGCTGACACTGCGAACAAGTTCTGATTTAAGGGATATATTAACAACTCCATCAGATAAATCAATAACAAGACCCTTCACAGAAGAGCCCACTTCTACACTACTGTCACCAACTGCAAAGAAAAAGGAAAAGAACTTTGGTACTGATCTAATCAGTTAAAACAAAAGGCAATAAAACAAGAAAGTGAGATACATACGTTGATGATGTTCAATTAAACCGACAACATCCGGATGGCTTTGGAAGTTCAGGATAACGCCATATTCTTCAATCGCTCCCACCTCCCCTTCCACCAAGTTACCAATGGCAAAAGTGTTCAACCAGTCATGGAAAGAACTACTTGGATCTGAATACTTCAGTTCCGTGATCTACATAAAAAAAAGGCAGACACCATTTGTAAGTGTAAAACTTAAAACATCACCAAAGAATGAGATTTGTGTCTCCGAAAAGAGAAAATAGAGTTGGGGTTGCCTATTCATCAGGTGACTGAAAAATTGCTAATCCAGATACTTTTTCATCGGGTGAAAATCTAACCACTCTATCGCTCCCCTGATTTATTACATGCAAACAAGTAACAACACTCCTTGGATAAAGATCGAAATAATTAATTATTCAAAGTTTCTAACCTAGATACAAAGATTAAAAAAAAAAAATCAAACCTAAAAGTACACCCAAAAAGAAGAAACAAATTTGAGCATAGAATTGTTAGAACCCAGTTTGCCCGAGGGCGCCATCACAGCAGACGAGGGAGCAGCAAGCAAGCAGATAAAAGCAGCAGCAGCAGCAGCAAGGAGCCCTGGCGGCAGCAGCAGCACAAGGCAGAGAGTGTGGCGGCAGCGGCAGCAGCAGCAGAGGGCACGGACGGTGACGGCAACTCCGGGTCCTGCGTCGGCGAGGCAGCAGCAGGCGTCGAGGCGAGAAAGACGGCAGCAAAGGCGGGCAGAGCCGACGCTCGAGCTCAAGGCAGAGGGCTGAGGGGCGCGGTCGGGGTCATCCTCGACTTGCTCAGTGGCCAGCAACAGCTGAGTGTGGCCGGAAATGGTGCAGATCAGCGGCGCGAGCAGAGGAGATGATCCCTGCCTCGTCCACGGGCTGCGCAAGCAGAGGCAGTGGTGGCAGTGGTCAGCAATGGCTGTAGCAGCGACGACGGCGGTGGTCAGCAACGGCCGATGGCAGCTGGGGTGGAAACCCTAGCCCCGATGGCGGCTGGGGTGGAAACCCTAGCCCTAAACCATGGGCTCTGATACCATGTTATTGGCTTGGATTACAATGGGCCAACAGGTATACAAACAAGGCTGTACAATATGCAGGAAACACCCTCTAGAAAGGAGAAAATACACCACTAGCTATGCATACATCTAACAAGCATATCCTGTTTAAGATGACTGATAAGAAATTCCAGGAGAGTGAATTAGCAAAACTGATCAGAACACTGAAGCAACAGGGTAACAAGTTCCTTATCAAATAGATATCTCCAAATTGTGTGATATCTTAAACCTTCATTCCATGGTATCCTAGCTGTGAAATTTTGATGTATTCACTAAATTTAGATCACCTGATCGCCTGCGATCTGGTACTATCAAAACTTACGTTGGGTGGCATGAAGACCAATGACAATACATTCAGAAGATCACACAGCACCGTCCATGCTATGTCACAAGGTTTGCCAGGAACCCGATAGTTTGATACAATCAGAAGACTGCACAATACTATCATCCTACATGACACTTTCATTGGTGATACTTAAATTTAGTATCATGCATGATCTTGGACCTCTTGTTAAGATCTTTAGGATCGCAATATTGCTAAAATCCTATTCTGTTGCCCGCTATGTAAATAATCAAGCAGCTACCAGAAATATGAACACAAGATTTTTCTTAAACTTAGAGTAGCAAATAGTTTGGAGTGTGACCTTCTGATCTAGAAGAAAGTATCCTTGAACAAATGAACAGTCTGCTGAAGAGCACATAGACTGCTGAAGAGAGAGCTTCACTCTGGCAGATTCTGCATTTACCTAATTAAAAGGTCAAACATTCAGATGAATGCAAGTAACATAGGATGCAAACATGGAAGTACCAAAAGGGGAGTGTTATATATACATTTAGGATATGACTCCGAACGGATTGGCCAACATAGAAGGCATTGGACAGTTTTTCTACTGAACGATCAACAGCCTTCAAGAAACAATAAAGATTAGGCTTTACTGAAATTAAAAAAAAAAAAAAGCGCAGCTGAAAAATTCTCACTTTATCCTTGGGAGAAAAACCAGTTAGATGTCCAAGAAAGCGAACAAAACAACCAGCTTCTATGATGTTGCAAACATAACCCTACGTAAAAATGGATGTCAACCAATTTGCCCATAAAAAAATCCATGTGAAATTAAATAAAGAAGTCGTACATGAAATACAGATCCTGCATGCATCTGAGATATCTCTGATGGAATGTCACTTGCACAGTTGATGAGTGATTGCTTGGCTGAAAGAACTAAATTTTGCCCTTCAACATCTGCAGAGCATGGAATTTACAATGAGAAAGCCAATAATTAGTCGTGTGAAGCAACGTGTATGAAGGGGAAAAAAGTGCATCAGGAAGGATCTATAAACAACAATATATTGTAATGTGAACACAATATATGCAGACCAAGATTTGCTGTGTGCATAGTGTAACACAGATTATATGACCAATTTATTTGTCATGAACCAAACTTGTGCTTTTCTACTCTTGATATACAGGTTTATATTTGTACATTCTACACTAGAAAGAGAGCATGTGCATGTTTGCCCCTTAGTTGACATTAGTTTGACAGAGGGATACAATTGTCAACTATGAAAACGTTACCGAGAACTAAGAGCTCGCTGAACTCATGGCCAGGCTTCAACAAATTCTTCAGTTGAGCAGCTTGACCTGATTGAAAACAGGTTGATGGTAAGTTCAACACAACAGAAGCGATGTATTAATGAAAAATAAATCACTCTTATCCATGTGGTGAGTGTCTAAGGGAAAGAGAGTTTCCTCATGCAAATAAATATACGTAAAGTGTAGAATACAAAAAAAGAAGAACAAGGACATACCACGATGGTCTGCTAGATGTTCATTAAGTATTGATCCCTTGCAGAAGCCATTTACACTGACAACAACTGCTGCAGGAGTAAGTCGCTCCACAACACCAGATACAATACTTCCCACCTTTGGGGTGTCAGCTTGAATAACCCTACATGACAGAAAAGGAGAAGCAGAAAGGTGTTTTTTTATTATTATTATTTTCAGTCTATCCATAATATGAAAATTCTCAGTAAAAGGGAAAAGGGGAATTGGAAAAATGTTGAGACAGACAAACTAAGAAAAGGGTATATTAAAAACCAAATGAACCAAGCAAAATACTGTGCCTCATGTAGTATAGGCATATAGTTGTAGATCAACTAAGAATAGGAGGTACCATTAATCGCATTAAACGGAATTTCACAGGTTGAAATAGACAAATGGCTAAATTGAAATATACAAAATAACATATCTATACTCCTTTAAAAGGGATTAGTGGTAGTGGTGAGTGGTGAATTTGCCACCACCCCACCACCAACTCTCTCTATTACGAGTCATTTTTCATTTCCTTGCATCCATAGTGGCTTAATACTCAGATTGCCATGAACAAAAATGACTTCAAAAAGTTGTTGCAAATTGTTGCCTGTTTTCTTGGTTTTGAGAGGTGCTATATTTCTTTGTTTTGTGCGCAGGTCAAAATAAAGGGGCAGCAAGATGAAACTTGGAAGAGGATATGACAGGACATGGTTGCATGGACATCAAGCCTGGTGAAAATCCATAGCTCAAGGCGTTCACAATATTTAACGATGATTATTTCATTATTTTCTCCCTGGCGATCCAACCCATAAAAGAGAAACATACTACAGAGCCAACAAAAATAATATGTTTCTCCTCCAATCATCATACCCATATTTTGACAGATGCCAGAAGCACAGAACCTTTACTTTGTTCAGTATGGAATGATATTGCCAAAAAAGAATTTAAAAAAACCATCACAAAATAACTCCATTGTCATATTACTATAGTAATCATACAAGTTTCTAAGTGGACATCATCATATTGACAAGACTAGAAAACCTTATAAAAAAACAAAGATTATAGGAAATGTTGAATCTAGCAAGGAACAATGTATAATTCCACATATTCAAGGTGGAAAAAAATACACCAGCTACTTGTCATCACATAAAAAAAAAAAAAAGCAAACCAAGACTGGAAATAAAAGAACAGAAGGCACTCATTTATCATATAAAAAGATGGAAAAGAAAGTGCTTACCTATTTGTAGATATCAGAAAACTAACATTTATTTTCCTTGAAGCAGGGACTAACTCCACAACTCTGCATTTGACCACTTGACCAACGTGGTAAACATTTTCAGCTTCAGTACCTGGCTCTAATCCAGCTCAGATCTAGCACACAATTTCACAAGGAGTGGGAAAACGAAATGTTTCAGCACAATGTTCCATTAATAGCTAGTTAGTAACAATAGAAGATAGCACTCATAAAAAGTTGAATTCACTAAACACAGACACACATGGAAGTCTGAACTAATGTATTCAAAGGTTTGAGATTAACCTGCTAACAAAACCCTGAATCCATTGTAGAATTTCACAAAGCAGCCATGCTTTTCAATTTTAGTAATCCATCCATGCGTCAATAAACCAATCTTAGCATCAGCATATGAGGCCAATACATCAAGTTTTGATTTGACCTGAACAGAGTACAGAATTTCATCATTGAAACTCAACCACCAGAAAAAGATAAAAAGATTGTAATCTAGATTTGATTTTGTTTTATATAAATAATGGGAGAAACTGAAATGATATTCTCTATGCTCTAGACTACACAAGAAAACGCGGTAAATAGAAATATCCTAGGGCAGACAGGGAAGGTACCAGAGATTTCTTGAATGTCACTGTTATTTCTTTGGATTTGCAACCCAAAACCGGAAAGTTAATTCAACTCCAACCTACATAAAGAAACAAAAAATGAAGTGTCATTCATGGACATATTAGGCTTGTCATATGGCAATTCCATAGTGTAAGCCAAAAAAAAGGGAAACAACAAAAATGCAGTAGCACCTTAAACTTCTTCGGCGGTTTTACAACATGTTCTAACTCAGACATGTGTGGAAGTGGGCAAAGTGCTTTCACGCCACTCGAGAACTGCACAATTGCACCGAAAGGCTCAACAGTAACAACCTTAGCCCTTACTACCATTCCTGGCTTAACATCAGCATGAGTGAAAAACAGACCTTCAAAAGCCTTTCCTGCAAATAAGAAGAAAAATTGAGCATTCTGAGCACATCATTTTTACCCCAATTCATGATAATTTGATCAATTTATTTGAAGGGAACTGCAATATAATTAAATTGAATGGAAAAATAGGTAAATGTTGTTTTGGGGTTAAAGCCGCACACCATTCATTTTTTTTCAACTTCTTGGCATTCCAAGTGCCATGCTTTGACAATAGCATATGCAAATGATGGAAAACGATAAGCAAACTGCATATGGAAGTGCATAGGTGATAATTTAACGAGTTAAAAAGGAGTCAGGTTAATTAAATTTTATTTTGCGAGGGTATGTGACCCTTATTGAGCAAAGGCCCAAGTACACATATAATAATAATAAAAAAGAGCAGCTTGTAATGAATGGACTGGACTACCAGTATACTAAAACAGCATTACAGAAACAAACATTATTACTTCAATCAAATCACCACCCATGATTCAACTGATACCATATTTTTTGCAGCAAAGTTGATATTTCAAACAATGCAGCTTTACCAAAATAAATCCAAGCATGGTGTATATATACATGTTCAATAAGACAAATTATCTGTGAACTAATCATTTTAACCAAACAAACTGCAGTAGCAACTTAGTTAATGCCTTATGTGGAATAGAATTGCAGAATACATTCGATGATAAGAGTGTTAAAAAGATTGGATAAACCAAGTGGGTACTAAGAAAATATATTTCGGATCTGCAATGAGCTGCCGAGTAAGACAAATGCTGTCAAGTTTGAAGTATTTCAAATTCAAACATAAATAATGACTTAAAACTAAACAGTATCTGCATTTAAAAACACTTGTAAGGAAAACCTCCACTAAGAAAACTAAGTGATGAGACAAGATGCACTTACTTTTAGCGTGCCTATTGCAACTCCTTCAAGATGTCGCACCTCCAAGCACACGGACACGTGCCATGCTACCTTCTTTAAACTTCTCTCTCCACATTTTTCACATCTTTGTCTGAGACATCATGTATCTGAAGATATATTTGAAAAATATAATATGAAACCCTCATAGGCCAATCAATGATGATTGATGTTAACAACGGAGCATTCAATAAGTGACATACACTAACAAACCAGGTGATGGAGGTTGGAGAAGGTATTTCAAGAAAAAGACCAGCCCTTTTATCCATCCTCAAAACACAGTGCTTTGTCGTAGATTTCTCCAGCTTTAACATTCTGACAAATGGGAAAAACAATTTACACAAAAGATAAAGACTGTGAGTCCAGGACAGAATAGCTCATGTAAACTATATTTGACTAAAGCCAACTTTATAGGCATAACGATAAATTGAAAAGGTGAAAACTTACAATAGAGGGTACTTTAAGGCGAAGTAACTGTTGATTTAATGTAAGTCCAACTGCCCTTGTTGACGGATCAACAAATAATATCCGAGCATTTACCTGTGGATTATAGCCTAAAGGTTAAAAGGGGAACAAGAAGTTCTACAACAGTAACAAACTGTTGACAGCAAGAAATTGATCCAGAACTGAACAAACTTAAAATGGAATATAGGGCCATAGTGGATATCATCATGCAGACTAGTGTTATCTGATCATCCGATCAATTGTGATTATTGTCCTGATCGGTCCCCAAACTCCGGTCAGGAGACATTCATTTGATCAGCTCGATCAGAAATCTGATCATCCGATTAATCGTCGACCAAGCGTATAGTTATCGTCCGATCAGAGCACCTATCAATCACTTTTAGAACAAGTCTTCGGTTTTAGTACATATGAAAATAATGTGCTACTACTGCTGGTTGCTTTATACTGTGATTGCTTTGTACTAGAGCAAGTAAGTGACCATCTTACAATCACTATTAGTATTGTGATTGCTTTATACTATGCAATATATAGAATATAGGTTCTGGTATACATAGTACCAATCAGGTCATTAATCGAGGCTGATCAACAATTAATCGTTCTGATCGTGTCCCTTGGCGATCAGGATCGATCAGCGATCAGATAACTTGATGCAGATTTGAAAAATAAACTACAAGCATGTTTTTGACATGTTCAAATGCTGTGACCTCTGTTTCCATGAATGAAGGCTGTATGGGTGGGATCGTAAGGGTCCTAGCCAAGTGTACTGGTGCCGTAGAAGGATAGGAAGATGCATGGGATAGAAAAGGATATTTTTCTTTTTTTTTTTTGTTATCCACTTAGATGACCAGCCTCTCCTCAGATAGAGGATTGCCCATAAAAATCAGGAACTAACAATAGCAATACTATCTAATATGGAATGTAATCAATAACAATCCAACCACTAAGGGGATCATCATCTTCTAAACTTGTTCAGATGGCCCAGATATCTGTAGCACTGCTGCTACTCGCTACCACTAATCTAACAACTAAGGAATCATCATCACTAATTTCCAGCCAAAGCATAATTTTTAATTATTAGAAGAACCATGCAGACAGATGACTGTCAAAGTTTCTCACTTCAAACAAAGAAAAGAAACAGCATAAAAAACAGAATAGTTAACAAACTGTAGAATTGTAGATTTCAAAAGGACGATAGCATGAGTAAGAAGAACTGTGATACTGCAAGTGGGTACAAGCATCTATCTCATTCACATAAAAAGAAATGTTAGACATGTGCCAATACTTTTGACATCATAGTCCACAAAATGCTCAATATTACGAGAAATTACTGAATACCTTCTTATTCTTAATGTAATCGTCTTTCCAGCTACCAGAGGGGAAAGAGTTGGACAAATTAAAAATATCGGCCTGATAAGATAATACAGTGTAAAATTTTAAACAAGAGTACTATTGAACAAAAGAAAACTGAAGCTAAAAGAGTTAATTAAAATACTGAGATGCTTAGAAAGAACTTACTGTTCCTGTGAAATAAGTAAGAATGATACATAACTCCATTTTCGAGGACTGAATGAACACGTGCATTGACCTACATGCCAGGAATTAATGATCAATAGAAAGGCCTTTCAGATCTTTAATCTAGATAGAAACAACAGTAGAAATAAGTGATAACTGATATAAGGAACAAAAAAGTAAGGGAGTTATTCAGCAGACACTGGTCAATAATTATTCAACATACAATAGATTTAGAAAGCAAATCTTCGTCAGAAACTCAAGTGAACAATTTCCCGAGCTTTATCAATTGCCTTCACAACACACTGTATAAGTTGTCCACTCTCAATCTTTGCGCTTTCTGTAAAAGATTACCAGTTAATCAACTCCTAAGTATTTCCCCAAAGGAGCATCATGATCAGCACATGACCTCAATGGAGAAAATCAAAGAGAAATGTTTGTATATACAGATACAGTAAACAAGTGCAGGAAACGAGATGGCTACAATAACCAAATACCATTAGAACAAAGCATGCAGATTGTTGGTGTTTTCTCACGAATGTGAATGTTGCAATTCTTGTGAAATTACAAGCAACTATACAGTACAGCTACCAACTACAAAGAAGCTTCAAAATTGCTAAACCTGACAGTACGCTAAAGCACTTTTAGCAATCCAAGTAGCTGCTATTACAGGTTTAGAACACTAACTAGGTGCAGCATAAAATGCAATGTTGTCCAAGTGTGTGTATGTGTGTAATCTAATATCTGATTATCCACAGATTGTGCCTACCTCTGTCAGCCTTTGGGCATGAAACCACTAAAGGAGGATACTCCAAAATGAAGAATGTAACCATGATCCTCAACACTTTTCACTTGGGCGGTGAGTACCTACGAATTACACTGCATAAGGAAAATTTTCATATTAATACTGTCCTTTCGAGATAACTAAACTGATAAGACATCAGGACCAGGGTGAGTAGACGATACACATTCCATCCTGGATAGCATCCAGAGAAAGGCCCTTGTATATCCGGCTCAATCGTAAGGATAACCAAACGCGCTTGTTTACTTTTCCTTCCTTATTATCATCATCACTCTTAGAACTATACAAGGAACGAGCTGCCCAACATGAACAAAATCTGCACATATACTGCCCTCACTATCCTGCAAAGGAACACAAGTTGCTAACAATGAGAAACCATAACTAAAATAAATGCCAGTATCAGTTGGATTTATTGATGACAATGTGCAGATAGGACAACAATAAAGCCTATTGACATTTAAGGAATGAGAGTTTCAAACTATCCAATACCTTACGAGTTTCTTGCGAAGTAATGTCTTGCACTTCCTCTGATCGACACAAACCCTCTCATTCCACCAGGTAGACTTACAACAATGTCTTTTTGTTAACTTCAATTACAACACACCCCATAGCTTCATATTTGGTGAAATATTCTGACAAAAGAAGAAAAATTATTTGTCATGCGCTCATGGCTACTTCAAAACAGCAATACTATATCTAAAAATTTCTCAATGAGAATAACAGTTCCCATGACCAACTTGTACTTCTAATATACATGTTCCATGATTTATTGTTGCAGATCAAATCATCTCAAACAGAAAACATAGTTGGCAAATTAATCAGACCATTTTACTAAAAGAAAAAAGAAGGCCCTTAGTTTCCCCTCTTTTGCATGTTTCATGAATTTCAAGTTACCAAAACTACATGGTTATAGTGCTATAACTCAATACAACTGTAGCCACATGACCACATCTAAACCTAACGCACTCGTTCAAAAGGGCCAAGGACATCATGGTGCCTATGTAAAGTTATGAACATGAGAATGTGTTGTGCGCACTACATCATCTTAATATACACACAGTTTAAGTTCATTGCAATATATTCCCACAACTGCACTGAATTACTAGAGTAGGGGGACACATTTTTTTTCAGGGATCATTCATTAAGATATGGGCTGGGCCAATGGCATGTGTGACAATTGTTGCAAGCCCAACAACTGTCATAGCACTGAGACATGTTTGTTCTCAGGAGCTATGATTAGATCCAAACAAAGCCATATCCAATTATTGTCCATACAAACTGATCAAAGCAGATCTAAAAGTCAAGATCAAAACAAGAGCTGAAAGTAAGTCAAGTTAATGTAGAATAAGGACGGCAACAAATAGATAATTAGTAGTGACTGCATGCCAAGTATGCCAACGTAATGAACATGTTATCCATCCAAATGTTTAGTGTTTCAATTGAATCGAGTATGGTGCAATGCTAATGGCTGAACAATCTGGCTATTTCCCAGACAGCTGAGATAAAAAGTGTCATTTGCGCATCCTGTAATGTGGACATAGGTGGTGAGGGGAACAGCAAAGAAATGATGGAACATAAGTCTGATGTCACAAACTGCATAATTAACTTCCTGACAATCTTTTCGTAGTTGATAAAATTGTGTTCTAGGGAAGGTAAGGTGATTGGTAACATAAAATGAATAAATGGAAACCTTCTCCTTTTATTGACACAGAATAAATGGAAAGTTTGGCTTCAAGTCAGTTTGACACTATGTTTCTTGGGCCATCCTAATCTAGCATCGCAAGCAAGGATAAACTTGCTGCAGTTCATTCATAATGTAGAGGTACCTTTGAGATACAAAATGCAATAGACCCTAAAGCTTGCATTTGGCTCAAGAAAAAACATATATATGACATACAGTGGGATCAGACATGTGGTATCAAATGTTCAAAGCTGTTAGCTGGGGTTGGTAGAGCGGTAGCTGCAAGTATTGAAACACCTCCCATAGAATAATTGGAGAAAGGTAATACAAACATCCAGCTTAACAAATTTGGCAGGAGTTCACATTGTTCACAAGCATACAGTGATGGACTGATGGTTGGATGGACCAAATCTTCTTAAATTGCAAATTGAATATTAAATTAAACTATTGAGCTATCTAGCTCTCAAACATTGTTTTTATTTGTTCCGTCTAATTGACTGTATCATTGGCATCAGCCTCCAGTGTCACGTCAGTTTCATGTGCTTATCAATGGTTCGATTGACCTTCTGTACTATCAGGTGTTCTCAAATTCAGGATGCACCACAGGCTGCGAGGCATAAATGAACGTCGTGATTGAACTACATATCAAGTATAGCGTGTGTCTGACAACTGGGAAACTAGCAGCATACTTACATATCACAGAATAAGCTTTACAGGACGCAATGTGTTCATATGAGGTTATGCTACAACCTTCAATGTGCTAACCATATGCTTTGTGAACGGTTCGTTGTTGATATCTTATCATGAGCAGTAGAGAGTAAATCCAGCTACCTTTAAGGTGACGCGATTGGCGAAGCGTGGGAGCTTCCCGGTGGTAGCCCCGCCGAAGAGGCTCCCCAGGTCGTCGTCGCCACCGGCTCCCGACGAGGATGCGCCCTTCCTCTTCCTCTTTCCCCTCCTCTCCTCTCTCTCGAAGTCCGCGTCCGCCTCGGCGCGCGCCTCCGCCACCTCATCCCTGCTCAGCAGGCTACGCCCTCCTGCTCACGCACACAGCGCACGAACACCGCCGCATGCACGCACTGAATCAAAATTGGCACGCAGAGGCGGAGGCTATACCAAAAGGAAGGGGGGATTCAAAGCGAGTGGGCACCTCTCGGGAAGTCGCCGTCGTCGGAGGAGGCGGCGGCGGCGAGGACGGCGGCGGAGTCCGGGGCCGCCGGACGCTCCTGCTGTTCCCCCTCATCCGCCACCTCCTCCTTGCGCGAGTGCTTTTTGAACTGCTTACTCTTAGGGCGCAGCTGGTCGGGCTTCCCCGATCCCTTCCCCTTCTTCCCGTCGCCGCGCGGCGCCATGGCGGGCGAGCCGGCAGCGAGACCTGGAATTCGGGTGGAGGCGGCGGCGGCCGGGGTTGCGTGCGGCGGCGCCGGCGAATGGGGGGGAGAAGGGTTTAGGTTTCAAGTGGGGGTTTTAGAGGAGAGAGGTCGCGACTCGCGAGAGCCTTTTTAGCCTCACAAGATGGCGGCCCACCCACGGTAAATGGGCCGGGATTGAGGCCTGCCTTGGTCTCATCGCGGAATAAGTTCATTTTAGGTTCCTCAACTTGTCACCGAGTCTGAAATTCGTCCCACGCGTCCCTCAACTCACAAAACTAGTGCAAATAAGGTCCCAAAATGATTTGGATAACAATTATAGCTGATGTGGTGCCTCCAAAGTAAAGACCATGGAGCACACATGTTAGTGAGTGTTCGACTAAAGATAAAAAAAATTACAGCGGGACCTATGTCATCACCCCCTCTATTTCCCCTCTTCTCTCTCTACCACCGAACCCTAGCTGCTCCGGCCATCGGCGACAATGGTGGTGGGTCGTATTGGTCGGCGGCGCATCCTGTAATGTGGACATAGGTGGTGAGGGGAACAGCAAAGAAATGATGGAACATAAGTCTGATGTCACAAACTGCATAATTAACTTCCTGACAACCTTTTCATAGTTGATAAAATTGTGTTCTAGGGAAGGTAAGGTGATTGGTAACATAAAATGAATAAATGGAAACCTTCTCCTTTTATTGACACAGAATAAATGGAAAGTTTGGCTTCAAGTCAGTTTGACACTATGTTTCTTGGGCCATCCTAATCTAGCATCGCAAGCAAGGATAAACTTGCTGCAGTTCATTCATAATGTAGAGGTACCTTTGAGATACAAAATGCAATAGACCCTAAAGCTTGCATTTGGCTCAAGAAAAAACATATAAATGACATACAGTGGGAATGTTCAAAGCTGTTAGCTGGGGTTGGTACAGAGCGGTAGCTGCAAGTATTGAAACACCTCCCCATAGAATAATTGGAGAAAGGTAATACAAACATCCAGTTTAACCAATCTGGCAGGAGTTCACATTGTTCACAAGTATACAGTGATGGACTGATGGTTGGATGGACCAAATCTTCTTAAATTGCAAATTGAATATTAAATTAAACTATAGAGCTATCTAGCTCTCAAACATTGTTTTTATTTGTTCCGTCTAATTGACTGTATCATTGGCATCAGCCTCAAGTGTCACGTCAGTTTCATGTGCTTATCAATGGTTCGATTGACCTTCTGTACTATCAGGTGTTCTCAAATTCAGGATGCACCACAGGCTGCGAGGCATAAATGAACGTCGTGATTGAACTACATATCAAGTATAGCGTGTGTCTGACAACTGGGAAACTAGCAGCATACTTACATATCACAGAATAAGCTTTACAGGACGCAATGTGTTCATATGAGGTTATGCTACAACCTTCAATGTGCTAACCATATGCTTTGTGAACGGTTCGTTGTTGATATCTTATCATGAGCATTAGAGAGTAAATCCAGCTACCTTTAAGGTGACGCGATTGGCGAAGCGTGGGAGCTTCCCGGTGGTAGCCCCGCCGAAGAGGCTCCCCAGGTCGTCGTCGCCACCGGCTCCCGACGAGGATGCACCCTTCCTCTTCCTCTTTCCCCTCCTCTCCTCTCTCTCGAAGTCCGCGTCCGCCTCCGCGCGCGCCTCCGCCACCTCATCCCTGCTCAGCAGGCTACGCCCTCCTGCTCACGCACACAGCGCACGAACACCGCCGCATGCACGCACTGAATCAAAATTGGCACGCAGAGGCGGAGGCTATACCAAAAGGAAGGGGGGATTCAAAGCGAGTGGGCACCTCTCGGGAAGTCGCCGTCGTCGGCGGCGAGGACGGCGGCGGAGTCCGGGGCCGCCGGACGCTCCTGCTGTTCCCCCTCATCCGCCACCTCCTCCTTGCGCGAGTGCTTTTTGAACTGCTTACTCTTAGGGCGCAGCTGGTCGGGCTTCCCCGATCCCTTCCCCTTCTTCCCGTCGCCGCGCGGCGCCATGGCGGGCGAGCCGGCAGCGAGAGCTAGAATTCGGGTGGAGGCGGCGGCGGCGGCCGGGGTTGCGTGCGGCGGCGCCGGCGAATGGGGGGGAGAAGGGTTTAGGTTTCAAGTGGGGGTTTTAGAGGAAGAGGTTCGCGACTCGCGAGAGCCTTTTTAAGCCTCACAAGATGGCGGCCCACCCACGGTAAAATGGGCCGGGATTTGAGAGG
Source organism: Oryza longistaminata (assembly GCA_009805545.1). Taxonomy (NCBI): domain Eukaryota; kingdom Viridiplantae; phylum Streptophyta; class Magnoliopsida; order Poales; family Poaceae; genus Oryza; species Oryza longistaminata. Next base: position 18,512,239 of record CM020180.1, on the reverse strand, counting down.
CCTGCCCTTGGTCTCATCGCGGAATAAGTTCATTTTAGGTTCCTCAACTTGTCACCGAGTCTGAAATTCGTCTCACGCGTCCCTCAACTCACAAAACTAGTGCAAATAAGGTCCCAAAATGATTTGGATAACAATTATAGCTGATGTGGTGCCTCCAAAGTAAAGACCATGGAGCACACATGTTAGTGAGTGTTCGACTAAAGATAAAAAAATTACAGCGGGACCTATGTCATCACCCCCTCTATTTCCCCTCTTCTCTCTCTACCACCGAACCCTAGCGCTCCGGCCATCGGCGACAATGGTGGTGGGTCGTATTGGTCGCGGGGAGGAGAGGGACGCATTCGCGGCGGTGAAGGACACCGGGTCCGCCACCCACACGCGCGGGGGGAGGGTTGTGTTGGGCCGAAATTGTTGGACAATGTCTTCACCATGCTGGCAGAGTCGGAGTCCAACTTCTACTCCGAGAAGGATTCTGAAGAGGATGATAGCCTAAAGTGCCCTATATATTGATCGCCCCAACTAAAACTACGTGTCGGATCGCACGTTGGCACACGCATGCAACATCACCGGCGGCGAGGCGGAGAGGCGCCTCGGCGTCCTGAAGGCGGAGTCGCCGGGGCACCGCAAGCATGGGGACTGAAACGCTAGGATGAGCGTGAAGCCGATGAGCCTCGGCATCGACTACGCCATCCTCGACGAGCTAATCCGCGAACACGTTGGGGAGCTGGCGGCGGCGACGGCCAGGAGAAGCGCTCGCAGGGTCACGGCGGCGGCTCCGCGCTGGCCGAGATGTAGGCGCCAGCCGACGAGACGCCTCCGACATAGGGATTCTGTACGCGCGCGACGCAGATGCAGCATGTAAATTTACGCGTGTGTCGGTGTATAAATAGTCCTATGGTAGATAACATTTTATTGCATTTACATTTGACAATTTCTTTAAAAAATATTGGCATATGTATAAAATAATCATAATGATCATCACCGCGGTTTTGGGCCGCTACACCAAGAAGGAAAGGAATCAAATGTTGCATGTTTTTTTATATAGTGAATTCATTTTGGCCCATCTTTTGTTAGCTAAGTTTCGCTTTGGATAACATCTATTCAATCTTTTCAGTTTTAACTAGATATTTAACCCTTTTATCATTGTTGCACTTTGGATCACTTTAACATTTTGTCCACCAGCTACATCTAACTAGAGTTTGCACTTTCGATTCGTGAAATTTCTGCAATTTCGGTAGGACCAAAATAGAAAAATTTCGGTCGATATGTTGATTTTTCAGTGGGGTCTGAATTATCAAAATTTCCGAAATTTCGAACCAAAATTACAATTATTTCCATCCAACCTCTCATTGGATAAAGATGTGAGCGGCGTGTAAACAGTGTAGATCATCGGCGTGAGCTGTTGATGCACTCTCCAAGAGAGTTTAGGTGATCAAAGTGTAAAGGGTAAAATACCTAATCCGAAACCAAAATGAAAAGATTAATAAGATTAGATAGCTGATGGTTCAAAATGAAACTTAGGTATTAAAAAAAACAAAATGCAATTCACAAAAAATATAATAATTCGCGTACCCACTCTAGTCCCGAAGTGCAGTCGGATTCGGTCCTTTTTTTTTAAAAAAAAAGTCGCAAATATGTTCGCGGTTTCTCGCGAGACAGGAGTTGGAATCGGACTCGGAGTCCGCGCGCGCCCGCCTGCCTATAATTCAAAGCTGCCGCTGTTGTTGCTGCGTTCATTTCTCGCATTCATCATCTCAGCTACCTCCCCCGATCCGGTTCGATTCGATTCCATCCCTGAGCTGTAAACAAGAAGGCAGCGAGGCGGCGGCGATCGATCGGAGCGCGCAATGGAGTCGTCGTCGACGGCGTCCCTCCCGGATACGCGCAGTTCGACGGCCATCTGCTCCCCGTGGCATGGCTGGAGGGCGATGTGCGCGCCGAGTTCTTGGCGTTTCTTGATGACGCCGCCGCCGCGGCGGAGGATGAGGCGGAGCCGTACGAGGTGGAGTCGAGAGGAGGAGGAGGAGGAGAGGCGTACGTCGAGTTCGCCGCCGATGACGACAGCGACGACGACGTTGGCGGCGACCTCGTGGATGATGGCGGAGTCATGGAGGGTGGGGTGGACTACGTATACGACGACGACGACGTCGAGCTTGTGAACGCCGACTTCGAGGACGGCCTGTGTGTCCGACGCCGACAGAGGCGCCGCACTGCGGCGGCGGAGGAGGAGCCGTACGAGGTCAGTTCGCCGCCGATGACGGCAGCGACGACGACGACGTTGTGGCGAGCTCGTTGATGATGGCGGCGTCATGGAGGATGGGGTGGACTACGTATAGACGACGTCGACGACGACGAGCTTGTGTCCGACGCCGACTTGGCGGACAACGACGACGGAGGCGCCGCCATTGCGGCGGCGGAGGAGCACGCCGCACGAGCCGCAGAGCCACCGGCGGGCAACGCCAGGATGAGCGTGAGGCCCGTGAAGCAGTTCGGCGGGGACTACGAAGCCATCAACGAGATGATCCGCGAGTACCTGCAGGCGGACAAGAAGCGGCGGCGCGCTCGCAGGGTCGCCGCGGCGATGTCGCGCCTCCATCGCCAGCGGCGGCGGCCGCGGAGGACGCGGTGCACCGACGTGGCCGTAGCTAGGCATTATATATGCATGTAATAACTTGTGTACGTACGTATATTCGTCAGTAGTGCGGGTATCTCGATCATATTCTTTGTGCTCGGATGTAATTAAATTCTTCGATGGAAGTTTTCTTTTTCTTTTTCTGCGAGATGCATGTTAATTTTTTTATGTAAACTTCGCATATAGGAGTATGTTTTCTTATCAATCGAATGTATAATAATTGAAGTGCGAGGAAAAATTCATGAATAGTTTCGTTGGTTTGGAGATGCACTTCATAAGTGGTAAGGGGTGTTTGGTTTCAGCCATGAGGTTCCGTGTCAAATCCCTAATACAATCACAATCTATCTATCTTCTATCTATTATTATATACTAAAAGTCCATTAAACTTCCAACAAACACTCTTAAGCCGCCATGTGGCCTCCTACAAACACTCCTATGTCGCTACGTGGTATTTTATAATCCCACCGTCGATTTTTTTAAAAAAATTGGTGGACCCGTTAATTTTAAGTGTTAGATCTCCCTTAAAGAAGAATCATCCCCACTATTTTTGAGAAAAATTACCATATTTGCTTTAACTAATAGATAGAAAAAAAAAAAGAACAATACCATAACAGGACAAGAGGCCAGTGAGGATCGGGCAGGGTACATACGTTCTTTTTTTTTGTGGCGTACGTTCTATTTTTTTTCCTGGTAGCATACATACGTTACTATTTTTTTTCGCTTTTTTTTTTGGCAAACAATATTTTTTGCTTTACACATTCGGCAAACAGTACTATTACTACGCATACAATACGTACACGTACGGGAGTTTAGGAGGAAGTGTTAATAGATATAAAATCACATGTTAACGATTTAAGTGAAAATCGATGGTTTGATTATTTTTTCTCATAATTTTTAATATTTATTTTAATTTAGAGATATGACATGTAGTGACCTACGAGCATTTATATGAGCGCCACGTGGCGGCTTAAAAGCGTTCGTGGGAAGTTCGATGGACTTATATATACTAAAAGCCAATTAAACTTCCTATAGACGCTCTCAGGTTGCCACATGGCCTCATATAAACGCTCCTACATCCTCACGTGGTATTCTATAATCACACCGTCAATTTTCTTTTAAATTGGTGGACCCTTTAATTTTAACCATTAGATCTCCATCTCAAAGAAAATAAATCTGGTATCCCCACTACTAACACCTTACATACATGAGGTAAAAAAAAAAAAGCAGTACGTACTCTTTCCACCCTCTGAATCTCCCCTCATCTCCTATTTTCTAGCTAACTTATCCTATTTTATAATTAACACTCAATATATCAAAAAATAATTCAGACATCTAAATGATCATAACCCTCAAGTTACAATTTTATTCTCAGTTTTTGTTAATTGTTGTCTTATTTATAATTAAATATAAAATTCAAAATCCATATTGCTCATATTTCGTTATCTAAATATTAGATCATGCAACCATTTTAACTACAAATGTCTAGGCCTAATGGTACGCCCATAAACGCTTCTAAGTCATTTGCCACATGACACTATTAAATTAAAAATATATATATGTGTGACAAATGAAAACAAAACATCTAACCATCGTTTCCACTTGAACCAATGGATCCACTATCTTAAATGGTTAGATCTATCTTTAAAAGGAAATCCCAAAACTCCACATCCCTACCGTTTGTCCCGTTCCTCTCTCCCTACTATTCATTATCTGTTCTTTTTATCTCCATAGCAACTAAATCTAAAATTATCTTTACGGGAAAAAAAATACCCACAAATGGACTCCGCCTAACAAGTCTAGCCAACTTTTCCTTTGTCATGTGCTTCTCTTCTCTTTCTTCTCAAGCTAGCACTTATAGAAACAACCTAAATTAGACTTTAAAATAATCGTAAATTTTTAAATCTTATATTCAATTTATGACATTTTTAAACTATTGTAATTTTCAATTAAATCAATAATTTAATACGTTATGGACCCATCTATCCACCTTGAAGCCTCCAATAAATAAAATAATATACTAAAATTTCTAATTAAAAATTAAAATATCCCCCCTTATGTTTTTAATAGCCAGTCAATCCATTATTTATACCATGCTAAATAGCTAATGACCTTCTTCCAACTTTTCTGTTTCATATTACAATTCATATTACAAGTCATTTTAAATTTTGTCTATGTCAAATTACATGTCTTAGTTTATAAAAACATAGTAACATTTTCAACACAAAAAACAATTATATTATAAAAAAATATTCAATTTTGAATTCAATAAAATAATTTGGTGCTGTAAATATTGATATATTTTTCGTCAACAGTGGAAGTAGTTAATTCTTTAACATTCAAATAGGGACTATTTACTTATACTTAGATGCACTTTTATGAATAAATAATCTTTTTAGAGATAAATAGACGTTCCTAAGATGATCATAACATCTAAATTATACATATGATATCTGATGTCACTAATAGATTAGAGTAAAAGCTTTTAATTCTATATTTTTTCATGTCATAACGTGTACCCTGTCTAGATCTATTTGTCATAGACAATAGATTGAAAACAATCAAGGGATACTTTTTTCCCATGCCAAGTTGTATGGCCTTAACCACTTATATTTTCATAACAAATTGCAGAGATCAAAACATTTAAGGGATGCTTGATGGAACGGAAATCTAGAAAAAAATAGAAAAATACATGATAAAAATAATTGAAGACTGAACTTTATTTTCTTCTAAATTTAACTTTTTTTGAATTTGAAACCCATTCTAAATAGCAATGTTCAAATATTCTAGGAGTACTGATACAATGAAAATAACTAAAATTTTAAATAAAATATAATAGAAAATTGGACTTTTTGACATTATGTTGGAAACAAAAATCTAACATAATTTTAGTTTGAAGTATACAACCCTAAACTACAAAACTTGAGAGCGATAAAAGTCTCATTTTTTAATATATTTTCTGATTTAGAAAAACTTTTACTTCTAAACCATAGTTTCATACTGCAATACTATATAATTACAATTAAATCATTATTTCAACATATTCAGCTCATTTAATTAGATCATGTAATCGTATTAGCCATATTTTTAATAGACAATATCTTCAATTGATATATCCTAAAATTCAAAAAAACATATATAGTGCAAAAAAAAGATATGCTAAATATTAAAAAAATTAAATGCATTATGTACAAATGCATTATGTAGAAGTGATATATAGTTTCATATATATATTTCTTATAAAACCAAATTTGCACAGTTTTAAGTAATTTTAGTTTAGAATTTATACGCCAGCGATGGTTAGTAGCATTCAGAGAAACACCACACAAATTATTGAAAATTTAAACATGTTTACAATAGAGTAATCATAAACATTCCTAATCAAATTTCTAACACAGTTAAATAAGATACCCGCGCATATGCGCGGGCTACCTTCCTTTAAGTTACGTCTCTCCCTCTAAATGATGTGTTCAATTCCCAACACGTTCACAATTTCTAAAAGGGATGTATCTCACTCCAAATCTCGCTTTTTTTTTTTTTGGTTTAAGCGCCGTGGCCATGCCCGCCCTAGCGGCCAGCGGCAGCGAGGCCGCCAGTGTCGAGCGGCGTTCTCGAGTCTCAACTTCTCAATTGTCATCTGTAAAAAGTTGGAATCGGTAATTACATTGGACGATTGGATTCAGTATTTTGAACCATCCATCATTCCATTGGACTGGCTATTATTTACTGAATCTAGAGTTATGCGAATGTGTCTTCTTTTGTTTATAGAACATACAGACGTTTATTCTCTCAAATTCTCGGCGTGTCATTTACAAACAGGAAGTATGATTTAGGTGCTGAAAAACGTAAGATGATGCAATAGCTCAATTTCAAAAGGGCGTAGCTCTTGATAAATTTGTTGTGAGAGAAGCTCCGCTCTGGGATTCAACTATTGATGACGGCCATGGTAATTATGAAAATATAATAAAAGAAACACTGAGCAGATTATACTTTCAATAGAACATTAGGTGAGAACTTTTAGCATATATTAATATATTTCTAAATAATCAACATAACAAATATTAAAAATAGTTGACTGGAAGAGACATGTTAGTTTTTCGAAATTTAGGGCCGCAATTCCTATTTTGTTCCGGGGCCCCCAAATCCTAGAGAAGGCCAGCTGAAACAGCCGTTCAGGTGTTATGTACTGTCAATCAATATGATAGCTTGGGGTTGGGAAATGGGAACGTTAGCAGTAACATTAATGTTCGTTGGGAGCGGAGAAAATGGATATTTGGTTATTCTCAAAACGCGGTTTCGCTGGAATGCCATCTTGAAAACCCGATTCGTTAAAATTCTAATATAGACCGCGCGACCACAACCACATTGCCATTTTCTCCATCTTCTCTATTTTTGATTTCATTTTCACTGGAGCAGAGTTTGATGAGATGATTTTGCCCTTGCTCGCCGGCTAAAAGGGGATCGAGATCTCGCGAGCTACCGGCCATGGGCTCGGCGCGCCGCGGCCGCCGACGGAGAATCCCGGTAGCCGCCTTGCCACTCCTCATCCTCCTCTCAGCTTCCCTCAGTATGGTCGCCACACCGGTGCGAGAAACTCGGTATTGGTTTCTTCGCATTCCAGGCTTGTTCTGACGCGCTCGCGTGCCATCGTGTTTGTAAGGGCGTGCAGTTCGGCGAGCAAGAGGAGCAGCGAGAGCAGCAGTGCAGTAGCGGAGAAGGCGTACTACTCCAGCTGGGAATCCGCGGTGGCGGTGGCGGGGCGGCGAAGGCTGGTCGGCCCAGGGTCGTCGCCGCCGACGTGCCGGAGCCGGTGCGGTGGCTGCCACCCAAGCTTGTTCTTCCTGGCTGCGTCGCCATTGCTGCACGGACAAGGTTTAGCTACTACCTAGCTGGAGCAAGAGCCGTCGACAATACTGCAGCCAAGAAGAAGGACATTGCTGAGAAGATCAATCACGCAAGCTTTGATGGGTTGGTGTATGTAACGACATTGTTGAGTTCTTGGAGATTGAATATCAAGTGTAATGCTGATGTAAGTAGATGCTTGTTTGTTGTGTACAAAAGAGGGAGCTGACTAGGGCGAGAGATGTTTTAATGCTGCCATTTTGTTTCTCCTCCTCCTCTCTTTCTATTTGTTTTTTTTTTCTGTTCTTTGTTCTTCCCTTGCGTTTTTTCTGGAGTGATTTCCTTGCTAATTTGTTCCATCTTTGCCATGAACTTTGTAATTGCTCATAGCTGCACATCATCGTCTTGCTCTGTTCAATTCTTGCTATTTAAACATCTTTCAGTAGATGAACAATGAAAAACTTCTAGTTCTATCTTCAGCCCTGATGCGTGTTAGTGTTCTTGTGGCTAGTGCACCTATGCATGCACATTCCAGTACTACAGTATTTTCACACAACAATGGACCGGCGGTGCAGGCGCGACGGTGGCGGCGGCGCTTACCGACAGGCAGGGAAGCCAGTAGCTAGCTGAAATGGCTCAACCAGCTCAATGCACAACGGTTTTCAACATCCGACCGAAGGGGCAATATCGTCTCATCAAGACACATTTTAGCGAAAACAAAATCGAAAATGGAGAAAATGGCAAAGTGGCTGTGGTCGTGCGGTTCATATTGGCATTTTAACGAATCACGTTTTTGCAGGGGCAGAGCCACCGCCCGAGTTCGCCGTCAAATACACCATTGAATTTTTATTGTTTTGAAAGGATTAAAGTTAGAAATATTGTAGCAAATACTAGATATATTTAAGTTTGCCCGGGCTTAAAAAATTTCCTATATCCACCACTGCGTTTTCGGAATGGCATTCCAGCGGAACCGCGTTTTGAGAATGGCCAAATGTCCATTTTCTCTTGGGAGCGTTAACAAGTTAGAGCTAAATCGTCATCTATATAACCGTCAAAACTCAAAATCTAATTTGTCGACGTTTGATGTCGCGATTCCGGTATTTGCATAGTATGGGGATCGTTGGTACTAGGATATATGCGAGACTAAGGTAAAAGAGACAGAGACGAGGATTTTTATATAGGTTCGGACCCCTGAATTGTCAGGTAATAACCCTACATCCTGTTGGCCGAAGCCGGTATTGCTCTTATTCACCATAATCACACCAGTACAATATTTGGTGTAGCCTATCTAACTGTTCTCGACATGGCGGTCTGAAGGTCTGACTCGTAGTCGACAACAGGTTAGTCTTCCTCCTCGAGTTCATGCCCGGCGAGATCAGAGACAGCGCTAGATCCCTACGGCCGTCCTCTATAGGTACCGGATAGGGTCGATCCAGGCATATCTCTGATGTCGATATCCGGCGGCTTGTTTTGGCGTATGTTGGCTTTGTGGCGTCTATGTTGTCCCGTAGATTGTGGTGGGTGTGTTGATTGTCTCCCCTTTCCTCCTAGGGGGTCTTATATTTATACCCATAGGTGTCCCCTTGTCCAAGTAGAACTAGGGAAACCAATATGGATACAATCCGAGTAGTCCTTGTCGTTTCCATATAGAACTCTGGTTGTCTTTCCTTATCCGGAACTCCTCCTATATCCGCAGGTTGTTTCCGTATAGGACATGGTATGTGGTGGGTCCTGCCGAGATTTAGTCAACTACTATTTGGTATGTAGTATCCATAACCCTGACAGTAGCCCCCGACTTCGATGTAAATGAATGAATTCATATTCTCAACCGCAGACCTTGGAGGAACTGTTATCGATGTCATGTGACCGTTCTCGGTGAGTTCAGAGATAACGTTAGACTTCCTTTATCAGCCTCGTGCGGGCACCTGAAGGGTTTGTCTGAGTCAATCTCTGACGTCAACCAAGAAAGTACAGAGCATACGACTAAGTCTCCCGTCTTGCTATAATCGGGAATTTGGATTGAAGTCAAGAAATTTTATCTCAGCGGGTACACCATCTCTTCATTCCGTATTCCTTGTCGAGATCCACCAACCGTTCTCGAGTGATCGAGAAGGCGCAGAGCCTGCGACAAAGCCTTGTCAACATTTGTCGTACTCGCCTTAGTCGATCTTGGTGTAGAACCATAGAGATATGGAGCCTTCGATAATGTCGAATAGAATTTTCCTGAAATCAATACTCACAAAAGAATATTAGATAGAAATAGCCCCCGAGCGAATGCTCAAAGGGTGACATGTTATAATATGTATAGAAAACCGAAAATGAATTAAACTTACAGACCAATGTTTTGTATATGAGCGTCTACTTTTTTACCGACTTCGATCAGTCAGTTTGTTGAGTTATACACTCTCCCTAGCCCCCAGCCTTGTCATCGGAGAATCGTTCTCGGAGGATAAGGCTCTTGGACCTTTGACCTGCCTCGAACACCAATGGAAGTTGCGGTGTGAGAGATTGCTACGTCCTGGTGCGAGAACCAGCGAGCGAGTAGAATTATCTCTCGAACACCAATGGAAGTTGCGGTGTGAGAGATTGCTACGTCCTGGTGCGAGAACCAGCGAGCGAGTAGAATTATCTCTCGAACACCAATGGAAGTTGCGGTGTGAGAGATTGCTACGTCCTGGTGCGAGAACCAGCGAGCGAGTAGAATTATCTCTCGAACACCAATGGAAGTTGCGGTGTGAGAGATTGCTACGTCCTGGTGCGAGAACCAGCGAGCGAGTAGAATTATCTCTCGAACACCAATGGAAGTTGCGGTGTGAGAGATTGCTACGTCCTGGTGCGAGAACCAGCGAGCGAGTAGAATTATCTCTCGAACACCAATGGAAGTTGCGGTGTGAGAGATTGCTACGTCCTGGTGCGAGAACCAGCGAGCGAGTAGAATTATCTCTCGAGCACCAATGGAGGTTGCGGTGCGAGAGACTACTACGTCCTGGTGCGAGAACCAGCGAGCGAGTAGAATTATCTCTCGGACACCAATGAAAGTTGCGGTGCGAGAGATTACCACGTCCTGGTGCGAGAACCAGCGAGCGAGTAGAATTATCTCTCGGACACCAATGAAAGTTGCGGTGCGAGAGATTACCACGTCCTGGTGCGAGAACCAGCGAGCGAGTAGAATTATCTCTCGGACACCAATGAAAGTTGCGGTGCGAGAGATTACCACGTCCTGGTGCGAGAACCAGCGAGCGAGTAGAATTATCTCTCGGACACCAATGAAAGTTGCGGTGCGAGAGATTACCACGTCCTGGTGCGAGAACCAGCGAGCGAGTAGAATTATCTCTCGGACACCAATGAAAGTTGCGGTGCGAGAGATTACCACGTCCTGGTGCGAGAACCAGCGAGCGAGTAGAATTATCTCTCGGACACCAATGAAAGTTGCGGTGCGAGAGATTACCACGTCCTGGTGCGAGAACCAGCGAGCGAGTAGAATTATCTCTCGAACACCAATGAAAGTGCTAGAGTTGGTTTATTACATGTGCGTCTCATGTGGCCAGCATGACTCACACACCCAACTTGTAGCATATCCGGATGTCCGTTTGCAATCATATCGGGTGATCAAGCCGACGACGTTCGCGAGGAATTATCCGTTAACAACCTTTTCTCGAGTAGTCCAGCCATGGCCGGTGCTATGAGATAGGTCGTCGGTCTTTGTTGGTAGGTTGGGTGCGATAACTCCGCATTTGTCGAGAATGTTCTCGATAATGGAGTGTACTCGACCACAACCTACTCGAGTGCTCAATTGTTCCTGAAAGATATTTTCTAGAAGGCAAGACATATAGCAGAGAATACCGAGTATGTACTCAAAAAACTGCGTGGATCTTCTAGTATTATCAGGATACAACAAGCATATGTAAATATCAGGTACTATGTAAACCGTAAACAAGCATGATTTATACAGAAGAAAATAGAGCGAGCCCCCAGCGTTAGACCGTAGTTGGCCTATCGTCGGGAGTACTCGCACAACGGATATTGTATAAGAAACATGCTCTAGGTAAACATAATAAATTGTAGATCTGACAATGCTGTATGATCTAAATAGGTACGATAAATTGCAGATAAAATTTTGCGTACCTTTGTAGATACATGCCGGATGTATCTACGAAATTAGTAGATTAATTTAAAAAATTAATCTTCTAATTACCTGATCACGGGCGGCTGTTGATGATCACGGGTGGCTGTTGATTTATTGAGTCCATGCATATGCATGTGTACACGTCGGCCAACTAATGCATGCATGCCTAAGTACGTACTGAGTCCATGCATATGCATGTGTACACGTCAGGAGCAAGCATATTAGTTGGATCTTTGTCTTGTACTCTTGTTGTTCTCTCGATATCTTGGTAGACATCCGTGATCAATAATCCCTGGAAGGCTGGAACACCTGATGTCGGGATGGATGTTCTCAGTATGCGTCAGGGGTCCAAAATTTGGATCCTAGTCGGGGTGTGAGAACGATCCGAGTCCCAACAGAATCCAGTTAATGGATTGAGATGTTGATTTTGGTTCCTCGATGCCGGTGTTCTGAGCAGGCAGCGGCATTACCGAGGTTACCAAAAATCAATTGATGATATCGCTTCCGAAGAGATGGAGATTGGAGACCTCCTAGTTGATAATATCAAGTCACTATTCTCCGCGGTGGCGACGTCTTGAAGTTTGGTCGACCTCGCCGGATCGAATAGTCGATGGTGATGATTCCGATCTCTCCACAGCCGAAATTGCCGTGTAGCTTGTTGTTGGAGAATCCATCTTTTGAACCCATCTCGTCGAAATCCTAGAGCACCAAAATCCCCCTACCTGACGCGCCACTGTCGACGTTTGATGTCTCGACTACGGTATTTGGACAGTTTGGGGATCGTTGGTGCTAGGATATACGCGAGACTGAGGTAAAAGAGATGGAGACGAGGATTTTTATACAGGTTCGGGCCCCTGAGTGGTCAGGTAATAACACTACATCCTGTTGGTCGGAGCCGATGTTGCTCTTTATTCACCATAATCACACTAGTACAATATATGGGTAGCCTATCTAACTGTTGTCGACATGTCGGTCTGAAGGTCTGACTCATAGTCGACAACAGGGTAGTCTTCCTCCTCGAATTCGTGCCCGGCGAGATCAGAGATAGCGCTTTCGTATCTCCTGATGGTATCCGGAGGAACCGTAGGGGAATAGCCATGCCTATCCTGAAGTCGATATCCGGCGGCGTGTCTTATCGTATGTTGGCTTGTATGTTGTGGTTTCTGGTGGGTGTATGTTGATTGTCATGGTTCTCCCTGGTGGGTGTCTTCCATGGTCTCGTGGTGGTCGTCGATGAGGTGGTCGCCCCGATCGTGGTGATCATGTTGATCGTCTCATGGTGAGTCTGTCTGTTTGTCTCCCTGTTCTCCTAGGGGGGCTTGTATTTATACCCTGGTGTCCCTTGTCCGTGTGTAGTAACTGGGTGATCCAATAAGGATACAATCCGAGTAGTCCTTGTCGTTTTCCAAAGTAGATTTACTCTAGTTGTCTTTCCCTTATCCGGACTCCTCCATGATCGCAGGTTATTTCCGTATAGGACATGGTATGTTGGTGGGTCCTACCGAGATTTTAGTTCACTACTATTATGTATATGATATCCATACCATTACACGTTGCAGCTTGCATTGCAGCAGCCCAGCGCAGGCTCGGAAGGGCGTTGCTGGCGTGTGGAGATCAAAGTGATGCAATCAATTGGCAGTGGCCCACGAATATCCGGCCTTCTCATAAATTTATGCATGTGATTTTTGTCACCTCTCCGGCTCTCCTCGAGAATATTAACGCGCAACTAATAGCACGATGCTATATACCTATAGTCAAACTGCTAAAAGTGCAATTTATATGGTGCTTGCCCTATTGTGCAACTTCGGGTAAGATAAAGCTCGCCTATAATGCATTTACTTCTTTTTTTTTTCCACACTTTTGTTTTTCAAAAATTTAACCGTTTCGGGTGATTTTCACAATTTAGTTGTAGTTACTGTCACGATTATCCAATAAATTTATATTTTAGTATAGTTTTACAATTTAACTATATTTTTTCCCCCCCCCCAAACCCCCATTTTATATTGCAAATGTTGCCTCGACGTTCCGTGAATATTTTGAATGCCTGAATAAAATTGGGAGACGCACTTCGCGTCGGTACATCGATATTCCACAAATATCGACGGTTGATTGGATTGCACACGTCATCACAACCACCTATGTAATGACATGCAAAAAAAATCGTCGATCCAGATGTTCTAGTTGACTAACGAGTGAAACATCAAGTTATATAGCTGAAACAAAAACAGCAACCTGAAACTTTAAAAGTTTTATAAAGCTATGATGAATGATGGCACTGAAACATATCGCTCACACCTTGAAACAACCAGATGTTATTGATTGTAAATATGTTTTTCTTTCATCAACATTTATCATGCGTATTTGTTTTAAAGATTTAATTCAAGATACAGGTGTGATCGGATCGTTTAAGTCGGTATAATTAGTTTAAGGAGAAACATTATTTGTAAAATACTACTAGAATGCATCATGAGGTGGGGAGTAGTGGAGAGAAGTAGTAACGGTTTAGTTTTGGTGAATGTTTGTGAACACGCTGTATACACATATTGAAACATGTCCTATCACGTATGAACAAAAGTGTTACTGAATTGGAAATATTGAGATTTTTTTATCAGCATAATCATAATAGAGAGACGTCAATAGTATGTAATATGATTTAATTCAGCAGTATATAATTTGATCGGAGTCGATCGGATTGTAATTAGATAGGTATCTATTATTGACAAACAGATCGCTAGATACGTATATAAACGGACGCTCTCGCAGTCGCAAGCGTGGTCTATGACAGCGTTTTCTCCAGCTGTCTGCGCAAGCGTGTGGATGGCTAGCCTCACTATAAAAGCCATGTCGAAGAGTCGACGCCTGTTGAGTTTCGCTCAGTTTCATTAGGGGAGAGCTGAATTTCATTTAGATTGGTTAGCCATCGTATGATGAGATATACTGCTATAACACCCAGTCAGCTCGGCGGCTGCTATATTTACAATGAAGAACACACAAGACATACAGAACTTGTTTGATATGTACGTTAAGGTATCGATTTGTAGATAGTAAGAACAAGATCGCCTCTGTCATACGCGTCTTTTCTCGCTATGTTTTCTTTTTGTCTCATGAGAAATTTAGTTAATCTCACGTAACTATATTATTTAATGAGGGAACAGTTAAGACCTTCTCTCAACACGATATAATCCATATCTGTTTATTCAAACTAATAGGTTTCTGTGGTAAATATATTCCATTATAGATATAATATTAACTATGACGCTTATTAACACCGCTACGTGTTAAGACTATGTTGATTAGATGTATATAAACACTTGTAGCAATTTAATGAAAACTAGGAAAGTAATACGAATCTTATCAACATTATCTTCTATACATATGTGAGATAATAGTTGTTTATTGAAGATTGTTCGGATTTCAAATTATAAACTATGATAAAAACCAGCTCTCACATCCCTGTCTGCTTCGACACTCATCTATTGTATTGGCGTTGCAGAGCTTCTAAGCTGATATATAGATGGTACTATTTGCGTATAATTTAGTTTGAGGAATGATCTTGTATGAGTTCTATTTTAAAACACTCCAAGAGGTTTCTTGCTATGTGTAAATCTGTTGGCCACGAATATGATTGGTAAGTGTACGCGCACTCTGTGAGGCTCATTAGTCTTCGTGTGTCATGGCGGATCTTATCTCGGTTTTCTCTGCAGAGGAAGCGGTCGCGGTATATGCGCGCTGCGATCTTCCTTTGGTCTGGCCGCGCGCCAGGTTTTGGAGAGTCCCCTATGCGCTCCTTGAAGATAGGTATCGCCTGTTAACCTTATCAGTGCCGACGGTGGGCCATCCTTAAAATTTTGACAAGTAGACGGCAGATAGACTTCGCTCGCTTCGACAGGTCGCGATTTTTGATCCTCTTAACTTATCCTTACAATCGCCTTCTTCTCCGCGTCGCGTCTTACGTCTCTGACTCTCTATCTCACTCGAACGCTAGCAGTACCCGACTACCCGTTCTCTCTTGCGATTAGTACTCGGGCCCTGCATCTAGTGTCCTTTGTCTCTGTCCTACTTTGTTTGTTCTCTAAAACATTCAATTAAAATTATCTTATGGGCCAAAAAACACGATGACTCTATTTATTACTTATATCCCTTACATATAACGAGCTCTCGCGACAGTATTTACTATCAGAATCTCGTGACGCATCCGCATATGGGGCGCCTGCGTACTCGAAATTGCCTTCATACTGGTCTGAGATACTGTTTTCCAGAGATAAACTGACTGTCCAGGGGCTCTCTCCTTACATAGTGGCATCGTCTCCATATAGTCAGGCTGGGACGTGGCGAGCGGATCCTAGGCTGGAGTGGGCACTGAATTGGTAATGGTGAGGAGTGGACAACGTATGGATGCTGCGGCTATCTTCTCTCTGTTCTCGTGTCGCGATTATCGAGAGTGTAGCGGCATCTAGCGCTTATTCAGGCGCGCGTTGGCCGGTCCTCCGGTGTGGTCGCGGGTGGCGGTGGGTCGTCCTGGCCGAGTGCTCGCCTGGACCTCTGTGCGCCCAGGAATCTCTCACAGTGCGGCTTGCTGCTTGCGTGTGGTCTCTAGAATGCATAATCTATAGTTGGAGTTTACATGCTAGGCTTTTTACTGACCGCATGAGTCTCGCTCTTTGTGTCTCGCGTATAGAGCTCGATGCTCTAACTCATTTCATTTTATAGTTTAGCTATCCCGTCTCTGATGCCTAGAAA